>CM060312.1:58701901-58734401 GCA_030674185.1 Monoplex corrugatus | reverse complement strand
ACGTTCTTCTACGTGTTTGCTTGCGTGCACATGTATATGTAGTTTGCGTTCTGCTGTATTTCTCCAAAGTTGATTCTGTTCTCTCTCTCCTCTCTCCTCTCTCTCTCTCTCTCTCTCTCTCTCTCTCTCTCTCTCTCTCTCTTCTCTCTCTCTCTCGCTCTCCTCTCTCTCTCTCTCTCTCCCTGTGTATGTGTGTGATTGTGTGGTGTGCGTGTGTCTGTCTGTCTGTCTGTGTGTGTGTGTTTGTGTCTGTCTGTCTGTCTGTCTGTCTGTTTGTCTGCCTGTTTGTCTGTTTGTTATTTTTACCGGATCTCATCAATTTCTGACAATCGTTGTGCAACGGTCTTTGTTTCAGAATCTCCCAGATAATCGCTGTACACCATCTTTGTTTCAGAATCTCCCAAGATAATCGCTGTACACCATCTTTGTTTCAGAATCTCCAAGATAATCGCTGTACACCATCTTTGTTTCAGAATCTCCCAAGATAATCGCTGTACACCATCTTTGTTTCAGAATCTCCCAAGATAATCGCTGTTACACTATCTTTGTTTCAGAATCTCCCAAGATAATCGCTGTTCACTATCTTTGTTTCAGAATCTCCCAAGCCTATAGACGTGCATGTGTTCGTCTTTGATGATTTGCTGCTTATCACCAAGCCCAAGAAATCGCCCAGGAAGGTGAGGCTTTGGGCTATATAGGCCTACTTGGTCAACTGATGCCTTTGTTTATGTTCGTTTTACTGATTGTTTTAATTTAAAGATCAAAGGCTTTGGGCTATATACATGTACTTGTTCAACTGATGCTTTTGTTCGTGCTTACTAAAGATCGAAGGCTTTGGGCTATATGATTGGTCAACTGATACCTTTGTTCATGTTCCCTTTGCTGACCGTTTTAAGATCAAAGGCTTTGGGCTATATGCTTGCTCAACTGAAGCCTTTGTTTATGTTCGTTTTACTGATCTTTTTTTAAGATCGAAGGGTTTGGTCTAGATCTATATACTTGGTCAACTGATGCCTTTGTTCATGTCCTTTTGCTGATAGTTTTAAAGATGAAAGTCTTTGGGCTATATGCTTGGTCAACTGATGTCTTTGCTCATGTTCGTTTTACTAATCGTTTTATTCAACTGGTGCCTTTGTTCGTTTTATTGATCGTTTTAAAGATCAAAGGCTTTGGGCTATATACTTGGTCAACTATGCCTTTGTTCATGTTCCCTTTGTCAACTGATGCCTTTGTTCATGTTCCCTTTGCTGACCGTTTTAAAGATCGAAGGCTTTGGGCTATATACTCGTTCAGCTGATGCCTTTGTTCATGCTTACTAAATATCAAAGGCTTTGGGCTATGTGCTTGGTCAACTGATGCCTTTGTTTATGTTCGTTTTACTGATCGTTTTAAAGATCAAAGGCTCTGGGCTGTGTATTTGGTCAACTGATGCCTTTGTTCATGTTCGTTTTACTGATAGTTTTAAAGATCGAAGGATTTGGACTATATGCTTGCTCAGCTGATGCCTTTATTCATGTTCGTTTTACTGATCGTTTGAAAAATCCAAGGCTTTGGGCTATATACATGTACTTGTTCAACTGATGCCTTTGTTCATGCTTACTAAAGATAGAAGGCTTTGGGCTATATACTTGGTCAACTGATGCCTTTATTCATGTTCGTTTTACTGATCGTTTTAAAGATCAATGGATCTGGGCTATGTACTATTTTTAAGGATCATTGCACCAGGGAGGTTACCTTTGTGCTCACCTTTTTTTTTTTCATCCCATTTTCTACGCCACCTTAATGGCCGCAGAAACTGGAACTGTTTTTACAATGCGATGATGATGATGTCGATGAGGATGATTGTCATGATGCTGTGGAGTTCCCTCTAGGATTCAGACTACGCGACAGGGCTGTACTCTACGCTTACTATCATAATATATCCTGGTGTCAACCAGGTCTGAGAGATAGGGACACCTGCGGTGCTGGTCAGAAGATTTATGCAACACCCTCAATGACGTATCCGTGAAGTGGATGAGACTCGACTGTGTGGTCCCAGTCTTCCCAACGAGCCCCACAGCACGCCTAAATCTGGATAGCAGCCGGTCAGGGCCGAAAAATCCCCGTAGCCTATACCCCCTTCGAGCGCATGCACTTTCAGATTATCAAATATTTTGTACGTCTTGTCCGTGGCTGGCTTATGGAAACATGAAAACACCCAGCACAGAGGCTCACCAAACATTCAGATTGTGCAACAACAAGTGGAGTGTTGTCAGCTCGTCTTAAAAAAAAACAACAACAAAAAACCGCTCGAGCTCTCTCTGTGTTCCTCTGAAAAGATCTGATTATTTGTTATCGTTGTGACTCCGAATAAGTTTGGAGAACAGCGTTGTATATGAACGATTAACATGATTATCTAGGAAATGAAGTTGACATTGGCATACTCGTCAAAGTGTGCATTTTCATTTTCACACACACACATCACACTGTTCATTTTCAGTTTCACTCACACACGTCAAATCGTATATTTTCATTTTCACACACACACGTCAAAATATACATTTTCACCTTCAAACACATGTCAAACTGTATATTTTTACCTTCAAACACACATCAAACCGTACATTTTTACCTTCAAACACACATCAAACCGTACATTCGTACCCTTAAACACATCAATCTATACATTTTTACCTGTACATCTGTACATTTTTACCTTCAAACACACATCAAACTACATTTTTACCTTCAAACACACATCAAACTGTACATTTTCACCTTCAAACACACATTAAACTGTACATTTTTACCTTCAAACACACATTAAACTGTACATTTTTACCTTCAAAAACACATCAAACTGTACAGTTTTACCTTCAAACACACATTAAACTGTACATTTTTACCTTCAAACACACGTCAAAATATACATTTTCACCTTTAAACACACATCAAACTGTATATTGTCATCTTCAAACACACGTCAAACTGTATATTTTTACCTTCAAACACACGTCAAATTGTACATTTTTACCCTTAAACACACATCAATCTATACATTTTTACCTTCAAACACACATTAAACTGTATATTGTCATCTTCAAACACACATCAAAATATACATTTTCACCTTCAAACACACGTCAAACTGTATATTTTTACCTTCAAACACACATCAAACTGTACATTTTTACCTTCAAACACACATCAAGCTGTACATTTTCACCTTCAAACACACATCAAACTGTACATTTTTACCTTCAAACACACATCAAACTGTACAGTTTTACCTTCAAACACACATCAAACTGTACATTTTTACCTTCAAACACACATCAAACTGTACAGTTTTACCTTCAAACACACATCAAACTGTACAGTTTTACCTTCAAACACACATCAAACTGTACATTTTTACCTTCAAACACACATCAAACTGTACATTTTTACCTTCAAACACACATCAAACTGTACATTTTTACCTTCAAACACACATCAAACTGTACATTTTTACCTTCAAACACACATCAAACTGTACATTTTTACCTTCAAACACACATCAAACTGTACATTTTTACCTTCAAACACACATCAAACTGTACATTTTTACCTTCAAACACACACCAAACTGTACAATTTTACCTTCAAACACACATCAAACTGTACATTTTTACCTTCAAACACACACCAAACTGTACAATTTTACCTTCAAACACACACCAAACTGTACAATTTTACCTTCAAACACACACCAAACTGTACAATTTTACCTTCAAACACACACCAAACTGTACAATTTTACCTTCAAACACACACCAAACTGTACAATTTTACCTTCAAACACACACCAAACTGTACAATTTTACCTTCAAACACACCGAACTGTACATTTTTGCCTTGAAACATACATCAGACTATACATTTTTACCTTCAAATACACATCAAACTGTACATTTTCATCTTCAAATACACATCAAACTTTACATGTTTACCTTCAAACACATATCAAAGTACATTTTACCGATGTGTACGCGCGGGCATGTGTGTGTGTGCATGTGCTTATTTGCGTACGTGTGTGTGATCTTATAGCAGAAGATGGGAGGGGAAGGGGGAGCTAGGTCCCCCTCGGGAGGAGACGGAACAGCGTATGTGGTATTTCGCCAGCCCCTAGCCATGGACCGCTTCACTGTGCACGATGTCACCCCCCAGGATGCCTCCAGTGAGTTTGTGTGTGTGTGTGTGTTTGTGTGTGTGTGTGTGTGTGTGTGTGTGTGTGTGTGTGTGTGTGTGTGTGTATGTGTGTGTGTGTGTGTGTGTGGTGTGTGTGTGTGTGTGTGTGTGTGTGTGTGAAAGAGAGAGGATATGTGTATGTGTATGTCTGTGTCTGTGTCTGTCTCTGTGCGTGCGTGTGTGTGTGTGTGTGTGTCTGTGTCTGTGTCTGTGTGTGTGTGTGTGTGTGTGAAAGCGGGGTCACCGTTGATTGGATTTTTTTAAGGATCATCACACTGAGGGGGGTTATCTTTGTGCTTACCTTTCATTTTTTTAAGTCCCATTATTTCATACGCCACTTTAATGGCCGTAGAAGCTGGAACAGTTTTTATAATGCAGTGATGACGATATCGATGAGGATGATAATCATGATGCTGTGGAGTTCCATCTAGGATTGAGACTGCGTAACAGGGCTGTACTCTAACGCTTGCTATCATAATATAGCCTGGCGTCAACCAGGCCCGAGAGATACAGACAGCTGTGGTGCTGGTCAGAAAGATTTGAGCACCACCTTCAGTGACGCATCCGCGAAGTGGATGAGACTCGACTGTGTGGTCCCAGTCTTCCCAAATGAGCCCTTAGCACGTCCAACTCTACTTAGGAGCCAGTTAGAGCCAGGAAAAAAAACCCACAATGATATAGTTTTGAAGGGACTTATCGCGATTCGAACCCACAACCTTCCAGTCGGTAGTCCGTTGCGTTTGACCACTAAACCACGGCGACTGGTCAGGGCTGATTGGATGTATTGTGTATGATGCAGCGAACGGGCTCAAACAGGTGATGGTGCTGGTACATCTGAGTCGCTTTCAACAGATCTTGGGCGTCTTCACCTTGCAAACCTCCGGTGACTCCTCAAAGGTTAGTAGCGTGTGTATGGGAGGGGGTGTGTTGGTGGTGGATAGGGGATAGGGGAGGTGGGGGTGGGGATGGGGGGTCGTGTGTGTGTGTATGTGTTGGTGGGTGGGTTTTTGTGTGTTGGTGGGTGTGTGTATATGTGTGTGTGTGTGTGTGCGTGTGTGTGTGAAAGAGAGAAGGTATGTGTATGTGCGTATTTGTGTGTGTGTGTGTGTGCGTGTCGTGTGTGTGTGTGTGTGTGTGTGTGTATGAAAGAGAGAGAGAGTGTGTGTGTGTGTGTGTGCGTGTGTGTGCAAGAGAGAGGTTAGTATGTGTGTGTGTGTGTGTGTGTGTGTGTGTGTTTGCGCCAGTGCGTGTATATTTATGTGTGTGTGTGTTTGCGCACGTGCGTTTATAGAAGCGTGTGTATGTATGTGTTTGGGTGAGGGGGATGGGGGTTTGTGTGTGTGTGTGTTTGTTTGAATGTACATTTTGCTTGTATTTGCAATTATGTCTCTGTGAGTGTGTGTGAGTGTAAATGTCCATGTAAATGTGTGTATTTCTTATTTCTGTGTGTATGTGAGTGCGTGTGTGTATGTATGTATATATATATATATATGTGTGTGTGTGTGTGTGTGTGTGTGTGTACATGTATATATATATATACATATATATATGTATATAATATATATATATATATAGTAGTAGGCCTCCCTCGGTCATGGCTGACCATGGACAAAGTACATCCGTCGCCTGTGACTGTAGAGACCAATGCGAGAGAGGCAGTCTCTGTCGCAGTGGTCGCATGTGTATGCTGATGCTGGTCTGTTGGCTGTCATCCCTTTTCTGCGAACTCGCTTTTCTGCTGCAGCAGCTGACAGTTTGTCCTCACCAACCCGCAGCTGTTTCTTGAGAGTGGTTCTTCAGCTGTTGCGGTCGTCTGCGAGGTCCTCCCAAGACTCAGTGTCTATCTCAAGTGCCTTCATGTCACGTTTGCAAACGTCTTTGTATCTCAGCTGTGGGCGGCCAATGTTTCTCTGCCCTGTGGCAAGCTCACCATAAAGGATGTCTTTTGGGATGCGACCATCTTCCATGCGGCAAACGTGGCCCAACCAGCGCAGCCGACGCTGTCTCAGCATGGTATGCATGGTTGGGAGGCCAGCGCAGGTCAGGACTTCGGTGTTGGTCACCTTGTCTTGCCAGGAAATGCCGAGTATGCGCCGTAGGCTTCTCAGGTGGAAGGTATTGAGCCTTTTCTCCTGATAAGCATGCGTGGTCCATGCCTCGCTGCCACAGCAAGGTGCTGAGGACACAGGCGTTGTATACAGCCATCTTTGTCTTCTTGGTCAGCTTGGAATTTCTCCACACCTTTTGTGTGAGGCGGGCTAGTGTTGTAGCTGCCTTCCCGATCCTCTTGTCGATCTCTGTGTCAAGGGAGAGGTTATCGGTGATGGTGGACCCAAGATATGTGAATTGATGGATGGCTTCAAGCTCGTAGTCATCAATGGTGTTGGCTGGTGGAAATGGCGTGTCTTGGCCCAGGACGTTTGTCTTCTTAAGACTGATGGTCAGACCAAAATCTTTGCAGGCCTGGGAGAAGCGGTCCATTAGCAATTGCAAGTCCACCTGAGTATGGGTCACAACTGCGGCATCGTCGGCAAATAGCATGTTGCTGATGAGGGCTTCACGGACCTTTGTCCTTGCTCTGAGGCGGGCGAGGTTGATCTGGTCCGCAGGTGGATCCCTATATATTTGTGTGTGTGTGCGCGCGCGCGCGCGTGTGCGTGCTTGTGTGTGTGTGTATGTGTCTGTTATTAAAATGATGACGAGATGGCAAAAATTTAAACTATATGAGCGTTTGTAAGAGTGTTTCGGAAACGGAAGAAGAAGGGAGATAACCGTGAAAATAATTATGTGAATACGAGCTGTGAGCCCTTGGCGCCCATGGAGATAAGGTCAATGTGGAATTTTTTTTTTTAAAGTGGGATGCTATATTGGATAGCTTGCGTGATTTTTTTTTATGTGAAATGGCTTGAGAAAAGTACAGCTTCTTTTTTAAGGTCAGTGTGGAACTTTTTAGTTGTTTTGTCTTGTCTTTTTTATTTTATTTTATTTTATTTTATTTTATTTTATTTTATTTTGAGTGGGACGATACATTGGATAGCAAGCGTTTTATTATGTGAAATGGCGTGAGAAAAACGCATCATCTGTAATTTATCATGTTGAGATTGTCCAAAGAAGTACAACACATTTTTCATGACAAGATTTGCTGGGGTTTTGTGTGACGTGCAGGTAATGTGGCTTAACATGGTGCGAGAAGCTCAAGAGAGATACATGGAGAAGCAGCAGCATCAACAGCAACACCAGATAGTCGGCAACCATCTGTTCTACAACTCCTTCAAGGAGAACCACCACAACCCACGGACGTCAGAAATGGAGGACCGGGAGGCGTGCTGCGGCGATTCCCCGTGTTCCCCCAACGGTAGACGGGTCCATAGAAACGGCGCGCACACAACAACAACAACAACAGCAGCAGCAGCAGCAGCAGCGCAGAGGACCCACCAAGTCCCGCTCTATGGACGCCGTCTTCATCTGACACTCTGTCCATCTCAGTGAGTGACCGGGTGAACAGGAGGCTTTCAAGGACATCTTCACTTTCAGACTGTTTCCTTGTGAGGAGAGCACGGTCAGCGGCTGGGCAGACTTCTGGCATCTGCGGGGATTATTTTTGTTTTGGGGGGGGGGGGGGGACCAGCATCGCGTGGCTTTTGAGGTGCAGCGCATGTGGACTCATTGACTCTTTCATGTCCTGTAACACCTTGACTCTTTCATGTCCTGTAACACCTTGAGTCTGAAAAAAAAATGAAATGAAATAAAAGAAATATAAAAAACCTGTGAACTGACAGGATGGGCCTGATCCGAGGCAGCGCTGGCGTCTCAAACTTCTGAGATTTTTCAAGGAAGAACAAAGGGCTTCTTGAAATTTCAGTGTTTTGGGAGGGTGTTGTACAGGCACTGTTATGGAGCTGTGTGATACAGCCTACACGATCGTGGCCCTGAATTATACATGTAACTTCATATTCAGGATTCTTCAGGAAAGAGCGCCTCTTGTCAGTCTGAGCCACGCGAAGGAGAAAAGGTATTTCTTGGTGCCGTGGAGTTTTTACTGTGTGTACGAAATGGTGGCATAAGAGACACAAATCACTGCCAAAACTGACAGAAAACCTTCACCTTGGTTTCATGCACAGGCTAATGGCTTATGCCATGATCGTTTTTGAACTATTTCCATCACATGGCGTCTCTGGCATTTGTTCCGAGTTCGGAGACGCTGTCTTGTGAAACTGAAACCGATTAAGCCTGGTAGAAGAAAAAGATGGCTGCTTCAGCTTTGTCATCAAGTCAAGGGGTGCCTTGAAATAGGCTTCACTGATCGGTAGTTATTTTCTCATTTTCTCCACCCTGCCCTAAGCCGATACTGTAGCATTGCTGTTCTTCTTTGGAACGGAAGTTGAACAGGTCTTCATGAGGGCATGTACCTCGTTCAGTCAGCATAATTGAGCTGGACACCTAACATTCGGCTTCTGTGGGAGAAAAGGACTACCTTATGGAACGTGAGCTGAGAATATAGTCATTGTCTTGCCACAATGTTCATCATCATGGCATTTCCAAACTTCCCTTGATGTTTGTGTCAGGTTAACCCTTTGACTCCCGCACCCTATCCACCAACCGCAAAAACTTAACCCTTTGACTCCCTCACCCTGTCCACCAGCTTGCTGCAGGAAGCTGGTGGATAGGGTGAGGGAATCGTAGGGTTACGTTTTCGCTTTGCTTACATGGTTTGCAATGCAGGGTGCTGGTGGACAGGGTGCGGGAGTCAAAGGGTTTATAATATTGTTTGAGGAAGTGGTGAGAGCACGTAGATGCATCGTCTTGGCTGCCTGTACGTGGCATTTTCCGGTAATCTTTCCTTGATGTTTGCCCGGAAGCTAAACATTGTTGAGAAGTTGGTGAAAGGTTTTGAGTCGGAGGTCAGCTTTAGTGTGTAGGAAGGTGGTTGCTGAGCGCAATGTCTTTCTCTATCATTGTCTTCACTGGCTGTGGCAGAAACCACAAGTGGATAAAACGCGGCATGGAAGCACTGACTGTGAACTGAGAACACGGGTTTTATCATCCTGGGTGCCTGCTTAAAATATATGTCGTTGACACTTTTACTTCATTGTTGTGTGCCGAAAGCTCAGATTCTGGTTATTGGTTTTATATGTGTGTGTGTGTGTGTTTTGTTTTTGTTTTGTTTATTTTGTAAGAAGACATTGAAAGAGGTTTGAAAGTGCATTGGATGGAGTGTGTTTATATGTGTGTGTGCGTGTGTGTGTGAGTGTGTGTGTTTGTGTGTGTGTGTTGTATGTGTGCGTGTGTTCGCGCGCGCGCGCTCGCTGTTGCCTTGTGTGCCTGTTCATTTCACTTTGGGCTTCTGTGTAACCCTTTGACTCCCGCACCCTATCTACCAACTGCAAAAAAAGTAACCCTTTGACTCCCTCACCCTATCCATTAGCTTCCCTTTGACTCCCTCACCCTAATCTCACCAGCTTCCTGCAGGAAGTTAAAGGGTTATGTTTTAGCTTCGCTAGCATGGTTGACAATGTGGGATGCTGGTGTGGTGGACAGGGTGTGGGAGTCAAAGGGTTAATGTCTGAAAGTCTGAAGCAAATTGTCTGGCGTCTTACCTGCTTGTTAACCCACCTGGCAGATATTGAATTATTGGTCTGTTGTTTGTTTACTCACCTGACAGATATTGAATTATTGGTCTGTTGTTTGTTTACTCTCCTGACAGATATTGAATCGTTGATCACTTTGATTTTGGAGGGTGAGGAGTGGCAGAATGGTTCAGACGTTCACCTGCCAATAACCAAACTCGAGGTTCCAGGGTTCGCTTCCCGTAGAGGCCTCGATTTTTCTCCTCAGTCTGACCGAAAAATCGAACTGAACGTTTAGTCCTTCGGAAGGGGACGAAAAACGAGTCGGACCCGTATGTCTTCTGGTTGCGCACGCCTTAGATCCCACGGCAGTTGAAAATCGTGAAAAGCAGGGCAATGCCTGGCTGCCTTGGTTAAAAACATTTGAGAGATAGGTTGCTTCCCATGTCCCGCCACTTGAAGACCATTTAGCCTCCTTGCCTTTCTGAAATCTTGGTTTTAAAAAAACAGTGAATATGAATTTGAAGCGAGGGAGAGCAGATGGGCGCCGCCCTCATGGTGCTGGCCCTGGGAGAAGTTGAGATCTCTGCCACCTCACTTATCTACGACCTAAGGGTTAAGGAACTATCTATGTAGGACCTCAGGACCTGGCCAGCTCATGGGTTTATCTGTAAGCTTAAGGCTTGTGCCGTGATCATTCTGAGTCTTCTCCATCACGTGGCACCTGTGACTGTAGTGCATATGGAATTCATTCCGAGCGCGGAGAGACGTCATCTTGAGAAATTGAAACTGAAACTGATGTTGGAATTCAGCAAAGGGGTGGTGAGTGAATGCTTCAGTGTGTCTGGTCCCTTTGATGTAAAAAGAATGATGTACTTGTATACAGTCATGAACTAGGTCTTTACTATCTCGGTGCATGGTCCCTACCGGGAAATCACATGTCGTGATGGCATGCTGCGTTAGATAATTAAAAACTCACCGACCTGTTCACCTCAGTGAGACGTTTGACTTGTGTCCACTGGATTATGTGCCCTTCCTAACTTTTTTTCTGTTGACCACATTGTGTCTTCAAAGTCTTTCTATATTATCTGGATATGAGATCTGTATGTGATTGAAATGAAAACGCTGTGTGAGCACCTGGAAGCTTATTTTATAACACACTTGAGATTTGGTTTTATTTTACGTTGGGATGTTTTCTTCGTCGTTTATATTTAAATCTGTGTAGGTTGGTTGATATTTGTATTTTAAATCTGTGGTTATGTGGATAATTTTGGGATAACTTCAAGATTGATCCGTGTGTAAAACGTTAGATCTTGTCAGTGCATAGTTGTTTTTTTGTTTTGTTTTGTTTTGTTTTTGTTGTTGGTTTTTTGTTTTTGTTGTTGTTGTTTTTTTGAAGGCTAAAGAAGTCCACCAGATAATTGCTGGTTGATTTGGATGAAGCACATATGAAGATGTCCGAGTGCAATGAAGCTCTCATGAGCAAATTCTTATGTGTGTAACCGAGCTGAGTGTGATTTGGTCTGTGCGTTCCTTTGAAGTCTGTATGCAAGCTGAAAAGCTGGAAAGGGAAAAGAGCACCAGGTAGACCCAGGGAGAAAATATTGGACGGACTTGCGGTGTGGATGAACACAGAGAAGGTGGGAGATGGATGTACATGTACTTGCATCAACAAAGGATAGATTGGTGTGGAGGGCCATGATCACCAACGCCCATGCGGCAGGACACATGATGATGATGATGATGATGATGGTGATGATGATGATGATGATGATGATGATGTGTTAACCTTTTGACTCCCGCACCCTATCCACAGCATCCTGGATTGTCAACCATGCTGGCAAAGCAAAAACTTAACCCTTTAATTCTCTCACCCTATCCACCAGCTTCCTCAGGGAGCTAGTGGATAGGGTAAGAGAATCAAAGGGTTACGTTTTTGCAGTTGGTAGACAGGGTGCGGGAGTCAAAGGGTTTAACTGTTCATTAACAATCAATAATAGTAATAATAGTATGATAATGATGACGATGATAATGACGACAATGATTATGATGATGATGATGATGATGATGACAGTGTGTTAACCCTTTGACTCCGGCACCCTATCCACCACCAGCAAAACTAAATCCTTTGACTCCTGCATTGCCAACAGAGGTATGCGCTGCAGTTATTAACATCAAAGCGTGAATGGCTCTGTGTATGTATGTTTATGTATATGTATGTATGTATGTATGTATGTATGTATGTATGTGTATGTATGTAGTTGTATGTAACTAGTACGTAGCGTAGTACGTATGTGTTGTGTGTAGTATGTATGTATGTATGTATGTGTATGTATTATGTATGTATGTATGTACGTATGTATGTATGTATGTATGTGTGTATACATGTGTGTGTGTATATGTTGATGTTGTATACATGTGTGTGTATGTATGTATGTATGTATGTACTGTATGATGTATGTATGAATGTATGTATGTATGTATGTATGTGTGTGGGTATGTATGGGTGTATGTATGTATGTATGTATGCATGTATGTATGTATGTATGTATGTTCAGTCTGTTTGTCTGTCTGTATGTAGGTATGTCTGTGTGTATGTATGTATGTATGTATGTATGTATGTATATGTATGTATGTATGTATATGTATGTATGTATGATATATTGTATGTCTGTATGTATGTATGTATGTGTGTATGTATGTTGTATGTATGTATGTATGTATGTGTGTGTATGTATAGATGTATGTATGTACGTATGCATGTATGTATGTATGTATGAATGTATGTATGTATGTATGTCTGTGTGGCTGTGTATGTATGTATGCATGCATGCATGTATGTTGTATATATGTATGTATAAAGGTATGTATGTGTGTATGTATGTATCTTATGTATGAATGTATGCATGTATATACATAAGTATGTATGTATGCATGCATGTTATGTATGTATCCAAATATATATATATATATATATATATATATATATATATATATATATATATGTATGTATGTGTGTATGCGTATGTATGTGTGTATGCGTATGTATGTATGTATGTATGCATATGTGTCTGTGTTTATGTATGTATGTATTATGTATGTATTATGCATGTATATATGTATGTATGTATGTGTGTATGTATGAATGTACGTATGTGTGTATGTGTACATGTATATGTATGTATGTATATGTATGTATGTCTGTCTGTATGTATGTATGTACATGTGTGTATTTGTATGTATGTATGTATGCATGTATGTATGTATGTATAAAGGTATGTACATATGTATGTATGTATATATGTGTGTATGTGTATGTAAGCGTGTGTATGTATGTAGATGTAGTATGTATGCATGTGTATGCATGTGTGTCTGTGTTTTATGTATGTATATGTATGTATAAAGGTATGTATGTGTGTATGTATGTACATACGTATGTATGTATGTATGTATATGCATGCCTGCATGTATGCATGCATGTATGTATGTACGTATGTATGTCTGTATGTATGCATGCATGTATACGTATGTTTGTATGTATGTATGTACGTATGTACGTATGTATGTACGTATGTATGTATGTACGTATGTATGTATGTATGTATGTATGTATTAGTATGTATGTATGTATGTACGTATGTATATATGTATGTACGTATGTATGTGTGACTGTAGTTGTGTGTGTGAGTGCACAAACGTACAAGCGTGTGTGTGAATTACATTATAGTATTTGACGAATGTTCACCTTGCCCATTGGATGTTCATCCTGCAAACATGTCTGGGTCTTGGTTGCTTTGTATCCCTACCTTTTCACTACTTTGAAGTATTTTCGTCAGCTTATGTTTTCGTATGCCTCTGAAGAGACTTTCTTCCAATTGTCAACCCTGTGACTCTCACACCCTGTCCACCAGCATCCATTGTCAACCATTGTTAGCAAACCCTGTCCACCAGCATCCATTGTCAACCATTGTTAGCAAACCCTGTCCACCAGCATCCATTGTCAACCATTGTTAGCGAACCCTGTCCACCAGCATCCCATTGTCAACCATTGTTAGCAAACCCTGTCCATCAACATCCATTGTCAACCATTGTTAGCAAACCCTGTCCATCAACATCTATTGTCAACAATTGTTAGCAAACCCTGTCCACCAGCATCCATTGTCAACCATTGTTAGCAATTCTTGTCCACCAGCATCCATTGTCAACCATTGTTAGCGAACCCTGTCCACCAGCATCCATTGTCAACCATTGTTAGCAATTCTTGTCCACCACATCCATTGTCAACCATTGTTAGCAAACACTGCCCACCAGCATCCATTGTCAACCATTGTTAGCGAACCCTGTCCACCACATCCATTGTCAACCATTGTTAGCAAACCCTGTCCATCAGCATCCATTGTCAACCATTGTTAGCAAACCCTGTCCACCATCATACATTGTCAACCATTGTTAGCAAACCCTGTCCACCAGCATCCATTGTCAACCATTCTTAACAAACCCTGTCCACCAGCATCCATTGTCAACCATTGTTAGCAATTCTTGTCCACCAGCATCCATTGTCAACCATTGTTAGCAAACACTGTCCACCAGCATCCATTGTCAACCATTGTTAGCGAACCCTGTCCACCACATCCATTGTCAACCATTGTTAGCAAACCCTGTCCACCAGCATCCATTGTCAACCATTGTTAGCAAACCCTGTCCACCAGCATCCATTGTCAACCATTGTTAGCGAACCCTGTCCACCAGCATCCATTGTCAACCATTGTTATCGAACCCTGTCCATCAACATCCATTGTCAACCATTGTTAGCAAACCCTGTCCATCAACATCTATTGTCAACCATTGTTAGCAATTCTTGTCCACCAGCATCCATTGTCAACCATTGTTACCAATTCTTGTCCACCAACATCCATTGTCAACCATTGTTAGCAAACATGTCCATCAGCATCCATTGTCAACCATTGTTAGCACTGTCCACCAGCATCCATTGTTAACCATTGTTAGCGAACCCTGTCCACCACATCCATTGTCAACCATTGTTAGCAAACCCTGTCCACCAGCATCCATTGTCAACCATTGTTAGCGAACCCTGTCCACCAGCATCCATTGTCAACCATTGTTAGCAAACCCTGTCCATCAACATCCATTGTCAACCATTGTTAGCAAACCCTGTCCATCAACATCTATTGTCAACCATTGTTAGCAAACCCTGTCCACCAGCATCCATTGTCAACCATTGTTAGCAATTCTTGTCCACCAGCATCCATTGTCAACCATTGTTAGCAAACACTGTCCACCATCATCCATTGTCAACCATTGTTAGCAAACCCTGTCCACCAGCATCCATTGTCAACCATTGTTAACAAACCCTGTCCACCATCATCCATTGTCAACCATTGTTTGCAAACCCCTGTCCATCAACATCCATTGTCAACCATTGTTAGCGAACCCTGTCCACCAGCATCCATTGTCAACCATTGTTAGCAAACCCTGTCCACCATCATCCATTGTCAACCATTGTTAGCAAACCCTGTCCACCAGCATCCATTGTCAACCATTGTTAGCAAACCCTGTCCATCAACATCCATTGTCAACCATTGTTAGCAATCCCTGTCCACCATCATCCATTGTCAACCATTGTTAGCAAACCCCCTGTCCACCATCATCCATTGTCAACCATTGTTAGCAAACCCTGTCCACCATCATCCATTGTCAACCATTGTTAGCAAACCCTGTCCACCATCATCCATTGTCAACCATTGTTAGCAAACCCTGTCCACCATCATCCATTGTCAACCATTGTTAGCGAACCCTGTCCATCAGCATCCATTGTCAACCATTGTTAGCAATCCCTGTCCACCATCACCCATTGTCAACCATTGTTAGCAAACCCCCTGTCCATCAACATCTATTGTCAACCATTGTTAGCAAACCCTGTCCACCATCATCCATTGTCAACCATTGTTAGCAAACCCCCTGTCCATCAACATCTATTGTCAACCATTGTGTAGCAAACCCTGTCCACCATCATCCATTGTCAACCATTGTTAGCAAACCCTGTCCACCATCATCCATTGTCAACCATTGTTAGCAAACCCTGTCCACCATCATCCATTGTCAACCATTGTTAGCAAACCACTGTCCATCAACATCCATTGTCAACCATTGTTAGCAAAGCGAAAACTTAATCCTTCGACTCCTTCACCTCCTGCAGGAAACTGGTGGATAGGGTGAGGGAGTCGGAGGGTTAATTTTTTTTTGCAGTTGGTGGATAGGGTGTGGGAGTTAAAGGGTTAATATCTTCATGTACTTAAATTAGGATCCACCTGCATAATGTTTGAAGTCGGTTCGTACACATCAGACCTTTACCAATATAAGGACCTTATAAGGACCATTTTGGTTCTTATAAGGACCATACTCGGCATATATATCAACCTATTTTACCCCATTGAAGCCAGATGTAGCGAAATGGAACAAACGAAGCATCTTGCCTTCCTGGAATCTCCGTCTCTCCTGATCCAGTACTTATAGCGATCTTCTTTTAACCAACGATCTTGAAAAGAACACTTTCCTGGCATTTTGATAGCTTCGAAAATGTCGGTCAGATTCACTTTCCAGGCATGCGCACTAAGCCAGTACCGAGAATTACTTCCCTTTATACGTCGTCGGCTACGGCCTCTTCACTAAGTCAGGTCCAAGATTTACCTCCCTTCACATTTCGTTTGCTACGATCTCGTATGTCGGTGAATGATCAAAAATTTTTATTTGTTAAATATTTTCACAGTTTACAACATCAGGAAATGTGCACTTACCGCGATTTATATGTGCTTATAAAAATATTGAAGACAATTTTCATTTTATAAGGACCTTAGTGCTTTTTATAAGGACCTGCTGTGCTAATATAAGGACCTATAAGGCCTTATGAGACTCTACGTCAAATATAAGGACTTATAAGCACCTATAAGGACTGTACGAACCCTGGAAGAGTTTAAACTAAAAGCGTGTTGGATATACGCAACAAGAGCATAATATCTGCCAAGAATTATCCGGTTAATATGAGGCTTAATCACATCGCATTTTTTGGGTGGTGCATATGGAAAAATCATTCCTGTTTTACAACACCCTTGGGATCACAAAAATTTGAAACTGTGGGTATAAATCATATGCATTATTATATCTAATATCTGGTGTAATTCAGTTCTGCTATTTTGTTGTTGCTGCTATTTTTGTTGTTGTTGTTGTTGCTGCTGCTCCTCCTCCTCCTCCTGTTGCTGCTGCTACCACTTGTCCTCTTTTTATATCATTTGCAATGTTACGATGTAAATTTCAATATCGTCTGGTGTCTTTCTTATGACAAATGCGATCATATTTCAGGAAAATTTGTCTGTATGAAATTAAACGGTGACATAACGCGGCATGATGTGTGATGTATGTAAATTCTGCTTTGTGGTAAGTGCTTTATTGCAGAAGTATACATCTGTATTAGAATCATCACATCATTTGACCGTAACCTAATTAGTTATTCACAAATACTTTAAAATGATTATACGCTGTGATGCTCGTATGTACAGTATCTCCACATCATTGACTGAATAGATGATTGACTGTTCAGCATTTTGTTTTTATTTTTAAAAGTTTTGTCAGGTATGAATAATATTTATCAAAAGGGATGATCTAAAAAAATAAAATAAAAATAAGAGTTAAAAAAGCAAATACCGGTGTTGTCTTTTGGGAAACTGACTGCATGTTTAATTCAAACGCCCTCTCGCACATCATCTTTGCTTTCAATTTCAATCCATTTCACTGCACAAAACAAAATGAGTTCCGATCAAATCCATTTTATTGCATTGAAATAACATTAGTTTCCATCAAGTCCAAGGCACAAAATAGTTTCAGTCAATCTTTTTTTTTTGCACAAAGTAAGGATCACAACATTGACAGCAGATGTACACACTGCATTTACAAACAAAATAAAATCATATTCCAAGGACTCAGCCCTATTCTGTCAAAAAAATGTTCCTCAAAAATCAAAACACAGAAAGAAAAAAAACAAGCAAAATGATCAAGCCATTAAAACTCATTTTCCTTTTTCTACAACAAAACTTCCGTTTAATTCACACACACTCGCCACACAGGTCAATCAAAATCAGCAAAATCACAAAACCATGACCTGTCTGCTACTGATGGCATCAAAGCAAGCTGACAATCAATAACAGAATAAGCAGCTGTCAAAAGGGTTATTGCGGAAGAATACAACATGCCATTCATTACACATATGTACAAAACTTCCTCTCGGGAAAAAAAACATGTCCAGGTCAGATATGGTTGCAGCTGTGAGACCACTTTGTTATGTTATTGTTGTTTAAAGCCCAGCCCACTGCGTAGAACCATATCAGGGCTATAACCAGTTCAATACATACACAATACTTCAACAGAGAAAAAAAGGGGAAAAAATTAAGTACACATATCAATGCATTCACGCACATAATCTAAGGACATGCCCCCGGGGATGACCATTCCATCCAATTTATCTCACAGGGGATTTAAAAAACACACCTGAACCCAATTTAAACATTCATTAGGACACCAGAACATATATAAAAATGGGCCTAATTTACCTCAAACTGCTTCTGCATATCTCGCCTCCTTAGAGCCAAAAATGCACTTAACACATGTACCCAATTATCAATCCTAAGAGAAACTACATAAGACTTTATCGAACACATACAGGTGAATGGACCAGCAAGGCAGAAAATGATAGGAAGAAATGACAGAAAGCAAAGGAGGAAGAAACAAACAAAAGAGAGTGACATAAAAGTGGAAATTTTTTGCACAGAATTTCCAGAAGATGGGGATACTATTTATACTGAAAGAGGCCCCGGCATCCCCACGGGGGGAACCGTGACCTGACTGCTACTGATGGCATCTAAGCAATGGGTCGGAGCATCTAAGATTGGACCGTAAGTTAACAAGAAACACCACTATGGTGCAGTTGGGACCTGGAGCACCAATGCCTCGCCACTCTCCAGACAATCACCTCCCAACATTGCCTTACTTCAACCACAGGGGATGTTTGAACGGCCGTGACAGTGGCCATGCATGATGCTCCAGACACAGCCCATGTTGCTGTTCAGGAAGTCTGACATGCTCCCGAATGGGATCCTGAGTTTACCATCGATCCGAGCAGCCAGCAGGTCTTCCCCTGCAGTCATCAGGCCTGATTCCCTGAAGTCGGTGACCAAGCCACAAGTTGAAGTCAACAAGAGAAACATCACGAGGGTGCGGATGGGACTTGGAGCACCACAGATCACCTTTCTTTCTGTCAGTATACCAACACAGTGCAGAGCTGTAAAGTTTAGCAAGCAATCAGTAAAGAGAAAAATGAAGGACATTTTTGTACATTACACAGACCATTGCCTGTCTTCTGATAGCACCATAAAGATGGCATATGTAAGGAGGGAAAGGTCACCATACAGACTGTATTTCAACATTAAGGATGGCATATGTTAGGTGAAAAAAGTCACCATACAGACTGTATTTCAACATAAAGGATGGCATATGTTAGGTGAAAAAAGTCACCATACAGACTGTATTTCAACATAAAGGATGGCATATGTTAGGTGAAAAAAGTCACCATACAGACTGTATTTCAACATAAAGGATGGCATATGTTAGGGGGGAACAGTCTCCATACAGACTGTATTTCAACATTAAGGATGGCATATGTTAGGGGGAACAGTCTCCATACAGACTGTATTTCAACATAAAGGATGGCATATGTTAGGGGGGAAAAGTCTCCATACAGACTGTATTTCAACATAAAGGATGGCATATGTTAGGAGGGGAACAGTCTCCATACAGACTGTATTTCAACATTAAGGATGGCATATGTTAGGAGGGGAACAGTCTCCATACAGACTGTATTTCAACATTAAGGATGGCATATGTTAGGTGAAAAAAGTCACCATACAGACTGTATTTCAACATAAAGGATGGCATATGTTAGGTGAAAAAAGTCACCATACAGACTGTATTTCAACATAAAGGATGGCATATGTTAGGTGAAAAAAGTCACCATACAGACTGTATTTCAACATAAAGGATGGCATATGTTAGGTGAAAAAAGTCACCATACAGACTGTATTTCAACATAAAGGATGGCATATGTTAGGTGAAAAAAGTCACCATACAGACTGTATTTCAACATAAAGGATGGCATATGTTAGGTGAAAAAAGTCACCATACAGACTGTATTTCAACATAAAGGATGGCATATGTTAGGGGGGAACAGTCTCCATACAGACTGTATTTCAACATAAAGGATGGCACATGTTAGGGGGGGAAAAGTCTCCATACAGACTGTATTTCAACATTAAGGATGGCATATGTTAGGAGGGGAACAGTCTCCATACAGACTGTATTTCAACATTAAGGATGGCATATGTTAGGAGGGGAAAAGTCTCCATACAGACTGTATTTCAACATTAAGGATGGCATATGTCAGGAGGGGAAAAGTCTCCATACAGACTGTATTTCAACATTAAGGATGGCATATGTTAGGGGGGGAAAAGTCTCCATACAGACTGTATTTCAACATTAAGGATGGCATATGTTAGGAGGGGACAGTCTCCATACAGACTGTATTTCAACATTAAGGATGGCATATGTTAGGAGGGGAAAAGTCTCCATACAGACTGTATTTCAACATTAAGGATGGCATATGTTAGGGGGGGAACAGTCTCCATACAGACTGTATTTCAACATTAAGGATGGCATATGTTAGGGGGGGAACAGTCTCCATACAGACTGTATTTCAACATTAAGGATGGCATATGTTAGGAGGGGAACAGTCTCCATACAGACTGTATTTCAACACTAAGGATGGCATATGTTAGGGGGAAAAGTCTCCATACAGACTGTATTTCAACATTAACGATGGCATATGTTAGGTGGGGAAAAGTCCCCATATAGACTGTGTATTCCAACATATTTACAACAATTTCATTTCCAGAGTTACAGGCATAATTTTCATAACATTTGTACATCATAAATTTGTCTGGAGATCATAGATGATCCTCCTGTCACTTTAAAAAAAATTCTCAATTGGGAAAAAGTAATACAATTTTGTCAATATTGTAATCACTAAAATATATGTCTATTGTGAGCTCCATCCTTTTTATCCTGTCAACCCACAAAAATAATAATAAGAAAAAAAGAAGCAAAACAAATTTTTTTTAATTCTGTTTTCAGGTGGCCACTTAGGGACATTTTAGAACTGCTAAAGCACATTGAAAAAAATTGAATAAGTTCAACCCTGTACAAATTTGGAGTAAATACTGTAACAAAAGAAATATTAAACAATAAACCTTGAACATTTACCATTCGGTTGATAATTACCCAGGGGTGGGGCTGTGCCAACTGAAAAAAAAAGAGACGAAACACAGAAGGGGCCTGGGGACATGCTCCTCCAGAAAATGTTTCAAACTTTTCATTGAAAATTGTGCAATCTGAGGCATTTTCAGGCATACAAATGTGCATAATTCTGTACTTCTATAACTATAACTAAAATGAATGAAAGTTCACTTTTTCCCTTTGCTTTACGATGTTGAACATTTACACTCATATGAATGAAATCAACATTGGAAAACATATCTTCAAGTGCCGAATTTTCCCTTGAAGTTTGACAAAGGGGGTGCTTTTGTTTACGCGCATATGATCTTCTAGGGCAACTTTTCCTCTGCTGGTATAGTTTATTTCCCAGCAGCAGAGGAGGCAATAAGCATGGCCTGGAATTTTGATTTTAAGTGTGAAAAGACCAACGGTCTCTTCTCCTGCAACTTTTTCTGTCCATTCCCACCTCTAAGAATTTGTCACCTCTTTTTCCTAACGAGTTTCTCCATGGCCAGCAGTGCCCAAAGCTGCCATTTCCTTCTTTAAACCTGCTGTTCCCAAAACGCTCACATCAGGCTATGAGTGGGGAACTGTTTGCAGAGGAATAATTCAAGGATATAATCGCTTTCCATGCATTATATTGTTAAGGTTTCATTTTTATTTTTATTTTTCCACAGAAGGAAACGAAGGAAGGAAGGAAATAAGAGTTTGGTCTCGCTGTTCCCAAAATGCTGTGGAATAATTTGTGTATAAAACAGCTTTCTGGTCATGTGTTTTTGAGGATCCCCCCCCCCCCCCCCCCCCCCCCATCACAGAAAAAAATGAAGGAAGCAAGGAAATAAGATTCTGATTCCACTTAAATCTGCGAATTCGAGGAAGAGTCCCACCCCTGATTAACTGATAATCAATTACACTACTAAAACTACTAAGGTTACACTACTAAAACTACTAAGGTTACACTACTAAAACTACTAAGGTTACACTACTAAAAACTACTAAGGTTACACTTCTAAAACTACTAAGGTTACACTACTAAAACTACTAAGATTACATTACTAAAACTACTAAGGACTAAAATAATGGGTTGTCCAGCAGGCACCAACTCTTAAACTTAGTACACCCAGATTCAAATGCGAAATGAATCAGTTAAAATACATACGAACACAAGTTCAAAAAACAAAGCAAACCAAAGATGCCAGACTGGAAATAATGCTTCAAAACAGCCCACAAGTAAAAATTACAATATTACAGTCTAGTCGTGAGTATAGACAATCTCACCCTTCAAAACAGTTCACAAGTACAAATTCCAATATTACGGTCTAGTCGTGGGTATAGACAATCTCACTGTCTTGTCAAAAAAGTGTGGTTATCTGAATCAAAGAGACTGTCAGCATTCAAGCAAATATAGGAAACAGAAACACACACACACAGACACACACAGACACACACACACACACACACACACAGAACACAACACGCACACACACACACACACACACACACAAATAACAATGTGTAATCAACTGACCTGCCACAACAAACGCAAATTTTTTACCTTTTTCAGAAAGGAAACAAACAAACAAAAGATCACAATATTTTATAACCAATCATAGAGCAAAAAAATATAATAAATGGATTTCTCTGAACCAGCTGAGCTTGAAAAAGAGGTTGTATAAATCTACAAAGAAACTCACAATACCACATAAGATTAAAGAAGCAGAGAAAGTCTACAAAGAAACTCACAATACCACATAAGATTAAAAAGGGAATGTAAGTCTACAAAGAAACTCACAATGCCACATAAGATTAAAAAGGGAATGTAAGTTTACAAAGAAACTCACAATGCCACATAAGATTAAAGAAGCAGAGTAAGTTTACAAAGAAACTCACAATACCACATAAGATTAGTTGAGCTTGAAATGAGGTACAGTAAGTCTACAAAGAAGCTCATGACACCACATAAGATTTTCTCAAAAAATGCAGAAAAAGCAAGATGACCAGATAAAGTCTGAAGAAGAAAAAAACACACACACAAGAGATAGAAGAGGGTGGTTGTAGTATATACATATACATATATATATATATATATTATATATATATATATATTATATATATATATATATGTGTGTGTGTGTGTGTGTGTGTGTGACTTCCCACCATGAAATCAGTCTTAACTCGCAGTCAGTCGAACAGCACTAGGAGCTGAAAAGGTGACTGAGGGTGTTTTGACTTTTTCTCAAAATTGATTTCTGTAGACTATATAATCTATCCCCCACAGAAATTTTTTTCTTGAAAAAATATTATCAATCAATTTGATATGGTATTTTTATCCACTGATTGCAGCAGAAAGAACGCTATTTCCTACCATAAGTACCTATTTTTGTCTCTTATTATGAACTGCAACTTGTACAGTACCCGCACATGTAATATACTGATAGAAAGGTCGTTGGTGCACCTTTCAGATAATGACAGCGAAAATTAGAAACAAACTGGGTCAAAGCCACCAAATAAAGAAATTTCAGGAAAATGTGTAGGAGAGCACACAAAAACTTTAGAGGCCATTTTCTCAAAATGGCCATCATACAACTTTTTGTATCATTAGTACTAGAGTCAGTCAATCATTAGTACTAGAGTAGTCAATCATTAGCACTAGAGTCAATCATTCACACTAGAGTCAGTCAATCATTCACACTAGAGTCAGTCAATCATTAGCACTAGAGTCAGTCAATCATTAGCACTACAGTCAATCATTAGTAATAATAATAATAATGAGTACTTATAAGCGCAAGATCCAGAGAACTCTGCTCCAAGCGCTTTACGATTCACCCTATCTTTACCACCCCTATTCGCCACTTCAACATTAGCAGTTATACATACATATCAATCAAGTCTACTATAATTACAATGACATCAACACAAACAGAAACATGTCTATCAAATCTAACCAATAGTTGCCCATCGGACAGACAATAATAGATATTACATCACAAGTTATCCAAAATACACAAACAACCACACCCACAATGCACATTATATAATACACGAATCATACGCACAAACGCAACAGCCCAAACAATATTTTAAAGACAGAAACTTTTTTCACATTTTTCTATACAGATGTGTTTTGAGGTGAGATTTGAATGAGGTGATTGTGTCTGAGTGCCTAAGGATGTTGGGGATGTTGTTCCATGTTTGGGGTGCTTGATAGGAGAATGCTCGTTGTCCGTATGTTTTTGTTCGAATGCGGGGGATGCGAAAGAGTCATGTGTCTGCAGAAGAACGCAACTGACGGGATGGTGTGTAGATGTCAAGAAGCGAGGATAGGTATTCTGGCGCAGTGTTCGAAACAATCGAAAAGGAAAGAGTAGCAAGCTTGTAATCTATTCTGTCAGAGACAGGCAGCCAGTGCAGAGTGCGGAGGAGAGGAGTGACATGGTCAAACTTAGAGGATTTAAAGATGAGACGTGCAGCGTTGTTCTGAATCTTTTGAAGTCTGTCTAAAAGGTTTTTGGGGATGCCAGCTAAGAGAGAGTCAAACATTAGCACTAGTCAGTCAATCATTAGTACTAGAGTCAGTCAATCATTAGCACTAGTCAGTCAATCATTAATACTAGAGTCAGTCAATCATCAGTACTAGTCAGTCAATCATTAGCACTAGGGTCAGTCAATCATTAGTACAGTCAATCATTAGATCTAGAGTCAGTCAATCATTAGCACTAGAGTCAGTCAATCATTAGCACTAGAGTCAGTCAATCATTAATACTAGTGTCAGTCAAACAATACTAGTGTCAGTCAATCAGTACTAGTCAGTCAATCATTAGCACTAGAGTCAGTCAATCATTAGCACTAGAGTCAGTCAATCATTAGCACTAGAGTCAGTCAATCATTAATACTAGTGTCAGTCAAACATTTATACTAGTATCAGTCAAACATTTATACTAGTGTCAGTCAAACATTAATACTAGTGTCAGTCAAACATTAATACTAGTGTCATCAAACATTAATACTAGTGTCAGTCAAACATTAATACTAGTGTCAGTCAATCATTAATACTAGTGTCATCAAACATTAATACTAGTGTCAGTCAAACATTAATACTAGTGTCAGTCAAACATTAATACTAGTGTCATCAAACATTCAATCATTAATACTAGTGTCAGTCAATCATCAGTACTAGAGTCAAGAATGAAAACTGTCACCTTAACCTTTTGACTCTTACATCTTATCCAGAAACTACAAAAACAAAAAATTGTCACCTTAACTCTTTGACCCCCGCATCCTATAAACAAACTGCAAAAACTTAACCTTTCGATTCCCTCACCCTATCCACCAGCTTCCTGCAGGGTTTTGCTTTGCTGATATGGTTGACAATGCTGGATGCAGCCGGTGCAGGAGTCAAAGGGCTAATGATTTAACTTTCAAAACAGCATTTCCAGTTATTCTATCAGTTCAGGGCAACTTCACAGTTTATCCAATTCAGAACATTAATGGGTTTCAGCTCAGTTTCACTTTTTCAAAATATACATTCTGATGCCAAGTTTTCTTTAAAAATGTATGAATAGTCCTCTTAGCAAGCCTATGGAAGCAGGTGTTATTTCATGGACATGTTTATCACCACCTGGTATCAAAATCATCTGTTCACATTCTCCATTAGCTTCACAGCCTGATAAACTTGGTTTACACACTGCGGTCCAACTCGCATTTTAGAACAAGCAGACTAAACACTATACCTCAAAAACTTTAGTGCATGAATGTGCATGCCGAATAGACAACAAAAATACTTACAGTGCACTCAAAAATGCGTTACACTGTGCAAAACTTAACCCACATCATTCAAGGTAATTAAGGATGACATTTTCAAAAGCTGTTTCATACTTTTTCCCCCCTTTCAAAAATTGTTCGTTTTCAGACGTTATGCACTACCATTCAACCCACTTGGTTCGAAACAATTATTTTCTTTTTGAAGCCGTTTGGTTGTTTTCAGTCATTGTGTATTCCTTTTAATCCACTTCGTTCAAGGTCATTTTCTTCATCTGACTGCTGACGACGTCCTCTGTGAAAACTGGTCGCAGGAGGACCTCGATCGTCACAGCAATGGGATTCCGGACTTTCATGATCCCTTCCACCACAAAGTCCGAGTCCCTGCAAGAACAGCAATCGTAGTAGTTTTAGTAGTTGTTGTTGTTGTTGTTTTTGTTTAAAGCCCAGCCGACAGCATAGAGCCATATCAGGGCTGTAACTGCTTCAAAACATACAAAATTTCAACAGGAAAAAAAAAAGAAGAAAAAATTAAGTACACATATCAATGCATTCGCGCACATTATCTAAGGACATGCCCCTGGTGTTGACCATTCCATCTAATTAATTGCACAGGTGATTTAAAAAACATACCTGATTACAAATTTAAGCATACCTTAGGACACCAAAACATACATAAAAACAGGCCTAAGTTACCTAAAATTGCTACCACATATATCACCTCCCTAGAGCCAATAATGCATTTAATACATGTACCCAATTATCAGTCCTAAGAGAAAGTACGTAAGACTTTATCGAACACATACAGGTGAATGGACCAGCAAGGCAGAAACTGATAGGAAGAAATGACAGAACGCAAAGGAGGAAGAAAGAAACAAAGAGAGTGACAGAAAAGAGGAAATTTCTAGCACAGAATTTCCAGAAGGTGGGGATACTATTTATACTGAAACATACCATGGGGGGAGTAGTTTCAGTAATAGTAACTGTTGTAATAGCAGTAATGTAGTGACAGCAGAAGTTACAGAACAAGATACAGTGGTGGTGGTGGTGGTGGGCGGCGGTAGAGGTGGCATAGACGGCTTCTCAGCCTTCTCATGCCTGCGGTCCAGTTGTGAATTGCACTTTGTGGCACACAAAGTAAACAAGAAAAACCTATAGCTAAAGAACACAAAGCTACCAAGGTGCAGTCATCAGGAACTCTGTTTCCTTGACAATCTGTTATGACACTTCTGTCTTTTCTTCAAAACCTAATTAAACAAAACAAAACAAATAAACAAATGAACAAAAAGGCACCATCTGTTTCATTCAGGCTTCTCCCACCTAATAACTCTACACTAAAGTAAAAAGCTGGGCTATGATTCTGATTAGACTTGTGTTAACTGGGTTGTGTTGTTGTTGTTGTTGTTGTTGTTGTTGTTGTTGTTGTTGTTGTTGTGTGTGGTGGTGGTGGTGGTGTGTGGTGTGTGTGTGGTGTGTGTGTGTGTGTGTGTGTGTGCGTGTGTGTGTGTGTGTGTAGTGTATGTGTGTGTGTTATGTATGCGTGTATGTGTGTGTGTGTGTGTGTGTGTGTGCACGTGCATGCATGTGTGTGTGTGTGAGAGAGAGAGAGAGAGACAGACAGACAGAGAGAACAGAGACAGACGGACGGACAGACACAGAGGGGGGGGGGGGGGGGGGGAGAGACACACACAGATGGACACTGAGACAGCACTTAGAGAGAGAGAGGCAGACAGACAGACATACAGACAGACAGACAGACAGAGAGAGAAGGACAGAGACAGGGAGAGACAGAGACAGAGAAGAGAAAGACAGAGAGACAAGAGAGAAAGAGATGCAAGCATGCGCATATGCCATGCACACACACACACACACACACACACACACACACACACACACACACACACACACACCACACGCACACACACACATACACACACATGCACACGCTACGTACATGCACAAATACATCATCATCATCATAACTATCATGTGCCCTGCCGCATGGCGTTGGCGATCATGGCCCTCTGTATGACTCTACCTTTTGTTGCTCCAAGCATATCTCCCACCCTTGTCGCTGCAAGTATATCTACTACTCTATCTGTCTTCACCCACTCCGCAAATCCATCCAATGTTTTCTCCCTGGGTGTCTATCTGGTGCTCTCTTTCCCTTCAGCTTTCCTGTAGTGACTAGGTGCTCAAATTTCTCTTGCCTCATAAAATGCCCTATAAATGTTTCTTGCACAAATACACATACGAAAATAAGCCTATATACAACTATGATTTCTGACTGAATACACATACACAGAGAATAAAAACATCTTTTCTTTAAGAAAAAAAAAAATACCCCAACAGTTCTAATGATCCACCCAGCAAGTAAAGGGTGTAACAAACACTTCTCGCTTCAAAGACCCAATGTCACAATAAAGCCGTGATCTCACCTGACAGTGCAAATTCCTCTGCCAATTGCCCGGCGTGTGTACTGCAGATCTCTCAAGTTGGCTCGAGAGTTTATCCCTGCGAACCAAGCATCTCCAGGTGGATGGGTACCCTGTTCGGAAAGACCCACCGCCATCCATAGGTCTGATAGACTGCTACCAAACGGAACATACCATGCGATGACCACAAGGCGATCCTTATTCGGAATAAGCCAGGAAACTGTGCCAGAAAAACCTGTGGCTACAGTGGTCTTTTCCGCCAACACCTGTGACAAATAAAAGCTTGCTTAACCCTTTGACTCCTGCACCATCAGCAAAAATTGTAACCCTTTGACTTACTCACCCTATCCACTAGCTTCCTGTGGAAAGCTGGTGGATATGGTGAGGGTGTCAAAGGGGTAAATTTCTGCTTTGCAGTTATAGTTGATAACAAAGGATGCTGGTGGATAGGCTGAGGGAGTCAATGGGTTAACTTACTATGCAGGCCCTTATGTCAAAACAGTCCTCTCTTTACACATATTAAGAGTGACATTTCTTTGTTTTGCTCTGAGCAATGTTCTCCAGATGCCTGTATGCATGTTGTACTTTGTTTTGTTTCGAGCAATGTTTCCTGGATGCCCCTCCTATGCATGCTGTTCTGTTTCAAGCAATGTTTTTGAGATGCCAGTACGTGTGCGTGTTGTTCTTTGTTTTGTTTTGAGCTTGACTCAGCATAACCAACTGAGCAAACAGGACCATCTACACAGCTGGACTGAGCAAACATTGCCACCTATAGAGTTGGACTGAGCAAACAGGACCACCTGTACAGCTAGGCTGAGCAAACAGAACCACCTGCACAGCTGGGCTGAGCAAACAGGGCCACCTATACAGCTGGACTGAGCATAACTAACTGAGCAAACAGGGTCACCTGTACAGATAGACTGAGCAAACAGGGCCACTTTATGCTATATATCTGGGCTGAGCAAACATGGCCACATATACAGCTGGACTGAGCAAACAAAGCCACCTACACAGCTGAACTGAGCAAACAAAGCCACCTATACAGCTGGACTGAGCAAACAAAGCCACCTATACAGCTGGACTGAGCAAACAAAGCCACCTATACAGCTGAACTGAGCAAACAAAGACCTATACAGCTGGACTGAGCAAACAAAGCCACCTATACAGCTGGACTGAGCAAACAAAGCGACCTATACAGCTGAACTGAGCAAACAAAGTCACCTATACAGCTGGACTGAGCAAACAAAGCCACCTATACAGCTGGACTGAGCAAACAAAGCGACCTATACAGCTGAACTGAGCAAACAAAGCCACCTATACAGCTGGACTGAGCAAACAAAGCCACCTATACAGCTGGACTGAGCAAAAAAGCCACCTATACAGCTGAACTGAGCAAACAAAGCCACCTACACAGCTGAACTGAGCAAACAAAGCCACCTATACAGCTGGACTGAGCAAACAAAGCCACCTATACAGCTGGACTGAGCAAACAAAGCCACCTATACAGCTGGACTGAGCAAACAAAGCCACATATACAGCTGGACTGAGCAAACAAAGCCACCTATACAGCTGGACTGAGCAAAGTCACCTATACAGCTGGACTGAGCACATGGCCACCTATACAGCTAGACTGAGCAAAGTCACCTATACAGCTGAACTGAGCAAACAAAGCCACCTATACAGCTGAACTGAGCAAACAAAGCCACCTATACAGCTGAACTGAGCAAACAAAGCCACCTATACAGCTGGATCTATGACTGATCAGATGTGGTAAGATTTTTAAAGGAAGTAGTTGCAAGTTCAGAAATGGGAGCAGCAGTAAGCATCAGTAGCAGCAACTACAGTACATGCGTTGTGACATCGAGAGTAGGAAATCAACACACAAAGCAGGAACCATAAGAAATCAGACAAACACAGAGAGCTACAGACAGACAGACGAGAGCAGTAGCCATAAGAAATCAGACAAACACAGAGAGCTACAGACAGACAGACAGACAGACGAGAGCAGTAGCCATAAGAAATCAGACAGAGAAAGCTAGAGACAGACAGACAGACATGAGACAAAGATGAAGAAAAAGATGACGAGAATGATCCTGCAAATGGACATGTGTGACCTTCCATGGAAGAAGAAGGCTAGAAGTAGAATGCAAAATTTTCATTTCCAGTTTTTAAGCTCATCTTAAAATTTCAAAGTTTGTAAATGAACATGCAAGAAAACAAATCTGATAGTTTTCTTTTTAGATGCATCTGACTGTTGCAAGAGTACCTTTGACAAAGGAAAGTACTATGTTCACAATACTGGGCAAACAAGAACTAATGAAGAAGAGTGTTTTTAGAGTGCTTTTTGAGTACTTCCAGTTATCAGATATAAACCTTCCAGAAACTGAAGATAAAATGTTAAAGACTCAAAATCTCAACACATCTCTTGACTCAATTTTGACCCATTCCTGCTGATTTTAGCCACCCATTCCTGTTATTTTTAGCCACTGCTGCGACTGGCTGGCTGTGTCTGTAGCCTCCTTTTTCCATGCCCTGGCATGAAAATATTGGAGAAATAGGTTTATTTCCCAGGTTCCTCCTCCTGAAGCCCAATTAGCCTTCTTGCCTTTCTGAAAAAAAAAGGTGAGAGACAGCCAGACAGAGTGAGTAAAAGAAAAAGTGGGTTACTGCCTCCATCAAGACTGTCTCGTTTGTTTTCTTTGCTGGCCATGGAACTCTCAACATTCTTCTTAGATACCACATCTCGGCTACCTCAATCTTGTTCTGGCTTTGCTTGTTGACTGTCCACGCCTCACAACCGTACAACAGTATCGGTTCTACATAACATTCAAGCCGACTCACAAAAGAAAACTGGCCACAAAAAACTCACACTCACCATCACACCTGCCTTGGAAGGAGCAACGGTACTTGACGGCTCAGACAGCAAGACTCCTCTTTGCAACCGCATCCTCGGCTGAGACAGAACAATGTCTGTTTGGTTTTCCAGTTGGATTCTGCACAACGCAACGTCCACAGCTGGCTGCTGCTGCTCTCCTGAAAATGATATTATACCGGCAACTATATCAAAGCTGTCAGCATTCAATGGCCCAATGATAACGATAATAATGAAGATACTACTATTACTACTTGATGACGTGGTAAGATTTTAAAAGCAAGTAGTTGCAAGCTCAGAAATGGGAGCAGCAGTAGCAGCAACTACAGTACATGTGTTGTGACATCGAGAGTAGGAAATCAGCACCCAAAGCAGGAGCCATAAGAAATCAGACAAACACAGAGAGCTACAGACAGAGACAGATGAGAGCAGTAGCCATAAGAAATCAGAGCTACAGACAGACAGACGAGAGTAGGAGCCATAAGAAATCAAACAGAGAGCTACAGACAGACAGACGAGAGCAGTAGCCATAAGAAATCAGACAGAGAGAGCTACAGACAGACAGACGAGAGCAGTAGCCATAAGAAATCAGACAGAGAGAGCTACAGACAGACAGACAGACAGACAGACGAGAGCAGTAGCCATAAGAAATCAGACAAACACAGAGAGCTACAGACAGACAGACGAGAGCAGTAGCCATAAGAAATCAGACAAACAGAGAGCGCTACAGACAGACAGACGAGAGTAGTAGCCATAAGAAATCAAACACAGAGAGCTACAGACAGACAAGAGCAGTAGCCATAAGAAATCAGACAAACAGAGAGAGCTACAGACAGACAAGAGCAGTAGCCTCCCGAAGAGACTGCTCTATGGTGAGCTAGCACACGGCAAAAGCTCGCGAGGAAGGCCAAAGCTGCGCTTCAAGGACATGCTTAAACTTAAAGCGTCCCAGAAAAACTTCGGTATCGACACCAAGACATGGGAGGCCCTTACACAAGACTGCCCATCATGGAGAAGCTGCGTTGGCGAAGGTGCTGCCTCCTATGAACAAAGCAGGATCAGTGGAGCACAAAAGAAACGAGAGCTGCGTAAATCCCGAGCCAACTCCGAAGTCCACAATCCAGCAGAACACATGTGTCTCATCTGCGGCCGAGCCTTCCGCGCACAAATCAGCCTCATCAGTCACAGCCGGACACATGAATCGTGATGATCCTTGGTCATCGTCGATCACGACGGACGAACAACAACAACAACAACAACTACTA
>CM060312.1:58681901-58696901 GCA_030674185.1 Monoplex corrugatus | reverse complement strand
CTTGACTGGAACTTGTGTGCAGATGATCTCTGTTAAGACATCATGCAGCCCATCAAATATTTTCCCCTCATCTTTCCCGGCAGACATAGAAAGCTGATCAAAGATTAAACTGTTTCATCAATTTTATGTCAATGTCTTTACCAAATGTTGGAAAATAGAAAATAGAAAGATCAATCAGCCGATCAAATAATCATTCCGTCATCTTTTCTTACAAATCAGAAAATATGAAGATCAATCATTAAATCAAATAATAATTGCCTTTTTCTTACAAATCTTTTCATGATCCATACTTTCCTTCCACTTTAACTAATTCTTTATCCGATTCTAATTCATCATTACTGTAGTTAACGTTTCAATCTACACATTGAACATTACATGTCCTCAGTCACCAGTTTTGTTCTAGATCAAGGGAACAAGGTGGGACTGTCAGTTCTGTGTCAAAGGAGTCCACGTTTTACTACTTCTGGTAGTTTACTTCAACTGAGCTACAGCAGGTGGCAAGAAACCTTGGCAAGGGGATCAAGTTTTACTGTTGAAACATCAGGTTTCTGAGGATGTGATCATGAAGGTATGATTCTGCCACAGCTAAAGAAAGAAGAATCTGTTTCAGCCTTCTCCAGGCATGCTTTTCAAATGCTGGTTCTCATCCTGAAAATGCCAGGCTGAATGGTTTGCTTCATCAGTGCATGGGTGTCTCTTTTTCTGCTAGCTTCTCTTAACTGGTGGTGATGTGACATACTGTAAGAACTTGTTTATGATATCTGAATTCTGATACAGATCTCAGTTGAATGACAGTTAGCTCTCCATTATTTTCACTGCTTCTTTAACCCTTTCGAATCCCGCCCCCTGTCTAACACTAGTCTGTATTGTCGACCATGATGGCAAAGCAAAACCTTAACCCTTTGACTCCCTCAACCTATCCATCCGCTTCCTGCAGGACGCTGGTGGATAGGGTGAGGGAGTCAGAGTTAATTTTTTTCAGTTAGTGGATACGATGCGGGAGTCAAAGGGTTTACATCTATTCTTAAAGGATGATTTTTAGAGGTAAGACATAAAAAAAAAGAACTGGTATTTCTTTACAATGTTCTCCCACTACTGTAGCATAAGTGTAACCTTTACAAGTACATCTTGGCGTTCTGGGGCTCAATCCTAGCACTTAGGCAGTTCTTCCAGATGTGATCTACGCGGGCTAAATAGTTTGTGGCAGACTCTAGTGTTTCATGGTCTTAGTTGGTTAGAAACTCAGATGGGCCACTTTGGGTTGTTTTTTTTTCTTTCTTTTTTATGTGGGCTAGTTGGCAGAGCCACAGACTCAAGATCCGTTATCTTGAGTTCAATCCCAGCCCACAACATTAAAAACTGACCTATTCGCTACCCATCTTAATGTTCTCATCATTCTGGTGGTGTCAGCTTAATGTTTCAAAGATCTCTTCCTTGCCCCCTCCCCATCTGAAGACCTTGCCAACACATAGGGTTTTGTACAGGCTTGGGAAGTCTGTCAGATGACTGCTGGCAGATTTCAGTGGAGCCCATATGGAGTTTTCCAAGTGCAGTGAATCCCCCCTTGAACAAACTCCAAACTGGTGTCTAATTTCTGAAAACACTGATCACCTTGTCTGACTGGCCTTCGATACAACTCACAGTCATAAAACTATTTTATAAGGGATACACTTTTTTAAATATTCATTTATTTCATTATTTTCATTTGTCTATCTATTTTAATAGCATTTTGATTTTTCTTGATACATGTCATGTATACATGTATACAAGTTGTTTTCCCTGCACGGTTCAGGCAGTATGATGCTGCACAAGTCTTCACAATCTGTCTTTGGTGGGCAAGCATGCTGGTTTCCTTGGACACTGCCATGACTTGCGTAAACACAGCATTTGAAAAGCATACCAGATAAAAGCTGAAACAGATTCTTCTTTCCTCAGCTGTGGCAGAATCACACCTTCAGGATCAAATCCTCAGAAACCTGATGTTTCCACAGTGAAACTTGATCCCTTTGTCAATATTATTTTCCACCTGCTGAAGCTCAGTTAAAGTAAAGCACCAGAAATAGTAGTCTCCTTTGACACATTTTTATCATTCAAACACAGGGATTTATTGAGGGCAAAATCTCCTTTCTCCTTCACTGAATATTTAAAGACTATCCCTCATATTAGAGGCCTATCAAAAAGATGATTTCTTGCCCTAAAGTGAATGCAATAAATATATCTGTACATGTAGCAATAACCAATAATGTTTGGGGAGCTTTTTCAAAAGGACTTTCTCATTTTCAAATTTTAACAATAAATTCTGAGTTTACATTTTGAATGACAATTTACATTTTGTGTGATTGTATTTCATTATTTGCAGTCAAAAGAAAAAATGTAAAACTGACAGCAGTACTTTGCTAAAAAAAAAAAATTACTGAAAAACTGAGGAATTTTAAACCAGCTGGACAAACATTACATAGTCTTTCAGTCAGTTTCACATAACAATTCATACTTAAGGTTGTTTCAATGAAATGGGCAAACACTGCATATATAATTTGTTAAGTTGGTTCTTTCTTGAACCATAAATGTATAAGTTCTTTTACTATTAATAATGTCTTCTGTTTGATGAGGGCTGGTCAGTTCTTTTGAAAGAGTTGCGGACATAGATACAGTAGAATCGAAGTCCGCAAGATTAAAACATGGCCTGTTCTCTGCCTACCTTAAAAGTTTCTGTCGTTCTGATGGTACCAGCTTGTATATATTTCATACGTCATCTCCCCCTGCCCCATGTCAAGACCTTGCCAACACACAGGGTTTTGTACAGGTTCAGGGAAACTGCATGATTAAGTGCTAACCGATTTGGGTGGTGCACATGTACGGAATTGCCCAAATGCACTCAATCCTTCTTGAAGTGAACACTCTCCAAACTCGCATAGTTTTACTTTTAGCTAAAAATCTCAGATTCAAGGCCTTGTTTGCATGGTTACGTTCAAGTTAATATCTGCTATACAGCTCCAAGAATATTTATCTGGTTTTGGACGCCTCTGTAATAAAACAATGCTATGCTCAATTTGATATAAAATATCTGCTGTACAATTCCCGAAAAACATTTATCTGGTTTTAAACACATCCATAATAACCTTCACCCACATGAGCTGTGGCACTAGACTCGTGATCTGAGATAACGCATTTAACTTGTAGTTGTACTTTGAACTACACACTCCCAGTCATAAAATATCAAAAATCTTATCGTTTAATGAGGGCAACATAAGCACCCTGTGTGGTTATAAATCTCTCTCCCCACCTCTCTTTCTCTGTTTTTCTGTGTGTGTGTGTGTGTGTGTGTGTGTGTGTGTGTGTGTGTGTGTGTGTGTGTGTGTGTGTGTGTGTGTGTGTGTGTGGGGTAGTGGGTGTGTGTGTGGTGTTGTGTGTGTGTGTGTGTGTGTGTGTGTGAGAGAGAGAGAGAAAGTGACAGAGAGAAAGAGAGAAGAGTGTGTGTGTATGTGTAGGTGAGAAACAGAGAGACAGACACTGAGACAGAAAGGAGAGAGAGAGAGAGTGTGTGGTGTGTGTAAGTGTGTGTGAAGGTGTGTGTGTGTGTGTGTGGTGTGATGTGTGTGTGTGTGTGTGTGTGTGTGTGTGTGTGTGTGTGTGTGTGTGTGTGTGTGTGTGTGTGTGTGTGTGTGCACGCATGCATGTATAGCTAGAGTTGTATTGTGTGTACTACATGTATGAAGTTGAACATAAAACGACACTGTGCAGCATGTGTATGTGTGCATGAAGCATGCACATATATATATATAAAGCATATGTGTAGAGTCCCTGTGTCAGTGTGTCAGTGTGTGTGTGTGTGTGTGTGTGTGTGTGTGTGTGTGTGTGTGTGTGTGTGTGTGTGTGTGTGTGTGCGCGCGCGCACGCATTCAAGTGTTGAGTAGACACACATGCATCGTAGTTAGTACATGTATGAGGTAGTAATACTAGTATACAAAACAACACTGCGTAGCATGTATATGCCTGCATACACATAATTATGTAAGCATGTGGTTCATTCGTTATTTCTTTTTATTTCTGGTCACATATGTGCTTTTAGTTTAGATGAAAAAATAAATAAATAAATAAATAAATGAATAAATAAAATAAAATGAAATAAAACAAAATAAAGTAAAATAACATGAATGGACAAGAAATAGATAAATAAATAAACATTGAAATAAATAAATAAAGAATATAGAGAGGTGTCTATGGGATGGATGAATCCATGAAGTCACGTTGGCATTGTTCATTATAAGGTATCATCATACAGAAAAGCATTCAGAACATTAGAACAGCCAGGCTACATTAGTGTGTGTGTGTGTGTGTGTGTGTGTGTGTGTGTGTGTGTGTGTGTGTGTGTGTGTGTGTGGTGTGTGTGTGTGTGTGTGTGTGTGTGCACGTGTGTGTGTGTGTGTGTGTGTGTGTGTGTCTGTCTGTCTGTGTGTGTCTGTCTGTGTGTGTGCGCGTGTGTCACGTGCATGCAAGCGTGTGTACGTGTGTGCGTGCGTGTGTGTGTGTGTGTGTGTGTATGTGTGTGTGTGTGTGTGTGTGTGTGTGTGTGTGTGTGTGTGTGTGTGTGTGTGTGTGTGTACACATGCATATGTATTTCAATGTGTTCTTGTCAATACACTTGCTGCCGATTTTGTCAATCAATTCTAGAATCAATACCATAAAAGTTGTGGTAGCAAATTAGGCTTGAGAACAATCCACATCACCATGATCATGTCCATTGTTTTATGATAGTTTTCCGCTATCACAAAACAATGGACATGATCATGGCGATGTGTCTCAGAAGTTTTAAAAATTTTTTTTAGTTCATACTATAAATAAGCCTAACGATGCCTAGAAATATAAACTAGGTAGAAAGAAACTCTAGGGAGAGCTAGACAACAGAAGGTCTTCAGAGAAGTAACCCCCTTTAGACAAGTGTTTCGGCCCTGAATTCCTTACACTCTCGGGGGGCCGGGCCACATCCAGGTCATGACTCCTGGATGCCCTTCTGCTGTTGTCTTTTTTTTTTTTTTTTTTTTTTTTTTTTTTTCCCACGCCGGGGATCGAACCTGGGCGATTCTGCGCTTCAGAACTGCGGTACGCGGTTTTACCAATGTGCTAACGGGGCACACATCATCTGTAGGGAATTTAATCCTTATGAAGTTCACTTTTTTGGTGCCTCCTTGCCCAGATCCAGCTTGAGCTCCTTTCTGCTGCCTCTGCCATCGCTTTAAGGGCTCTAGTCCTCTTCTTCCCAGAAATGGCGAGTTGTTTCATGAGATCATAAGCGGAGGTGCCCACAAACCCTCTTGCCCCGACCTCTATGGCGAAGATTTTGACCCGCAGACCTGCTTTCTTCAGGGTGCTGGCAAGACCGGCGTATTTTTCGGTCTTGTAGATATGTGCTTCTTCCATTCTGCTTTCGTATGGCACAGTGAGTTCTATCAGAATCACTTGTTTCGAGGAGTCAGAGTGGAGAGCGATGTCTGGTCTCATGCCTGTCTTGCTGATGACATCTGGGTAATTTCTCCACTCTGGGAGGTCTGCTGTACACTCCCAGTCGACTGCTCCATCCAGAAGACCCTTTGGCAATGTGCTGGTTGTCATAGCCCTTTCGGGCCAGACCTGTTTCCCTCCTGCTTTGTAGAACGTTGTCATAGCAATTGGTGCGTTTGGGGTCATGGTTTTTTCGCTAACCACATCTGTGATCACTTTCAGAACTTGGTTGTGCCTCCATGTATACCTTCCTTGGGCTAGCGCTACTTTGCAAGAGCTTAGGACATGTTCCACTGTTTGTTTCTTCTGACAGAGCGGACATGCTGGGTCGTCTGCTTTCCCCCATTTCACTAAGTTTGCATTCGAGGGGAGCAGGTCATATACAGATCTGAGGAGGAAGCTTATCCTTAGAGGAGCCATGTGCCACATATCGTTCCAGCTGAGACTTCTTTGGAGTGCACTGTCCCATGTTGTCCATTGCCCCTGTTGACCTTGCTGGACTGCCTTCTGCACTCTTTTGACATCTTCTTCTTCCTTCAACTCCTGTATGATCATGTCTCTTTTTTCCTTCCCTTTGGCTTTGGACCACCACTGCATTTTTGTTGCTCCCAGTCCCTGTCTGTTGGTTTGCGTGTGTCCAATTATTTCTTTGATGCTGAGGTTTCTCTTGGCATTGTTTACAGCCTCTTGGACTTTCCACTTTCTGCCAGTTCTCAGCTTTGGATGAACTGCTCTCACGATATTGTCCTCCGATTCCTCGAGCATGCTCAACAGTCTTGCTTTTCCAACTTTGTATTCCTCCACTATGGATTTCAGAGGTAGCTTCAGCATTGCTTGACGACAGTAGAATGCAACATCAGTGAGACCAGGTGGGACACCGAGCCATTTTCTTGTGTATTTGTTGATTTTGGCTTCCATTGCTTCGACTGTGCTGGTGCAAATGTCATAGATTAGCAGTGGCCACAGCAGCTTTGGTATCAGCATGAACTGTAGACACCAGACTTTGTATTTGCCTGGCAGTCCGCAGTTATCTATTTTCTTCAGGCCTTCTTCTGCTGTTTGCTTGGTTTCACATCCCCTTTGTGTGTCTTTCAGGGAGTCATCATACCATCTTCCGAGACTTTTTACTGGCTCTTCTGTGACAGTGGGGATGGCTTGGTTGGCTACCATGAATTTGACTGAATCTGCCACTTTTCCTTTTCGCAGTGAGAGACTTCGGGATTTCTTAGGTTTGAACCTCATTCTTGAAGAGGCCACCAGCTCATCCAGCTGCTTTAAGATTTGGTGTGTCTCTTCCTCATCCGTGGACAAGACTGTTGTGTCATCCATGAAAGCTTTCAGAGGAGGCATCTGGTATCCATCTCCCAGATTCACTGGACCTGAACTCTTCATTGCAGCTTTCAAGATAACTTCCATTGCCAACACGAACAGTATGGGAGAGATTGCACAGCCCATTGCAATGCCCACCTCTAGGTCTATCCAGTCCGTGGTGTATTCTTTGGTAGAGAACCGCATTGAGAACCCTTGGAAATACTTCCTCAGCATTGTTCGGATGTTTTCTGGGATGTGATACATTTCAAGAGCCAGCTGGATCATATCGTGTGGAACTGATCCATATGCATTCGCCAGATCAAGCCAAACTACGTCAATGTCTCTCTTCTCTGTTCTTGCTTTTTGGATGGCATCCCAAATCAACGTGGCATGTTCCAAGCATCCAGGCATTCCTGGTATGCCTCCCTTTTGGACTGACATATCCAGATACTTGTTTTCAGTCAGGTATTTTGTCAATCTTGCTGCCATAACAGAGAAGAAGATTTTCCCCTCGACGTTCAGAAGTGATATTGGCCTGAACTGATTGATGCTGCTGGAGTTCTGCTCCTTCGGAATGTACACTCCTTCAGCTCTCATCCATTGGTCGCTGATCTTCTGGTTCCTCCATGCTGATCGAATCATCTTGTGGAGCCACTCGAGCACTTTTGGGCATTTCTTGTAGAGCAGGTATGGTATTCCGTTTGGTCCAGGTGCTGACTTGGCTCTGGCTTTCTTTACTACGTTCTTCACTTCATCCAGTGTTGGTGGTTTGTTATTGAATTTTCCTTCTGGCGCTGCAGGCCAAACCAGATTTTGGATTTCAAGTGGTGCCTCGCGCTGAGAATCGGAATATGTTTCCCTGAGATGCTGCTCTAGGGTTTCCTTGCCCACTGTGAGAGTCCCTGATTTGGGTTGTTCAAACAGCTTTCTTGCAAAGTCAAAGGGATCTTTGAAGAAACGATCTTGAGTCTTCTTCTTTTTGCTCTTTCTTCGCCTTGCTGATTCCACTTTGCTGAGAGCATTGTGTTTGGCCTTCAGATCTTTCCAGAGTTCCAGGAGCCCTTGCTTCTCGAATTCTGAGGCAGTTTTCATTCGCTTTTTAAGCTTCCTTTTCTCCCTCCGGATGCTCTCCATCTGTTGCTGTCTTCTGGATTTCTGGGGAGGCGTTTTTGTCTTTGGCTGCTTCACTCCATAAATGTCCCTGCAGATAGAGTATATGATGTCTCCGTATGTGTCAAGTTTGTGTTCCAGCGTACTGTTCCCTATTAGCGCATTCAGCTTAAGGACAAGTTCCTCATCTAATTTCTCCCATTGTTCTTTTGCACCGGCAGGCGGCAAATTGAGTTTTCCACGTTTGGCGTTAAGAGCTTGTGCAAAATCCGCATCAGAACCGTCAGCGTGGATGTCCTTGGCACTATGGTTTAATTCCTGGCCTTGGTCATCCAACGTCTCACCTGCTATCGCAGTGCGCTGCTGCTGGTTCGTATGTGTCTATATGATATGGTAGCATTTCTTTCTTAACTTACATACTGTATCTACCACTCAAAACTTAAAATCCTAATTCCTATTGTGTCCAACAGAAATCTGGAGTACTGTAAAAAAAATTTTTAAAAAGTCCGGAAAACAGAGTAGGCCTACACTCCAAATCCAAATTACACAGCAGTGCTATGTCACAGCTGAAAAGTTATTTTTTTTACAATCATTATCATACCGGTACAATCTGACGAACAGTGAAAAATTCAGGTCATTTGTCCTAGCACTGATGATACTGGTGATAGTACTTAAGCAGTGGTGATTATGTGTGTGTGTGTTTGTGTATGTGTGTGCAAGTACATATATGTGAGTGAGTGTGCAAGTATATGTGTCTGTGTGTGTGTGTGTATGTGTGTGTGTGTGTGTGTGTGTGTGTGTGTAAGAATGTGTAAGAGTGAGTGTGTGTGTGAGTGTGTGTGTATGTGTGTGTGTGTGTGTGTGTGTGTGTGTGTGTGTGTGTGTGTGTGTGTGTGTAAATGCGGGGTTTATACCAATGAAATACTCAACAGCTATGACTGGGATATGAAGAATTTCATCAATGAAATACTGACCAGCTATGATTGGCCTGGGATATCAAGAATTTACACCAGTGACATAATCATAATGATAATGACCAGCTATGACTTGGAGTTGGATATGAAGAATTTACACCAATGACATTATGACCGTGCGACCAGTCATACTCATAGCTGGTCAGTATCATATAATGATTATACGATACTGACCAGCTATGAGTATGACTGATCGTTCCAGTGACCCACCTTCTCCTTGTCCTTGTTCCACTCTGCCAAAGAAGACACTTTCGCTGCCACACAGCCTCAGATATTCCTCAATTTTTAAGTAACATGCATGACACATAACACCACTCGAGCCTGCCGAGGCCAGTTGAAACTGCTGAAAAGACATCATCAGCTGCATTGGGGCTGATCAATGCGCATGCAAACTGCTCTCTTTCTGCCAAATTGACGAGATTCACTCTACGATCGTAACGATTACGATGAAGCCCTGAAGGCATAGTTTCATTGCAACAAACACATCTGTGCCCTCGGTTATGGTCTGCATTGTTAGCCATGATATATTCTTAGCAGGGTCTTCTGTCACGTATCAGTTGCAGAGACTCAAGCGACTTGTTTCGTTTAACGGCCTCGACGACTGTTGACGTGGCACTGCTAGTGAAAAATCATTAAAAATCATGATTTGGGGTCTTGGCTGATTTAGACTTTATAAAGTGTCTACAAACTGCCTATATGTGTTATTTGAATAAAATATACTTATAGATATTTTTATTTTGATGTTTTGTTGAGTGGGTGTGCGTGAAAATGATGTAAAATTTTGTAAAATTTGTCAAAAGTTGTAAAAAACGCTAACTTTCGAACTCAATTTCGCTGTCTTTCACCTCGTCAATACTAGCAGACGACCACTCAAAATGTAGGGCAAGGAACGGCCTTCACCTTTACATATTCGGTGTTTCGTAAATACCAGTCACGGAAACACACGAAGCTGAAAAGTAGAGCAACTGTCGATTGCCGAAGATAGGGCTCCTCACACAAACGCGAAAGCTCATTGGCCAAAAATGACATCATAGCCTTTTCTCAAATTCTGATTGGCCGAATGGCTTAGCGACAGCCACTTCCGTTCAAAGCGTCTTCGTTCGCATTTCAATCGATTCAACACATTTTTTGTACTTTTTCATTCATTATCTTGTACCAGTTTTGATAAAAGATGCCTAAGGGCCACAAAGGGAGAAAGTTCGCTACCCTGCATAAGTTTGGGGCACGGAAAAGAAGGGGGAAGAAAGTTTCGACTGCTGCAACAGCACCAGTAACAGCAAGCGAGCCACAGCCTTCGACTTCAAAACAAACCGATGACGAGCCACACACTGTAGCTTCGGAGCAAAAGATTCGCGAGTTTCTGGCTCGAGAAAGGAAATTAGAGTCAGACTCTGACAGTGATCTGAGCAGTGAAATGACTGACGTGGCCAAATCTGACGACCCTGGCCCATATGGAGCTCAACAAGCACCTGTGCAAGGAATGAACATGATCATCAACCTGATCATGATGTGTCTGCAATCTCTCTTTGCACGCTGCCTGTGCCCAGATTGTAAAAAGCCGGTGAGTAAACTTATTCATGTGTGTATGAGTGTGTGTAGTGATTGAGAGTGTGAGTGTGTGTTTGATTGAGTGTGTGAATGACTGTGTGTGAGTGTGTGAGTGAATGTGTGTGTGTGTCACTGAGTAAGAAATTGAGCTGGCATTGTTATTTCACATGTTTTTTCAATGTTTTTGTTGTTGTTTTTTGCTTTTTTTTTATCATGTGCATGTCAGTACTGTGTGAAGAAGTGAACTGGCATTATAATTTCATCTGCCTATCTTCTTTCTATGTTGAGTCTGCATTTCTTACACCAATTAGTGTGTGTATGTGTGTGTGTGAACATGCTGCTCTTTCAGCTGTGTATCAGTTCATGACTGTTCATGATTTGAACTTTATTTTCCCTGGATTCACTAAAAAAAAAAAAGGAAACACCCAAACAAACAACACACACACACACACACACAGTTATAATAACATGGCAAACAAAGTATATTATATGCAAGTATATTGTGTATCTGTTCTTTTGCTTTCAGTCTCTACATGTTATGGAGGGAGGTGCTGGTTTACGGAGTGGGTCAGCCTGCACCCTGGAGGTGATCTGCAGTGACTGTGGCTCCATCTCGTCCGCTCTTGTGGATGTGATGGTGGAGTTGGAACTGACTGCCAGCACCTTCACTACTGACTATATGGAACAGGCAGATATCCAGAGGGTCCAGCATGCCACCAGGAAGTCATCAGAGAAAGAAAAAAAGAAAAGAAAAGTGGTGGAAACAATCAGTCGGCGAGAGCGTCAAGAGAGAGAAGAAAGGGAGGGGGTGGTCTATGGGGCAGGGCAGTTCTAGACACACAGTTGTATTGTTTTTGTGTTCCTTTTATTTTTGTAGCATTACCAAGACATTTCCTACACTGTCAGTTTGTTCATTATGTACTTTTTACAGACTTGTGTGCATGTACAAGGACTATGAATTTTTGAAAGCCATTTTCTCAAAACAACAGTTTTCGCCACCCTAACATTTTAGCCTCGTGTTTTGGGACACTTGTTGTAAAGCTATAGACTTGAAAATTGGCTGGTATATGGAAAAGGGGCTGCTAAATACAATGATGGCATCAGAAAATGGGTATCTGCTCTACTTTGTGCTGTGAATTTTTTTGTATGGGCTAGCGGCAGTAATATAAATTCCCCAAAATATGACCATATGATATGACCTATCTCAGGCATTATACAATTCAAAATGTACTCTGTTGTGTGGTTTGGACCTAGTACTTTATTAGAAAAGTATTCCAGCTGTTAGAAATTGCTTTTGTCTTCCAGTGAAATGAAGGCTAAAATAGTAAGTAGAATTCGGCCAGTAAAAACAACCTTTTTTTTTTCTGAAGCTGTTACTGAAGCTAGAGTCTTGAAATTTTACACAGGTTCTCTTATTAACATGTTTATGTACTGTGCAAAATTTCATAACAATCCATTGTAAAGTTCCTGAGAAACACAAATGGCCCAAAATGCACTAGCGGTGCCACCTTGAGCTACGCATTTAACCGAATCCTCAGAGTTACCGGTCCTACTTCTGTGAAGCTTTTCACTCCTTCTTTCCGAGAAACGACTGGATACTAGGCCTACGCCATGGCGAAACAGGCCAAATTCTTTTTTTTTTTTTTTTTTTTTTTTCTCCCATCACTTGTAGTATATGTCACAATGGCGTCAGTGCATTTGGAATTTATTCCAAACATGAAGACGTCATTTTGAGAAACTGAAACTGAGACAACTGCATTATTGTCGGTTTTTTTTTTCCTTTAGTTTTTTTTTTTTAATCTCCTTCCCAACCCCCACCCCCATCCCAACCTCACCAGCTATTTTTTAACAATGGGAGATTAGATTGTGCGCGTGAGAGAGAGAGATATTTTCTCAGCAGTTTATGGACAGGATCTTTTTCATATCAAGATCGAAAGGTGTGGGCTGCTGAGGAGTCGCAAATGTGTGTGTTTGGATGTCACAGCGCCAAGGTCATGGTGACACGCGCCCCCAAAACGGTCTAAAATCTGGTGTTTTTTTGTTGTGTTTTTTTGTTTGTTTGTTTTTTCATTTTTATTTAGACGCGTGCATTAGCAGCACTTTTTCAGATATCGCTAACAATATTTTTTTCCCACCATTTTCTGTGCCGCCCTACTGATGACAGTAGCTGGGACAATTTTCATAATACGACGACAACGATGACGATCAGGATGATGTGATAACCATGATCCTATGGAACGCCATTTAGAATTGACATTGCATGACAGGTTTGTAGGCCTGCTCTACACTTATTGTCATAATACATCCTGGCGTCAACTATATACATGTGTTCCGAGACATACACACACTTGCCGTGCCGGTACGAAGTTTTGAGCAGCCACCCGCAATGACGCATCCGTGAAGTAGATGAGACTCTCTTGTGGTCCCAGTCTTACCAATGAGCCCATAGTCAGGTGTTCTAGGGTCTTCCACTGTTACATCTTGATACTGATATCCGGTGAAGGGTGATTAGGGTGCTGTTATGGATCGCAGCTGTCTTCATACGATGTGCCCTCTCCGCCTCCATTGTCTTTTCATGATGACAGTGTCCACTCCCTTTTGATTGTGTCGGGCAAGTAGTTGTTGGTTGGAGACAGTGGTGGGCAGTGGATTCGTATGATTCTTTTGGAGAATCTGGGTATGGAAGACTGGTAGCTTGGAAAGGGAATTTTCTCAGTTTCTGTCGTCCTTCAGCATTCTGAACCATTAGGTAAGGCAGAAAGGACCTGGCTCTGGCACAGTCTCAGCTTGATCTTCACTCTGTACTAAAGCGACATCCGTGTGTGGTTCTGTATTCTGAAGGTGTTTCTAACTTTGTTGAGGGGGGAGAGGGGGTTCTTGGTGTCACTGACTGATCCTCTATCGTGTCTGACAATGCTGCTCAGGTAGGTGGACAATTCATGTGTGGATAAGTCTGTTCCATCTGCTTAAATCAGTTCTCCCCCGTCAAGTTGTCCAGAGCTCTTTCAGTATAAATAGTATCCCCACCTTCTGAAATTCTGTGCTAGAAATGTCCTCTTTTCTGTCACTCTCTTTGTTTCTACCTTGTTACTTTGCTTCCTGTCATATCTTCCTATCATTTTCTGCCTTGCTGGTCCATTCATCTGTATGTGTTCGATAAAGTCTTTACTCTTCTCTTAGCATTGATAATTGGGTAGGCCTACATGTAATAAGTGGGTTTTTGGCTCTAGGGAAATGAGATGTGTGGAAGCAATTATAGGTAACTTATGCCCGTTTTTATGTAAGCTCTAGTGTCCTTAGTTATGTTTAAATTTGTATTCAGGTAGACCTACGTGTGTGTGTGTGTGTGTGTGTGTGTGTGTGTGTGTGTGTGTGTGTGTGTGTGTGTGTGTGTGTTTTTAAATTCCCTGTGTGATAAATTGGACGGATAGGTCAACGTCAGAGGCATCTCCTTAGATTATGTGCGCGAATGCATTGACATGTGTTCTTAATTTTCTTTTCCTTTTTTTTTTCCTGTTGAAGTGTTGTATATGCTTTGAAACGGTTACATCCCTTATATGGCTCTATGCAGTTGGCTGGGCTTTAAACAAAAATAACAAAACAGTAAGTGACGAGTTCATTGTCATGGCTTCTGTTTTCTTTTCGCTGATCAGACCCACATTGTTGTGCAAAGACGTTGAGGCTGGGTGTGTTTTCTTCAGGAAGTGCCAGTGAATGTGGGAGACCAGTGACTGTTTATCTACATAATTAATAACTTCCTGTGTTGTTAAGAGATTCCATCTGATGCCCCAGTCGTTCTTCTCATCACCCATTCTATGGTTATGTTAAAGGGTACTGCTGACATATTACATACGCTTGGCTTACTCTTGTTATCTGGAAATCATAGTCACTGTTTCCTACTTAACAGACAAATTGGTATACAAACTGTTTATGAAAAGAATGATATGTTGTGGAATCCCATATGTTCGAAGTATACGCCATAGACAGCCCCAGTGTACATTTATGATGTCAAAAGCTTTCCCCAAATCCAAACATTTGACAAAGAGCTGTCTGCTATTTTGTGCACTGTTCCTGGAGGAAGTTGGTGAACAGGGTGAAAAAGTCAAAAGGTTACACTTTTGCTTTGCTCTCATGATTGACAAAGCAGGATGCTAGTCGACAGGGTGAGAGAGTCAGAGGGCTGCAGAAATTAGATACGTCCAGGCATTGAGTGGCGTCAGTAGCTCAGTTGACTAAGCAGTGGGATTCACGAGGTAATGGTTGTCAGTTCGAATCATGGAGTGCGTTACATTATAACATCATCATCATCATTATCAGGTGCCTTGCCGCATGGTGTTGGCGATCATGGACCTCCATCTATCTCTATCTCTTGCCGCCCCAAGCATCTCCACCACCCTCCTCGTCCTTAGCCACTCCGCAAGTCCATCTATCATTTTCTCCCTGGGTCTACCCGGTGCTCTCTTTCCCTCCAGCTTTCCCGTTGTGACCAGGTGCTCCAAATCCCCCTTCCTCATAAAATGGCCTATAAATGTTGCTTGTCTTTTCCTAATCTTCCTTA
>CM060312.1:58674401-58676901 GCA_030674185.1 Monoplex corrugatus | reverse complement strand
AGAGAATTAACACACCACACACAACACACAACACACACACACACACACCACACGCACACCCACCCACCCACACCAATTTCTCTTCCGTTCAGAACTGCTTTAAAAACATGTAATGATAACATTTAAAACGTGACACGTGTGGTGTGGGTGGGTGGATGGGTGGGTTATGTTGTGTGTGTTGTGTGTGTGTGTGTGCGTGTGTGTGTGTGTGTCTGTGTGTGTGTGTAGTGTGTATGTGTGTGTGTGTTTGTTGTGTGTTGTGTGTGTGTGTGTTTGTATGTGTGTGTGTGTGTGTGTGTGTGTGTGTGTGTGTGTGTGTGTGTGTGTGTGTGAACGTTTGTCTGTTTTGTTTTCTTTATCTGTCTGCCGCTCTCTTGTCTGTCTGTCTGCCTGCTTGTCTGTCTGTCTGCTTGTCTGTCTGTCTGTCTGCCTGCTTGTCTGTTTATCTGTCTGTCTGTCTGTCAGTCCTTTAGTCATGCTTTCACTTACACACACACAATATATATCTCTCTCTCTCCTCTCTCTCTCTCTTCTCTTTTTCCCTCTCTGTGTTTATGTCTCTGTCTCTGTCTGTCTGTCTGTCTGTCTCTGTCTCTCTCTCTATCTCTCTCTGTCTCTGTCTCTCTCTCTGTATCTGCTGTCTCTCTTTGTCTCTGTCCTCTGTCTCTGTCTCTGTCCTGTCTGTCTCTGTCTCTGTCTCTCTGTCTCTCTCTGTCTCTGTCTCTGTCTGTCTGTCTGTCTCTCTCTCTCTCTCTCTCTCTCTCTCTCTCTCTCTCTCTCTCCACTATCAAGAAACGTAATGTGACAAAGTTCAGGTTTGGTGTCTGAGATACATTTGTCCATCACTACCGCTACTTGAAAATCATGTGCTCGTAAACTGCTAACTGTGGCCTTTATGCAATGATGTCCAGTCTTTTAAAAGTATATTCGAAATTCTTGCTTATTTAGATTCATGATATCAATGTCATCAACGAATGAAGAAAATATCACAGGCCCCCCCCCCCCCCCCCTTCTAGGGGGGAAAAGGTGTTCGGACCGTATTGTTAGACGGGTAAGTAGGGTTTGCGTAATGAAGATCACGCCATCCATGATTGGATTGGTTACTCAACATTTTCCACCGAACAGGATCTAACGCTCACATTGTTCTTATCCAACTATAGAGGGTAGGTTATCTAGTACACAAAAGATTTCAGCAAATACCAACGTCCAAGCGAAAAGTCCAGAAAGTTGAATAACAACCAGGGCCGCTAGGCCAAAGATTGCTTACATATTCAAATTTCGATGTCCAATGAAAGACAGGTGCCAAAGATTGCTTCATCATCATCATATCATCATCATCATCAGGTGCCTGCCGCATGGCGTTGGCGACCATGGACTTCCAACCATCTCTATCTCTCGTTGCCCCCAGCATCTCCCCCACCCTCTTCATCCTCAGCCACATCTGCAAGTCCGTCCAGCATTCTCTACCTGGGCCTACCGGTGCTCTCTTTCCCTCCAGCTTTCCTGTTGTGACCAGGTGCTCCAAATCCCCCTTCCTCATAAAATGGCCTATAAATGTTGCTTGTCTTTTCCTAATCTTCCTTATCAGTGATCGACTTGTGTCTGCCTCCATCAAGACTGTCTCGTTTGTTTTCTTTGCTGTCCATGGTACTCTCAACATTCTTCTGAGAAACCACATCTCGGCTGCCTCAATCTTGCTCGGCTTTGCTTGCTGACTGTCCACGCCTCGCATCCGTACAACAGTATTGGTTCTGTATAACATTCAAGGACTCTCTTTCTGATATTAATTGATAGGCATTTGTTGGTAAGAATGCTTGTTCATCTTCTTGAATGCTTAGTTATTCAAATTTCGATGTCCAATGAAAGGCAGGTGGGAAGGTTTGTGACAAAAACAATAGAAACGCACTGTATAAAAGCCATTAAGTCAATCACTATAGCAGAGAGAGAGAGAGAACCTTGAGTCAGCCATTGAGTCAGTGAGCGAGAGACGTTTCAGCGTCCAAACTATCTTACAGGTATGTAACCCACGTCTCATTATATACTTTCGTTAGGGTAGGGATAGGATCAGGTAGTATTTTATTTTCCATGAAGCAAAGAGAGAGGGAACAGAGTAGGACATAAGAAAGTGTTCAGCATTCTAGTGATATGCAAGTTCTGATGATTTGAGTGCATCTTAGGATTTTAGGAATATTAGGACCCAGGACAGTAGGAATGGTGAATCACGTTTATGCTGAAGTTGATTGATTAAATAAATACGTTGTAGTTATCAAATTATGTGTGGACTGCTTATGAGAATCATGTCTAGTGTGGTTAGTGCATTTCTTCTCTTCACTCTCCTTCTTTGTTGTGTGTGTGTGACTTCTAAGTAGAGAAACAATTCTTCATATACATCCCCAATTCATCTTCCTGTTATAGATGACACAACCCAACTATCCTTCTCGCGATACATGACACCAACCCAAATATCCTTCCTGTGACAAAAACATCAAACGGTTTGCTA
>CM060312.1:58666901-58669401 GCA_030674185.1 Monoplex corrugatus | reverse complement strand
ACCTGTGTATTATTTGTTATTAAACAATGAATTATAAATTTTATCTCAAATATTAACGAACTATTTACTTTATGTTCGCAACATTTTAAGGATTGTAATGCAGATTTCGAATCTACACATAATAGGATACTAAACAAAGTTATGGGTAGATCTACTATATATTTCAGTGCCATTAGGATGGCCAACTAATTCAGAAGTGAAGATTGAATGTCCCTGTCCTAAAGAGTAAGCCTTTTCTACTTTAAATTTAGGAATTAGAAACCAGCGCCTGCTTTACCATCATCTAGAACAGAGCCATCTGTAAAGATTTTTAAGTAATGTGAATATTTTTTGTGTAGATGTGACAGATCATCAATTGCTAACAAGTGTGGATTAATATATTTTGTCAGGTCAGTATCAGTGTAGTTGATATCAAAAATAGCATTGGACATTTCCCAGGGGGTAGAGGACAAATATCATTTTATGTGAAACTTTGTTAGGTAATACGTGAGAAAGTTTGAAGAGCTCATTTGTGTAAGTGGATATTGTTTCTTGTGACTTTATTGTTCTTGCTCTCTTGGGGAAATGGATGTCAGACCGAATTTTAAGTTCCGTACTGGCATAATTAGCTACTGCATTTGCTCTAACTATAGCTCTAGCAGTTGATAACTTCCTCCAATCTTCCATGGGAAGATGCCGCTGTTTTATATACTTCTTGTGTTTTTGTATACACCGGTGCCCCAAGAGCACATTTAATAGCTTTACTATCTAAGCTTTGAAGTTTTTTCAAATAGCATTTTGGAGCTGAAAAATAGACCTCTTGACCATAAGCCAACTTAGATCTGACTAAAGCTGTGACAAGATGTAACAACGTTTTAGTGTCCTGTCCCCAGGACTGTTTACGAATAATTCTTATTAAATTATAGCTTTTCATAGCTTTACATAACAAGGCATCAATATGTTCTTTCCACTGTAAACTAGAAGTCAATTGTACTCCCAGAAATTTCACGTGAGTAGTATATTTCAGTTCCTCATCACCAATTTTAAACAACGGTACTTCTTTCGGACTGAGACCATTTAATTAAAAAGCATCATGTGTGTTTTTTCATTGGATATTTCCAGACCGTTAACTGTCAAGTAAGTGGAAATATTATTAATTTCATGTTGATAGACCTTTTTAATGTATTTTATTTCTCTCAAGGAAGTCTTCCTTTTTAACGAAACATTCATCCAGATCGCTATATCATCAGCGTACTGAGTAACGTTTACATTGTTTGAGACTTGAGTTGGTAGGTCATAGATCAAAATATTAAATAATAGAGGAGATATTACGGAACCCTGAGGAATTCCCATGTTTACAGATCGTTTTTCAGAGTATGTATTACCTATTTTAGCGTCTATACTTCGGTCACTTATAAATGTTTTGATAAAATTATAAAGATTACCGTTGAGACCAATATGTTTAAATTCCAACAAAAGTCTCGCATGCCAGACTTGATCGTATGCTTTTTTAAGATCAAAGAAGGTAGCTAAGACATTTTTCCTTTTAGCAAACTGATTTTTTATTTGAGTTGTTAACTTAATTAAATGGTCTGATGTTGATCGACCTTTTCGAAACCCAGATTGATTGATAGGTATTATATTATTTTTCTCACAAAAGTAACTCAGTCTATTCACTATAATTTTTTCCATTAGTTTTGAAACATGGGATGTAAGCGAGATAGGTCTGTAACTACCTGGATCTGAAAGGGGTTTATTAGGTTTTGGTATTGGTAACACAATCGAAGTCTTCCAAATGTCAGGTAAGCGACCACTTTCCCAGCATTTTAGTATGATATTGTGTAAGTATTCAATCCATTTCTCTGGTAAATGATTTAAAAGGGTATATGAAACGCCATCCAGTCCTACAGCCGATTTTTTGTTGTTCAACGAGAGAAGGGCATCTTTAAGTTCTTTTAATGTAATTTTTGAATTTATGTACATGTGACTATCAGGGGCAGGATCTGAGTATGCGACGGACTCTTCAATTTTCCGTCTTTCCTCCCTTAATGGAGTAGACAAGCTACTGGAATTACTTGTTCTTGAAAAGAACTGTACAAATTCTTCAGCTTTCTCAGATGACGAAGGAAAGTCTTTATCTTTAATCTTAATAGGAAACTGTGGTAAATTAAAACCATTTTTCATTTCTTTGACCTTATTCCAAATTTTAGGAAGATCTTTAGGCCCGGAAATTTGTTCAGAGCAAAAATCTGACCAATAGCGCTTTTTGGCTTGGGCTATAACTTTGTTTGAGTGAATCTTAGCCATTTTCATATTGTAATGGTCTTCTGGAGATTTAGTTTTTAAATAGAGTTTATACATTTTCTTTTTTTCATTCTTTGCTTCTTCACATAATTAATTCCACCAACTATTTCCAACATGAGTACCTTTGTTTACATTTTTCCTTTTTGGAATGGAATTGTTTGCTGCCTCATGTAGCGCGTCGGTGAAATGGGAATACATATCATTAATATTGACGCAT
>CM060312.1:58661901-58664401 GCA_030674185.1 Monoplex corrugatus | reverse complement strand
ATATTATAACCATGTGATTCCCTCCGAGCGGAGACAGGCTGCAGAGGGGAGGGTTGAGTGAGGTTAGGATTTTATGCAGGAGAGAAAAGGTGAGTTTTGAGAGCGGACTTGAAGGAGACAAAAGTAGGTTGCTGACGGACTGAGAGAGGAAGTTTGTTCCAGGAGAGTGGACCAGAAACAGAGAAGGCTCGTGGACCATAGGTATTGAGCTTAGTGCGTGGAAAGCGAAGAGTCAGAGGATCAGAGGCAGAGCGGAGGGTACGTGAGGGAACATAGATCTCAAGTAGGCTTGACAGGTAATCGGGGGCTGCGTTATTGAGGCTTTTGTAGCACATGGTGTCTAGTTTGTACTGTATGCGCTTTGATACAGGGAGCCAGTGAAGTTGTGCCAGGAGAGGAGATATGTGGTCAGCTTTTTTCTTTTTGAGTACATGGCGTGCAGCATTGTTTTGAAAGCTCTGTAGGATGTGAATGGTGGAGGCAGGAAGACCAGACAGGAGTGAATTGCAATAGTCAATGCGAGACATTATGAAGGAGAGAACGAGTTTTGCAGTTGTTTCGACAGAGAGATACTTCCTGATCAGCTTTATACGATGGAGATGATAGTAGCAGGATCTGGCAGTTTGAGAAACAAAGTTGTTCATGGAGAGGGTAGAGTCAATGCAGACACCAAGGTTTTTAGCTGAATCAGAAATTGGGACTGATGTGTTACATAATGGGAGAGAAAGAGGAGGCAGCTGAGAAAGTTTCTGACGGGTGCCAATGAGGATAGCTTCTGTTTTGTCGTCATTAAGCTGAAGTCTATTGTGTGTCATCCAGTTCTTAATGTCCGAGTAACACTCAGTGGTGCGAGTCAACAGGCGCTGTATATTATCAGGTGAGTCACTGTCTTGAAGTTGGGTGTCATCAGCATAGAAGTGGTGTTTTATAGAATGGGAGTTGGTGATGGTGGACAGGGGGGAGGTGTAAAGAGTGAAAAGAACAGGGCCAAGGACAGATCCTTGTGGAACACCACAGGTCAGGTATGCAGGTTGAGAGTAAGTGCCATTGATGAGAACGGTTTGTTTTCTGTTTGATAGGTATGAAGTGAACCAAGACAGAGCAATGTCAGAGATGCCAAAAGTATGATGAAGTCTAGAAAGGAGAATACCATGATCAATGGTATCAAAGGCTGCAGACAGATCAAGGAGTGTGAGGAGAGAGACTTTGCCAGTATCAGTTGCAAGGAGGAGATTGTTGAGAATGTGTAGTAGGGCAGTTTCAGTGCTATGGCACTGGCGGTAGGCTGACTGGAAAGGATTGAGGAGATTGTTGGCAGACAGGTGAGAGTTCAGCTGGTTGAGGACGACTTTTTCAAGGAGTTTTGACAAGAAAGAGAGATTAGAGATAGGCCGGTAATTTTTCAGTTCATTTGGATCTAAATTGTGTTTCTTGAGGAGAGGGTGAACAATAGCAGACTTGAAAGAATCTGGGACAGTTCCAGTTTGAAGAGAAGTGTTGATGATGTCAGTGATGAATGGGAGGAGAGTAGGGAGACAGTCGGCGTAGACAGAACCTGGAAGAGGATCCAGTTCGCAAGATACATCAACACTTGTTCATCTCTGTAAATCGCTTATTAGATCTAAATTAACTTATGCCCAAGAAATCTTCTTCAGTGCACCAAAACACTTACTAACAAAACTGCAGAGCATAGATTGTAAAGGTTTCAAACTTGCGCTGGGTCTTCCAATGCATGCCTCTTGCCTTCGCACATACAATGCAATCAAATTGTTACCGCTTGATGAACACAGGAAAGTCGCTTCTACTAAATTTCTGTTAAGAAACACTACTATAGAAAACAGCATCGAAACAGAGACAAAAGTAAGATCAGACACCGACTTTCCAAAAAGAGCTAAATCAATAGCCACACAGGTCACACTTGCAACATTTACAGCTGATGTTATGAAAGGCTCTGGAATTGATCTAGAAACAGATCCTGTAACTTTAAGACCTTCGTTTTCACCAGTAGGCCTACCCAGTTGGGAACTCCAAAGAGCACGATTTGACATACACCACACTGACTTAAAAAAGAAGATAATATCAACATACTGGCGAGTCAAGTTAAAAGTCATATAGAATTTATTTTATTGCGATCACTTGAAAGTTTACACTGATGGATCAATAATTGAAAAGCAAGCAGGCTCAGCGTTTTTAATACCTGCTCTCAAAATTGAGAAATCTTCCTATATAGGACTTAATAAATCTATCTTTACTGCAGAACTCTTTGCAATCTTAATGGCTTTGAATTATATGATCAATCTTCCTAGGACGATTCCCAAGATACTTTTTTGCGTTGATTCAAAATCTGTACTTCAAGCTCTTGAATTATCAAAATTACAAACAAGATCTGAAATGATATTGGAAATTACCTACTTGATTAATAGTTTATCCTTAAGAGGCACTGATATTACTTTCTGCTGGATACCATCTCATAGTTCTTTTCATTACAATGATATGGTTG
>CM060312.1:58639401-58651901 GCA_030674185.1 Monoplex corrugatus | reverse complement strand
AGCAGTTATTTTCTATCTAAAATATAGGTTTGGCTATATACTTATCATGAAGGACTGACTGCAGAGAGCAGCAGTTATTCTCTATCTAAAATATAGGTTTGGCTATATACTTATCTTGGAGGACTGACTGCAGAGAGCAGCAGTTATTTTCTATCTAAAATATAGGTTTGGCTATATACTTATCATGAAGGACTGACTGCAGAGAGCAGCAGTTATTTTCTATCTAAAATATAGGTTTGGCTATATACTTATCATGAAGGACTGACTGCAGAGAGCAGCAGTTATTTTCTATCTAAAATATAGGTTTGGCTATATACTTATCATGAAGGACTGACTGCAGAGAGCAGCAGTTATTCTCTATCTAAAAATAAGGTTTGGCTATATACTTATCATGAAGGACTGACTGCAGAGAGCAGCAGTTATTCTCTATCTAAAATATAGGTTTGGCTATATACTTATCATGAAGGACTGACTGCAGAGAGCAGCAGTTATTTTCTATCTAAAATATAGGTTTGGCTATATACTTATCATGAAGGACTGACTGCAGAGAGCAGCAGTTATTCCTATCTAAAATATAGGTTTGGCTATATACTTATCATGAAGGACTGACTGCAGAGAGCAGCAGTTATTTTCTATCTAAAATATAGGTTTGGCTATATACTATCTTGGAGGACTGACTGCAGAGAGCAGCAGTTATTTTCTATCTAAAATATAGGTTTGGCTATATACTTATCATGAAGGACTGATCGCGAAGGACAGCAGTTATTTTCTATCTAAAATATAGGTTTGGCTATATACTTATCATGAAGGACTGACTGCAGAGAGCAGCAGTTATTTTCTATCTAAAATATAGGTTTGGCTATATACTTATCATGTAGGACTGATCGCGAAGGACAGCAGTTATTTTCTATCTAAAATATAGGTTTGGCTATATACTTATCATGAAGGACTGACTGCAGAGAGCAGCAGTTATTCTCTATCTAAAATATAGGTTTGGCTATATACTTATCTTGGAGGACTGACTGCAGAGAGCAGCAGTTATTCTCTATCTAAAATACAGGTTTGGCTATATACTTATCTTGGAGGACTGACTGCAGAGAGCAGCAGTTATTCTCTATCTAAAATACAGGTTTGACTATATACTTAACTTATTGGACTGGTTGCAGAGTAGCAGCAGTTATTTTCTATCTAAAATACAGGTTTGGCTATATACGTAATCATGTTGGACTGATTGCAGAGAACAGCAGTTATTTTCTATCTAAAATACAGGTTTGGCTATATACTTAATAGACTGATTGCAGGGATCAGCAATTATTCTCTATCTAAAATACAGGTTTGGCTAATTACTTAATAGACTGATTGCAGGGATCAGCAATTATTCTCTATCTAAAATACAGGTTTGGCTATATACTTAATAGACTGATTGCAGGGATCAGCAATTATTCTCTATCTAAAATACAGGTTTGGCTATATACTTAATAGACTGATTGCAGGATCAGCAATTATCTCTATCTAAAGTACAGGTTTGGCTATATAGTTTACATATTGGACTGATTGCAGAGAACAGTAGTTATTTTCTACCTAAACTAGGTTTGTCTAATTACTCAAAATGTGACTGATTGCAGAGGACAGCAGTTATTTTCTATCTAAACTACAGGTTTGTCTAATTACTCAAAATTGTGGACTGATTGCAGAGGACAGCAGTTATTTTCTATCTAAAATACAGGTTTGTCTAATTACTCAAAATGTGGACTGATTGCAGAGGACAGCAGTTATTTTCTATCTAAACTACAGGTTTGTCTAATTACTCAAAATGTGGACTGATTGCAGAGGACAGCAGTTATTTTCTATCTAAACTACAGGTTTGTCTAATTACTCAAAATGTGGACTGATTGCAGAGGACAGCAGTTATTTTCTATCTAAACTACAGGTTTGTCTAATTACTCAAAATGTGGACTGATTGCAGAGGACAGCAGTTATTTTCTATCTAAAATACAGGTTTGTCTAATTACTCAAAATGTGGACTGATTGCAGAGGACAGCAGTTATTTTCTATCTAAAATACAGGTTTGGCTAATTACTCAAAATGTGGACTGATTGCAGAGGACAGCAGTTATTTTCTATCTAAAATACAGGTTTGTCTAATTACTCAAAATGTGGACTGATTGCAGAGGACAGCAGTTATTTTCTATCTAAAATACAGGTTTGGCTACATATTTATCATGTAGGACTGATTGCGAAGAACAACAGTTATTTTCTTTCTAAACTACAGGTTTGGCTACATATTGACTACGTTGGACTGGTTGCAGAGAACAGCAGTTATTTTCTATCTAAAATACAGGTTTGGCTATGTACTTAACCACCATGGCGGACTGATCGCATTGTAGGAGCAGTTAGGTCCAACTTGTCTCGGCCTGATTGATTGATTGATTGATTGATTGATTAATTGCTTGCTTGCTTGCTTGCTTGCTTGATTGATTGATTGATTTACTGATTGATTGATTTGGTTGTTTTTATTTTGGCATCTACCTCAGGTGACGTAGCCGGCGAGGATAACCATGCAAGCGAAGTGGGGGAAGGGGGACTTACCTAATCCTATACTGACACCACCACAACAACAATGATGTTAAGATGGGGGACAGTGAGAAGGCCAGTTTTAATTAATGTGGCGCACCCTGGGATTCGAACCCACAACCATTAACATGTGAATCCGAAGCTCAACCAAATGAGCTACTGAGGCTTGTTGGCCTCGGCCTGAATTTACTGTATACTAGTATGAACCGGAAGTAGCTTGCGCAAGGCATCATGGTCTAGCCCCGTATGACCCGCGCATAACCCTATCCCATTCATTATTTCGGCGGCTGCCAGCACCACGAACTGATTGTGTTTCAGCTAGTTGTGGGTTGGGATTGAACTCGAGACATTCGACCTTGACTCCACAGGTGGATCCCAAACAAAACAAAACAAAACAAAACAAAACAGAACAGAGCAGAACAAAACAAAACAAAACAAGATGAAACAAAGCAAAACAAAGCAAAATAAACCAAAGCAAAGCAAAGAAAAACAGAAACAAAACAATGCAATACAAAATAAAACAAAACAAAACACAAAATACAACAATACAAAATAAAATAAACAAAAGAAAAGAAAACAAAACGAAAATTAAAACGAAACAAAACAAAACAAAAACTTAACAAACCAAACCAAACCAAACCAAAGCAAAGCAAAGCAAAGCAAAGCAAAGCAAAGAAAAGAAGCAAGAACAAAAAGAAAACAAAAAAAACAATACAATACAAAATAAAACAAAACGAAACAAAACACAAAACAACAATACAAAATGAAACAAAATAAAACACAAAAAACAAAACACAAAACAAAACAATACAAAAGAAAAGAAAAGAAAACACAAAAGGAAAGGAAACACAACGAAAATTAAAACAAAACAAAACAAAACAAACAAAACAAAACAAGACAAAACAAAAACGAAACAAAACAAAAACTGATCAACCCTCAGAAAAAAAAAAAGCTGGCTCGGTGGGGTAAGAGTGAGGCTGACGATCGAGCCTGTGACCTCCCCCTCTCCCCTCCCCCATCACTCCCCCCACCCCGCCCTCCACTGTGTTACCTGTACGGCTGTCTAATCAGTTAAGCTAGTGGGTTGTACCTAAGTCTTGCTATGGGCTCGGTTGATCAGTTGCCTGTTTATTAAAGAAATTGATACAAAATCAGTACATCCGATTGGGTCGTACAGCGCGTGGAGAGACCCCTCTTTACTTGGTGAAATGACTACCACGTGGCGTCAGGAGCCGAGAAATGATTGTCCAGAGAGTGGCGAGGCATTGGGGCTCTGGGTCCCATGCAGCATCCTCGGGTGTTTCTTGTTCACTATCAATGATGTTGACTATTACAACTATTACTACTACTACTACTATTACTGCTACTACTGCTATTACTACTACTACTTTTTCCACTACTAATATTTCTACTACTACTACTTTTACCACTACTTCTACTGCTACCTTACCACTACTACTACTACTGCTGCTGTTGCTGCTGCTGCTGTCGCTGTTTCTGCTACTACTGTTACTACTATTACTGCTCTCTCTGTCTGTCTGTCTGTCTCTCTCTCTCTCTGTCTCTCTCTCTCTCTCTCTCTCTGTCTCCTCTGTCTGTCTGCCTGTCTTCTCTCTCTTTCTTTCTCTCTCTCTCTCTCTCTCTCTCTCTCTCTCTCTCTCTCTTCTCTCTCACTCACTCGCACTGTAAAGAAACCTAATGTAACAAAGTTCAGATTTGGTGTCTGAGATATGTTTGTCCATTACTGCCGCTACTTGAAAATCATGCACTAGTAAACTGCTGTGTCCTTTATGCGATGAAACTTAGGAAGATGAAGCTCATTTTGTACATGTACTTGCGTGTCCAGTCTTAAAGACCCTCAGTGAACACGTTTGTTTCCATAAAAGTATTTTATAAATTCGTGTTTGTTTAGTTTTACTATTGTAATGTCTCCAATGGGTAAAGAAAACGAAAAACGATTTTGTATGTATGAAAAAAGGAATGTAAAATCACGGATTATTGTTACAACATAACCCAGTGTGCATGTCTGTGTGGGTATGTAGGTTTGCTGATTCATGTTTCGCTCTTTTGGGAGTTATGGTTTTCATAAACCATCTGCTGCTGCTGCTGTGCTGCTGCTGCTGCTGCTGTTCCTTCTCCTCCCACTACTACTACAACTACAAGTAAAGCTTCTGCTACTGCTGCTCTGCTGCTACAACCTCTACTACTGCTACTTTCTATTTCTACTAACAATACTAATGACATTTGTAGGGCGTCAAATCTTGATGTAGAAATGAAATCGACGTGCACACTGTCATTATTCGCTCAAGTATTCACTCAAGGACACACAACCAAGGGCACAAAGTACAGTCGGTAGACAGTTACTCAAATCATTACACCGCCACGAATTGGTTTGGGTAATATAATAACACCCACAACGACTTTCAACAGGACTTATGGGGATTCGAACCGAAAACCTTCCAGTCTGTAGTCTGTTGCTCTCACCACCGCATCAAGGTGACTGGGTTAATGATTGTGTCTTTGTCGTTGTGACGGATCAGCATAGCGTGGTCTGCCCAAGCATCAGCCTCACACACATCGATCACACCATAGGGAAAACTGCCCCAAAACCTCTTGCTAGTCTTCGTTCAGAGGCTTAGGAGCTTTAGCCCTGCTCTACTGATCCGGAGGCAGAATAATGTCTGGTCACACGAAACATTGCCATGCGTCTGTACACTTGAGCTGGTTTGTAGTCGACTAAAACGTTTGTCTTCTTTACTCTATGCAAGTAGCTGGTCGGCTGCGTTTGTAGTTTTAATTTTATTCATTTTATTAATTATTAGTTTTTTTATTTGTTTGTTTGTTTGTTTATTTATTTAAGTGTTTATTCATTTATTCATTCATATGTTTAGTTAGTTAGTTAGTTAGTAAGTTAGTTAGTTAGTCAGTCAGGTAGGTAGTTAGTTAGTTAGTTAGTAAGTTAGTTAGTTAGTTAGTTAGTAAGCTAGTTGGTTAGTTGGTTGGCTGTTGGCTGGTTGGCTTGTTGGTTGGTTGGTTGTTAGTTATTTAGTTAATTAGTCAGCCAGTCAGTCAGTTAGTTAGCTAGATAGCTAGCTAACTATCTGGTTTATTAGTCAGTTAGTCAGTCAGTCAGTTAGTTAGTTAGTTAGTTGGTCGGTTGGCTGGTTGGTTGGTTGGTTGGTTGGTTAGTTGGTTGGTTGGTTGGTTGTGGTTGGTTGTTGGTTGGATGGTTGGTTGGTCGGTTAGTCGGTGGGTCGGTTGGTTAGTTGGTTGGTTGTTGGTTGGTTGGTTGTTGGTTGGTTGGTTGTGGTTGGTTGATTGGTCAGTTCGTTCGTTCGTTCGCTAGTGAGTGAGTGAGTGAGTGAATGAGTGAGTGAGTTAGTTAGTTAGTTAGTTAGATAGTTAGTTAGTAAGTTAGTTAGCTAGCTAGTTAGTTAGTTGCTTGCTTTCTTGCTTAGTTGATTGCTTAGTTGGTTGCTAGGTTAGTTAATTAGGCAGTCAGTCAGTCAGTCACTCAGCTACTAACTTAGTTTTGGAGATGGGTGGGTTGTTTTCCATGGTCAGTTCACAGCTGTCGACGAATGTGGCTGGTTTGTTTTCCAGTTTCAGCCAGATGCCATGGAACTGGTGGTCAGAGGAATCGCAGTCGGCCATGTCTCCTATCGTTCCACTTGACAGACATGACATCGCTGCAATATATGTTATTTCTATGTAACTAGGTAGACAGGTAGGTAGGTAGGTAGGTAGACAGGTAGGTATGTAGGTAGACAGGTAGGTAGGTAGGTAGGTAGGTAGACAGACAGACAGACAGACAGATAGACAGACAGACAGATAGCTAGATAGATAGATAGACAGATAGACAGAGAAATGAATAGGTAGATATATACGGAATAAATAGATAAATAAATAAACAAACAAACAAACAAACAAATAGAAAACAAATAGATAAACAAACAAATAAATAAACAGAGATAGGTAGGTAGGTAGGTAAGTAGACAGACAGACAGATAGATAGATAAATAGATAATAGATAGATAGTAGATAGATAGATAGATAGACAGATAGATAGACAGATAGATAGACAGATGGACAGACAGACCGATAGATAGATGGAGCAATAATTAGATAGATAAATAGATAATGAACAAACAAAGAAATATATATATAAATAAACAAATAAATAGATGAATGATAAATAGATAATAAATAAATAAATAAATGAACAAATAAATAATAAATAAATAAATAATTAATCAAACAAACAAACAAACAAACAAACAAACAAACAAACAAACAAACAAATACATAATACACGAATGAATCATATCATCATCATCATCAGCTAAGTGCCTTGTTACCTGATGTTGGCGATCATGGCCTTCCATCTGTTTCTATCCGATGTTGCCTCAAGCACCTCCTCCACCCTCTTTGTCTTCAGCCACTCTGCGAGTCCGTCCAATATCTTCTCCATAGGTCTACCTGGTGTTCTCTTTCCCTCCAGCTTTCCTGTTGTGACCAGGCGCTCCAGTTCCCCTTTCCGGATAAAATGGCCTATAAATGTTGCCTGTCTTTTCCTAATCTTCCTTACGAATAATCTTCTTGTGTCTGCCTCCATCAAGACTGTCTAGTTTGTTTTCTTTGCTGTCTATGAATATATGAATAATATCACAAGATACAAATAAACGATAGAAACCGAACCACGGAGAGAAATAGAAGTTGACAAGATAATTCCAAAGAGAGAGACAGAGAGAGAGAGAGAGAGAGACAGAATGACGACAGACAGACAGACAGAGACAGAGAGACACAGAGAGGGAAAGAGGGAGGAAAAAGAGAGGCAGAGAAAGGAGAAAGACGATAGGAGAGAAAGAGAGAGAGGGAGGAGGGAGAAAGAGAGAAGAGAGAGAGGAGAGGATGAGAGAAGAGAAAGGAGAGGAGAAGAGAGGAGGGAGAGAGAGAGAGGGAGGGAGAGGAAAGAGAGAAAGGGAGGAGAAAGAAAAAGAGGAGGGAAGAAAGAAAGAGGGAGAGGAGAGAGGAGAGGGAGGAGGAGAGAAAGAAGAGAGAGAGGGAGGGAGGTAGAGAGACAGAGAGAGAGAGGAAGAGAGAGAGACAGAGAGAGAGAAAGGTAGAGACAGACAGATGGACAGAGACAGACAGACAGAGACAGACAAGCAGAGACAGACAAACAGATAGACAAGCAACAGAGACAGACAGAGACAGACAGACAAGCAGAGACAGCAGACAGACAAGCAGACATAGACAGAGACAGACAGACAGACAGACAGAAGGAAAAAGAAGAAGAGAAAAAATCCCACATGACACAAGCAGTGGTGTGGTTGTCAATAGCCACAGACTGGGATCACACTGATCATGTTCTTTATTGCATTGATATGCGAGAGAGAGAGAGAGAAGAAGAGAAGACAGACAGAGGCAGAAAAGACAGACAGACAGAGCAGAGACTGACAGAGAGAGGGAGAGAGTGACAGAGAGAGACGGAGAGAGAGAAGCGAGCGAGAGAGAGAGAGAGAGGAGAGATAGACAGAGCGAGAGAGACAGAGACAGAGAGACAGAGAGAGACGAAGAGGAGAGAGAGCGAGGAGAGAGAGAGAGAGAGAGGAGGAGAGAGGAGGAGAGAGAAAGAGACAGAGAGGGGAGACAGACAGAGAGACAGAGACAGACAGGGAGAGAGAGAGAGAGAGAAGAGAGAGACAGAGAGACAGAGAGAGGGAGAGACAGAGAGAGACACAGAGAGAGAGAGCGGAGAGAGAGAGAGAGAGAAAGGGAGGGAGAGAGAGAGAGAAGGAGAAAGAGAGACAGAGACAGAGAGAGACACAGAGACAGTGAGCGAGCACGAGAAAGAGAGAGAGAGAGAGAGAGACAGACAGACAGACAGGTAGACAGAGAGAGAGAGAGAGACAGACAGACAGATGGACAGGAGAGATAAAGAAGAAGAGGAAGAATCCAACATGACACAAGCAGTTGGTTTGGTTGTCAATAGCAACAGCTTGGGATCACACTGATCATGTCCTTTACTGCCATTGATATGTGGGAGAGAAAGAAGAGAGAGAGAGAGAGAGAGAGAGGAAGAGAGAGAGAGAGAGAGAGAGAGAGAGAGAGAATCAGAATCAAAATCAGAATCAGAATCAGAATCAGAACTTTATTCAGTAATGCCAAAGCCCCATTTAAAGGGGTGTGAACACATTATAAAAATTACACAAACACAGAATATAATATAATACATAGTCGTACTTGGATAATGCTTACTTCAAATATTTAAAATGATTACAATATAGGACTTGAGGGAAGGAGGGGGGAAGAGAAAGAGAGAGAGACAGGGAGGGTGAGAAAGAGAGAGACCGATAGGCAGAGAAAGAGAGAGAGAGAGGGGAGGGAGGGTGAGAGAGAAAGAGAGAGAGGGAGGGAGATAGAGAGAAAGAGAGAGAGAGAGAAGGAGGGAGGGAGGGAGAGAAAGAGAGACAGATACAGAGACAGAGTGGGAGAGAGGGAGGGACGGAGTGAGAGAGAGGAGAGAGAGGGAGAGGGAGAGAGAGACAGACATATGGACAGAGACAGACAGACAGACAGACAGACAGAAAAAGAAGATGAGCAAGAATCCCACATGACACAATCAGTGGGTGTGGTTGTCAATAGCCACAGACTGGGATCACACTGATCATGTTCTTTACTGCCATTGATATGTGAGAGAGAGACAGACAGACAGACAGACAGACAGAAAGACAGACAGAGAGAAGGAGAGATAGAGGATAGACAGATAGAGAGAGAGAGAGAGACAGAAAGACAGACAGAGAGAAGGAAAGAGAGATAGACAGATAGACAGACAGACAGACAGACAGAAAGACAGACAGAGAAAAGGAGAGAGAGAGAGATAGACAGATAGACAGCAGACAGACAGACAGACAGACAGCAGCAGACTGAGGCACAGGGAGAAAACAGACAGACAGTCTCTCTGACAGAGCGAGAGATGAGAGATAGAGAGAAAACAAGACAGAGACGGAGAGAAACAGGAGCAGAAACAGAGAGGGTGTAAGACACAGAGCGAGAACGAGAGAGAGAGAGAGAGAGACAGAGACAGAGACAGACAGACAGACAGACAGACAGAGAGAGACAGACAGACAGAGAGAGACAAGAGAGAGAGAGAGAGACAAAGACAGAGACATGGAGACAGAGAGAGAGACGGAGACATGGAGACAGAGAGACAGACAGAGACAGAGAAAGAGACAGAGACAGACAGTGACAGACAGACAGACAAACATAAAAGAGAGACAGAAACAGAGGAACAGAGTAGACAGACAAAGACATGCAGAGACAGAGAGACACTGACTGAGAGAGAGAACAAAACAGAGAGAGAGAGAGAGAGGAAGTGGGGGAGGAGAAACAGAGACAAAGAGACAGACAGAAAGCGATCGAGAGTCCGGAAGATGAGACAGACAGACACACAGACAGACAGAGATTGGGGGAGAGAGAGAGACAGAGACAGAGAGACAGAGACAGAAACAGAGACAGAGACAGACAGACAGAGAAAGAGAGACAGTGACAGACAAACAAACATTAAAGAGAGACAGAGACAGAGGAAAAGAGGAGACAGACAGACAGACATGCAGAGACAGAGAGACACAGACTCTGAAGAGAGAAGAGAGAGAGAGAGAGAGAGAGAGAGAGGAGTCGAGGAGGAGGAGGAGGAGGAGGAGGAGGAGGAGAGAAACAGAGACAAAGAGACGACGAGACAGACAGTGAGCGAACGAACGAGCGAGTATGCGAGAGACGAGGCAAACAGACAAACAGACAGACAAACAGACAGACTGACAGACAAAGATGGAGAGAGTGAGAGAGAGACAGAGGCTGAGAGACAGAGAGAGACAGACGGACAGAGACAGAGACAGAGAGGGGAGAGGGAGAGAGAGACAGACAGACAGACAGACAGACAGACAGACAGGCAGGCAGGCAGGCAGGCAGGCAGGCAGACAGGCAGACAGAGGAAGAACAGATCACTTTGCATAAAAAAAATCGTATACGACGTGTGCATGTGGTTTTTCTATAGACGAACTAATGCAGACTTCGATCGTGTGACATTTATTTCTCAGTTATCAAGGACAGCAACAATGGCAAATATAATGGTATTGATCGTGCACAATATCTTCTGCACGTAAAACCTCACGACATGTATGTATGCACGAAGACTCAGGTTGTGTGTGTGTGTGTGTGTGTGTGTGTGTGTGTGTGTGTGTGTGTGTGTGTGTGTGTGTGTGTGTGTGTGTGTGTCTGTGTGTGTCTGTGTGTGTCTGTGTGTGTCTGTGTGTGTGTGTGTACCTTCCCCCCCCCCTGCTTTTGTGTTTTTGTTGTTTATTTTGTTTTTGTTTTTGTGGAGGTTTGTTTGTTTGTTTTGTATTGTTTTGAAAGGATTTCGTCATTATACAAAATGAAACGAGCGTGTTCAAACACGGACTGTTAACTCTTTACAACCGAATGTGTTGTTGTTGTTGTTGTTGTTCTTGTTGTCGTTATCATCCTCATAATCACCATCGTCATCGTCATCGTCATCATCATCATCATCACCATCATCATTAGTGTCATTATTTTTGTTACCATCATCATTCCCACCATCATCGCTACCATCATCATAATTGCCATCATCATAATTACCATCATCATCATCATTGCCACCACCACCATCATCATCATCATCATCATCATCACTGCTACTACTAACCATTACTACTATTAATATATCATTATATGTAGCTCTGGTATAGTAGTAGTAGTAGGTACTAGTAGTAATAGTATTGTTATTGATGTTGTTATTGTTATCGTTACGATTTCTTCTTATTATTTCGTTATTATTTTACTATCATACTATTATTGTTTGTTGTTATAATTATCATTATGATTTCTTCTTATTATTATTTCGTTATCATTTTACTATTATAATATCATCATTGTCATTATTATTATGTTATTACTAGAATCTTTTTGTTATGATCCATACTATGTTAGCATGAATAGTCACACTATGTCTGTATAAAGACTCACACTATGTCTGTATAAAGACTCACATTATGTCTGTATAAAGACTCACACTATGTCTGTATAAAGACTCACACTATGTCTGTATAAAGACTCACATTATGTCTGTATGAAGACTCACACTATGTCTGTATAAAGACTCACACTATGTCTGTATAAAGACTCACACTATGTCTGTATAAAGACTCACACTATGTCTGTATAAAGACTCACACTATGTCTGTATAAAGACTCACATTATGTCTGTATGAAGACTCACACTATGTCTGTATAAAGACTCACACTATGTCTGTATAAAGACTCACATTATGTCTGTATAAAGACTCACATTATGTCTGTATAAAGACTCACATTATGTCTGTATAAAGACTCACACTATGTCTGTATGAAGACTCACACTATGTCTGTATGAAGACTCACATTATGTCTGTATAAAGACTCACATTATGTCTGTATAAAGACTCACACTATGTCTGTATGAAGACTCACATTATGTCTGTATAAAGACTCACATTATGTCTGTATAAAGACTCACACTATGTCTGTATAAAGACTCACATTATGTCTGTATAAAGACTCACACTATGTCTGTATGAAGACTCACACTATGTCTGTATAAAGACTCACACTATGTCTGTATAAAGACTCACACTATGTCTGTATGAAGACTCACATTATGTCTGTATAAAGACTCACACTATGTCTGTATAAAGACTCACATTATGTCTGTATAAAGACTCACACTATGTCTGTATAAAGACTCACACTATGTCTGTATAAAGACTCACATTATGTCTGTATGAAGACTCACACTATGTCTGTATAAAGACTCACACTATGTCTGTATAAAGACTCCACATTATGTCTGTATGAAGACTCACACTATGT
>CM060312.1:58616901-58624401 GCA_030674185.1 Monoplex corrugatus | reverse complement strand
TGCGTCTGTCTGTCGATCTTTCTGTTGTATCTGTGTGTCCTGTTTCTGTCTCTGTCTGTCCATCTCTGTTCTTCTTCTTCTTGTTCTTCTTCTTCTTCTTCTACTTCTACTTCTTTTTTCTTCTTGTTCTTCTTGTTGTTCTTCTTCATCCTCTTGTTGTTGTTGTTGTTCTTATTCTTGTTGTTGTTGTTGTTCTTTTCTTCTTCCTCCTTCTTTCTTCCTTCTTTTTCTTCTTTCTTCTTCTTCTTTCAGTCTTCTTCTGTCTGTTCTGTCTGTGTCCGTGTCTCTCTCTTTCTCTGTTTCCTTCTTTTTTCAGTCTTTTTCTCTTGTCTTCTTTCTTCTTTACCTTTTTTCTTCTCCTTTCTTCTTATTCTACATTTTTTTCCAGCTGGTGTTACTGTTGCTATTACTGTTATCAATATCACTAAATGCTAGAACTTATTCTTGTTCTGTTACGGCTTGATTCTTCTCCTTTGTCGTGTTCTCTTTTTTTTCTCTCTTTTTCCTTCATCCTCCATTTCTTATTCTTCATCCTTCACGCTCCTCGCAATGTTCTGACGATTTCCCTTCTGCGTTATCTACATTAATTTGTTTTACGTGTATCTGCCTTAATCTCCCGTATTTTTGTAATGCGCTTTGTAAATGACATATCATCATCATCATCATCATCATCATCTCTCATCATCATCATCATCATCATCATCATCATCATCATCATCAAAGTGCATTGCCACATGGCGTTGGCGATCATGGCCTTCCCATCTGTTTCTATCCCTTGTTGCCGCAAGCACCTCTTCCGCCCTTTCTGTCTTCAGCCATTCTGCAAGTCCGTCCGATATTTTCTCCTGGTCTACCTGGTGCTCTCTTTCCCTCCAGCTTTCCTGTTGTGACCAGGTGCTCCAATGCCCCTTTCCTCATAAAATAGCCTATAAATCATGGCCAGATAAAACAAGGAATGACATATAGAAGTCGATATTGTATTATGATTCATTTTTATATCTTCTTTGACGATGCATTTGTTATGGTTCGTCTATTTTCATTATAGCGTTGGCTTTCGTGTTTCACCCATCCCTCGTTTGTTTGTACTGTGTAGTGGAAGAGTGCTAGACCTATAACCCTGAGGTCGTGGATGTAACCAAGCTCTTGGTAACTTCTGCCAGCTTTTTGCTTCCTTTGATAGAGCCAAGGCTCAAGGTCTGAGATATAGGGTTCAGTTCCAGCATGCAACACGAAGAAGAGAGTTCTTGAGTGTTTACATAGGACTGATACTGTTGTACAGTCAAAACGCAAAGTCAGAACAAATTTGAGGCAACTGAAATGTGGTTTCTGAGAAGAATGTTGACTTGAGTATTACACAGAATCGATTCTGTTGTACGGTTGTGAGGCGTGGACAGCCAACACAGAAAATCAAAACAAAATTGAGGCAACTGAAATACAGTTTCTAAGAGGAATGTTGAGAGCTCCTAGGACAGCAAAGAAAACAAACGAGACGGTCTTGATGGAGTCAGATACAAGAAGATCATTAAGAGAAAAGATTAGGAAAAGACAAGCAACATTAATAGGACACTTTCATGAGGAGAGCAGAATTAGAGCACTTGGTCACAACAGGAAAACTGGAGGGAAAGAGAACAGCAGGTACACCCAGGGAGAAAATATTGGACGGACTTGCAGGATGGCTGAAGACAGAGAGAGTAGGAGATATACTTGCAGCGACAGGGGATAGATTCGTATGGAGGGCCATGATGGCCAACGCCATACAGCAGGGCACATGATGATGATGATGATGATGATGATGATGATGATGATGATGATGATGATGATGATGAACATGAAAAACTGGCCTGTTGGCCGCCTCTCTTAATGTCTCCATTATTCTGCTGGTGTCACCTGTGTTTCATAGCTCCCTCTCACTCTGATCCCCCCCCCCCCCCTCCAGCCCCGTTTCAATATCTTGCCAGCGCATAAGGCTTTGCGCAGGCTCAGGGAGTCTGTAAGATAATTGCTGGGGGATTTGGGTGGAGCGCATATGGAAGTGTCTGGATTGATGAATCATCTGAACACCCTTGCATCTAAACTTTAAGCACCCAGCTCCAAAAGACAATATGGTATGTATGGTCGACTATCGTGGTCGATGTAGTCCAACCTAGCACTTTGTTTACCCTCATGTGGGATCTTAAGCCAACGTCTGATGCACACAGGCGGCTGCATACTGGACACTCAATGGAACGCTCTGCAGAGTTGGTTCTGCTGGCATTTGTTGCTGCACGCTTTTCCACTTGGCTGCTTCGTTTTTCATTTTCATAATCTTCTGTTCCCTTGAGAATAGCTTGCCTCCATTCAGACCTGTTTGTGGCCATGATTTCCCATTGTTCTTCATCAATGTCACATTTCATATTTGTTAGTGGTGGTGGTGGCGCCAGGTGCCGTGCGCATATGTAAGTTGCTGTTGTTTGTGATGACACTCAGCAAACCTCTCCACCTGTCTCCACAAGCCCAGGGCAAACCGAGGTAAGACAGCTGTTTTCATAGGAGACACAGACGGCTGAACATTAAATGGAAAGTCGCAATCCATAAGACATAAGCAGAGAGCGAAAAGGTCGAAGCCACAGGCTTGGCTGCAGTCTGGTATCGGCAAGTCTGGGAGCATTAAATGTACCAGAAGAGACACCCCCACTGTCACGAATGGCGACTGTGCTATTCTGGTACTATACAATTGTCAACACAATTGCTGATTCATTCCGGGGAGGCGGCGTATGTAGAGAGAGCTCAGACAGGATTTTTTTTCCTACTGTACCGTCAATAAAGTATTAATGGAGGCAGACCCAAGAAGATCATTGATAAGGAAGATTAGGAAAAGACAAGCAACATTTATAGCACATTTTATTAGGAAAGGGGAAATAGAGCACCTGGTCACAAGAGGAAAGCTGGAGGGAAAGAGAACACCAGGTAGGCCCAGGGAGAAAATATTGGACGGACTTGCAGGATGGCTGAGGACAGGGAGAGTGGTGAAAGATGTGCTTGTGGCGACAAGAGATAGATGCATATGGAGGGCCATGATCACCAAAGCCATGCGGCAAGACACATGATGATGATGATGACCGTCAATAATGTTGGCACAGTGTCGTGACTGCTTTTTCGATCGTCTTTGAAATGGCCAAGCCTTTCTAGACAGTCTCTCTTTTCCGAGATTCGTACCAACAAGTCTTTCTCTTCTTCTTCTTCTTTTTGATATCAGTTACTGTTATTATTGTCACTGATAATTTATATTCAAAGTGACTCTACCCTCTCCATGAACAACTTTGTTTCTCAAACTGCCAGATCTTGCTACTATCATCTCCATCGTATAAGCCTGATCAGGAAGTATCTCTCTGTGGAAACAACTGCAAAACTCGTTCTCTCCTTCATAATGTCTCGCATTGACTATTGCAATTCACTCCTGTCCGGTCTTCCTGCCTCCACCACTCACATCCTACAGCGCATTCAAAACAATGCTGCATGCCTTGTACTCAAAAAGAAAAAAAGCTGACCACATATCTCCTCTCCTGGCACAACTTCACTGGCTCCCTGTATCAAAGCGCATACAGTACAAACTAGACACCATGTGCTACAAAAGCCTCAATAACGCAGCCCCTGATTACCTGTCAAGCCTACTTGAGATCTATGTTCCCTCACGTACCCTCCGCTCTGCCTCCGATCCTCTGACTTTTCGCTTTCCACGCACTAAGCTCAAAACCTATGGTCCACGAGCCTTCTCTGTTTCTGGTCCGCTCTCCTGGAACAAACTTCCTCTCTCAGTCCGTCAGCAACCTACTTTTGTCTCCTTCAAGTCCGCTCTCAAAACTCACCTTTTCTCCTCTGCATAAAATCCTGACCTCACTCAATCCCCTCTGCAGCCTGTCTCCACTCGGAGGGGAATCACATTGCAATAAATAATTGTATATAATATGCTCTAAATAATTTTCCATTGCTTTTATTCTTTCTCCCCATTTATGTGCGTGTGTGTGCGCGCGTGTGTGTGCATGCGTGCGTGTGCGTGCGTGCGTGTGTGTGTCTGTTTCAGCGCTTAGATTTGATTTTATCAAGATTTTGCGCTATATAAATATTGTAATTATTATTATTATTATTATTATTATTATTATCGTGACTGCTTTTTCCATCGTCTTTGAAATGACCAATCCTTTCTAGACAGTCTCTTTTTTCCGAGCTTCGTTATAACAAGTCCTTGTTGTTGTTGTTGTTGTTGTTGTTGTTGTTGTTGTTGTTGTTTTCTAGATGAGTTACTGTTATTATTGTCACTGTTATTTATGTTTAAAGCGTATCGGGACTGCTTTGTCGATCTTATTTGAAATAGTCAAGCCTTTCTAGACAATCTCCCTTTTCCGTGATTCGTCATAACATGTCAATTTTTCTTTTTGCTGTTTTTGCTGTTGTTGTTGTTGTTGTTGTTGTTGTTGTTGTTTGGATCAGTTACTGTTATTGTTGTCAGTGTTATTTATGTGTAAAGCCCAACCCACTGCGTAGAGCCATATCAGAACTGTAATCTGTTTCAAAACATACACACACACTCTCTCTCTCTCTTTCTCTCTCTCTCTCTCTCTCTTGCTCTCTCTCTCTCTCTCTCTCTCTCTCTCTCTCTGCTCTCTCTCTCTCTCTCACCTCTTCTTCTTACGTGCTTGAATGCTATACGAAGAACAGCTATATTCAAGTGCGTGCATGAGTGTGAATAAGTGTGTGTGTATGTAAACACCCAGTGACACTGATGTTGATCCTACAGTGAAATCTACTGTGCGTATAATTTTTGCCCATTCCTTTTCTACAGTTTGACATGACTACTGATAACAAAGATCACATTAAAGAAAATAAATTCTCTGTTATATGAGATGTATTACCACTTTGTGTCAGTTGTAGAACAAAAAAGGTTCTTTTTTTTTTTAAACAATGTAATTAATTGGTCAAAAGTGAAGTGAATGCATTCAGATTTTGCCGTTTATCAGTCTCTTCCGTTGTTTATTATACCACAAGATTTCAAGTCTGTGTTGGCTGGCGTTCTCTCTGTCTCTGTCTCTCTGTGTCTCTGTATCTCTGTCTCTGTCTGTTCTCTCTCTGTCTCTGTGTCTGTCTGTCTCTGTGTCTCCCTGTCTCTGTCTCTGTTTCCCTCTCTCTCTCTCTCTCTCCCAAGCACCCTCTGTCTGTCTGTCTGTCTCTCTGTCTGTCTGTCTGTCTCTCTCTCTCTCTGTCTCTGTCTCTGTCTCTCTGTCTCTCTGCTCTTCTCTCTCTCTTTCTCTCTCTCCCAAGCACCCTCTCTCTGTCTGTCTATCTGTCTCTCTATCTGTCTGTCTGTCTGTCTGTCTCTCTCTCTCTCTCTCGCTCGCTTTTTTTCTTTTTTGTAACCTGTACAAACGGCCAGTTCAGAGAGTGTAATATATATAATAATAAAAAAAAAAGCAACCGACTAGCAGGGAATAAGCTTTTTAATTTTTTTAATTTATTTCTTTTTTTGTTGTTGCGATGTTAATGAAGTAATGACTGTGGGAAGAGCGAGAACTGATCGAGTAACTTACCCTCCACGCATTCATCGCTATCGGTAATTCCGCGATGTTCCAGACAGACTGACCCCCATTGGACATGACCAGTATCGACTCTGGCGTTCAAGTTGTCCCTTTCCCTCTCCTCCCCCACCACCCTGCCTCCTTAACCCTGTGAGTCCAACACCCTAGTCCCACATCCTATATCCCCCAACTGTAAAAAAGAAATAAGTCCTTTGACTCCCTCACCCTGGCCACCAGCTTCCTGCACTCCTTCACCCTACCCATCAGCTTTGTGCAGTGAGGAAGTCAAAGGGTAAAGTTTTTGCTTTGCTAGCATGGATGACAAGGCTAGATGCTGGTGGTCAGGGTGCGGGACTCCAAGGGTTAAACAGAAGGAAGAAGTGATACAGGAAACTGGTTGGAATTGATCTTGTTGTGTGGGTCTGACGTGCATGGTAGCTAAGTGGGAAAACGTTGGACTTTCAACAGGAAGATCCTATGGTAGACAAGTGTATTTCCAACATGAAGATCCTATGGTAGACAAGTGTATTTCCAACATGAAGATCCTATGGTAGCTAAGTGGGAAAACGTTGAACTTTCAACAGGAAGATCCTATGGTAGCCAAATGGGAAAACGTTGGACTTTCAACAGGAAGATCCTATGGTAGCGTTGGACTTTCAACTGGAAGATCCTATGGTAGCTAAGTGGGAAAACGTTGGACTTTCAACTGGAAGATCCTATGGTAACCAAGTGGGAAAACGTTGGACTTTCAACAGGAAGATCCTATGGTAGACAAGTGTATTTCCAACATGAAGATCCTATGGTAGCTAAGTGGGAAAACGTTGGACTTTCAACACAGGAAGATCCTATGGTAGACAAGTGTATTTCCAACATGAAGATCCTATGGTAGCCAAGTGGGAAAACGTTGGACTTTCAACAGGAAGATCCTATGGTAGCCAAGTGGGAAAACGTTGGACTTTCAACAGGAAGATCCTATGGTAGCCAAGTGGGAAAACGTTGGACTTTCAACAGGAAGATCCTATGGCAGCCAAGTGGGTTTCCAACAGGAAGATCCTATGGCAGCCAAGTGGGTTTCCAACAGGAAGATCCTATGGCAGCCAAGTGGGTTTCCAACAGGAAGATCCTATGGTAGTTAAGTAGGTAAATGTTGGACTTTCAACTGGAAGATCCTATGGTAGCTAAGTAGGTAAATGGACTTTCAACAGGAAGATCCTATGGTAGCTAAGTAGGTAAATGTTGGACTTTCAACAGGAAGATCCTATGGTAGCTAAGTGGCTAAACGTTGGACTTTCAACAGGAAAATCCTAAGTTCGATCCACTTAGACCACCACCCCCCCACCCCGATCTGAAAAATAAAGGGTGCAAATTTCTTTTTCGGTATTTTCTTCGTGTGTATATAATAATACAATATTCTTATCAACAAATGCCTATCAATTAACATTAGGAAGAGAGTTCTTGGATGTTATATAGAACCAATACTGTTGTACGGATGTGAGGCGTGGACAGTCAACAAGCAAAGCCAGAACAAGACCGAGGCAGCCGAGATGTGGTTTCTTAGAAGAATGTTGAGAGTTCCATGGACAGCAAAGAAAACAAACAAGACAGTCTTGATGGAGGCAAACACAAGAAGATCATTGATAAGGAAGATTAGAAAAAAACAGGCAACATTTATAGGCCATTTTATGAGGAACGGGGAATTAGAGCACCTGGTCACAACAGGAAAGCTGGAGGGAAAGAGAGCACCAGGTCGACCCAGGGAAAAAATATTGGACGGACTTGCTGAAGACAGAGAGGGTGGAAGATGTGCTTGCGGCAACAAGGGATAGAAACATGGAGGGCCATGATCGCCAACGCCACGCAGCAAGGCACTTGATGATGATAATGATGTGTATAATAAATAATCCAAAACAAGTGCGACTGCCCGCGTTCAAGCAAACAAGAACCAGAAGAA
>CM060312.1:58604401-58611901 GCA_030674185.1 Monoplex corrugatus | reverse complement strand
TCTTTGTTATTTGACGAATTAGGGAAACAGTGAGAGAGAGAGAGAGAGACAGAGAGAGAGAGATAGAGAGAGAGAGAAACAGAGACAGAGATAGAGACAGAGATAGACAGACATGCAGAGAGTGAGAAAGGGAAAGAGGAGGTGGGAAAGAGAGAGAGAGAGAGAGGGAGAGAGAGACAGAGAGAGAGAGACAGACAGACCAACAGACCTACAGACAGACAGAGAGGAAGACAAAGACAGAGAGGCAGAGAGAGAGAGAGAGACAGACCGACAGACAAACAGACAGACAAACAGACAGACAAACAGACAGACAAACAGACAGACAGAGACAGAGAAAGTGACAAAGAATAAGACAAAAAGATCTAGACATCTTAATGTTGCCATCGTTCTACGTGATGTCAGCTTAGTGTTTGACAGGTCCCTTATCCCCACACCCTCGTTTTTCAAGATCTCATCAACGCCTAGGGCTTTACGTAAGCTTTGGGGAGTCTGCCAGATATTTGCTGGTAGATTTGGGTGGAGCGCATATGGAGTTTTCCGAGTGTGATGATTCCTTCTTGGACAAAGTCCAATCCCCAGATTTATGTTTATGATGCAGTAATGTCGGTATGTGATTATATTTTTATGTTGTATTAATGACCTACAAAACCTTGTGAATATACTAGAAATAGAAAGCAAAGGTAAGGGGTTGGAACTAAACAGCAGGAAGACTGAAGTCATGGTGATCAATAAAAAACAAACAAAAAAACATGAAATCCCCTCATGCAAAATAACAGCAAACGGCACAACCTTGAGGCAGGTTGATAAGTTTAAATACCTGGGAACGATCATTTCACCAGACGCAGATGCACATCAGAAATAGCCAGCAGAATCGGCCAAGCCAAAACAACATTCAAGAAGATGACAAGCATTCTTACCAACAAATGCCTATCAATTAACATCAGGAAGAGAGTTCTTGAATGTTATATAGAACCAATACTGTTGTGCGGTTGCGAGGCGTGGACAGTCAACAAGCAAAACCAGAACAAGATTGAGGCAGCCGAGATGTGGTTTCTAAGAAGAATGTTGAGAGTTCCATGGACAGCAAAGAAAACAAACGAGACAATCTTGATGGAGGCAGACACAAGTAGATCATTCATTAGGAAGATTAGGAAAAGACAGGTAACATTTATACGCCATTTTGTGAGGAAAGGGAATTGGAGCACCTGGTCACAGCGGGAAAGCTGGAGGGAAAGAGAGCACCAGGTAGACCCAGGGAGAAGATACTAGACGGACTTGCAAAGTGGCTGGAGACAAGGAGGGTGGAAGAGATGCTTGAGGCAACAAGTGATAGAGACAGATGGAAGTCCATAATCGCCAACGCCATGCGGCAAGTCACTTGATAATGATGATGATGATGATGTATTAATGTGTGTTATCTAGCCGTAAATATGCTGTGTTAAATGTATAGGTCTGATACCCCTTTGTCTTTTTATTATTATTTTGTTCCCTTTGTATTTTTTGTGTGCGTAAATTTTGTTTTTATTTATTTATTTATTTTTATGTATTACATTGTAAAAGAGCAAAGATCATGCTTTGACTTTTGCGCTGTATAAATGGAATCATCATCATCGTAATAATCATCATTATCGTTATCATTATCATTATTATCTTTATTATTATTATTATTATGTTATTATTGTTATCATTATTATTATTGTTGTGGCTGTTGTTGTTATTACGGTACTATTATTTATTATTATTATTATTATAATTATGATTATCATTGTTGTTGTTGTTGTTGTTGTTGCTATCAGTGTCATCATCATAATTCTCATTACTGTTGATGATTTGTATTGCATTGTTTTATATTGTAGTGTGTTGCTCTTCTTCTTCTTCTTCATCTTATTATTATTATTATTATGATTATTATTATTATTACTAATACTATTATTATTATTATTGTTATTATTAGTATTGTACTGTTTTGTTTTCAGATCAACGGACAGTTTCTACGCCTGATAAGTCAAGACAAGCCCGGGGCCGCCATCTGTGAATGCGCAGCGGAGCAAGGAGCGACCTACATCGTCACCGGCACGCGCGGACTCGGCAAAATCCGGAGAACCATCATGGGGTCTGTCAGCGATTACGTCATACACCACGCGCACGTGCCAGTCCTGGTCGTGCGTCACAAAGATGGAAAACAATAGGATAGAGGGGAAAATGTGACGTAAAATAAAACGAAAAAAAAAAAAAAACGAAAAAGAAAAAAAAAATCCCAGCTTCGACGTATAGATCCCAGGCTTTTTGTTTTATTTATTTATTTTGTGTGTGTGTGTGTATGTGGGTTTTTTTCTTGTTTTGTTTTTTCTTGTTCGTACGCTGATGTTTATAGGTCCTGAGAAATGTCTGAAATTTTTGTTGTTGTTGTTGTTCGTACGCTGATGATGATAGGTCTTGAAAATTGTCGATAACAATTATGGTTGACATCGCATGTCAAAAAAAAAAAAAAAAAAAAAAAAAGATTCGTGGTATTTCGTCTCTGCCTGTTTTGTTTGTTTGTTTGTTTTTTTGTGTTTTTTTTTTAAACAGCATTGTTGTAAATTTGTCGGTGGAGTCACGACTGTATTGTTCTAATTAGTAAGCTATACTCGTTAACCTGGCTCTCCACACTGCAGAAACTGTGATGTTATGAAAAGCGAGTTTTCTGGCCTTCAGACACGATAAGAGTGTCATAATAAACAACTTGTATGTCAAGAGTACACTTAGGATGGCGTTCAGTGATGTATGGACTATGGTGTCTTGCCATCAGCAACATGTCGTCATTCAGTCTGATCCATCCGCTTGTATAATAATAATAATAATAATAATTACAATATTTATATAGCGCAAAATCTTGACAAAATCAAATCTAAGCGCTGAAGCAGAACACACGCACGCACGCACGCACGCACGCACGCACGCACGCACGCACCACGCACGCACGCACGCACACACACACACACACACACACACACACACACCACGCATGGCTATAAATGGGGAGAAAGAATAAAGCAATAAAAGCAAGAATAAAAGCATGGAAAATTATAGAGAGCATAGCATATACATATATATTATACAACACACACACACACACACACACACACACACACACACAACACACACACACACACACACACAACACACCACACATACACAGGACTACACACACAACAACAATGCACACACAAGCACATACAACATACAACAGGCAACAACACAATACACACATATACACACCACAACACATGCAAACACACATGCACAACAGCACAGCATACACACACACACAACACCACACACACACACACACACACACACAACACACACACACACACACACACACACCACACACACACACACAGCACAACACATGCATACTTACACACATAACACACACACACACACACACACCCCACACACACACACACACATCACACACACACACACAAACACACACACACACACACACACACATGCAGCATGCGAAACGATTTCAGGCACAGACAAACACATACACACTGCACATAAACACACACACACACACACACACACACACACACACACACACACACACACACACACACACAGACACATATAGCCTACATACTCACACACACATACACACACATTGGCAAACACACACACATGCACACACAGCCTACATGCATACTTACACACACATACACACACACATAGGCACAGATAGACCTAACCATACACATACACACACACACACACCACACACAACACACAAACACACACAGACGCACGTGCACACACATACACACACATATACACACACATAGTCTGCACACATGCACACACACATACACACGCACATTGGCACACACACACACACTCACACACACGCACACACACACACAAAACACACACACACAAACACACACACACACACACACACAACACACACATTGGCACACACGCAGAGCCTAAATGCACACTACACACACACACACACACACACACACACACACACACACACACACACACACACACACACACACACACACACACATAGGCACACACACACACACACACACATAGCCTACATGCATACTTATACACAACACATACACACGCACATATACACACACATACACACAAGTAGACACAAACACACACACACACACATGCACAGATCTTTAGGATCAGTCTGAATCATTTTAAAAGACAACAGGATACTGGGGTAAAAAAAAAAAAAAGATAAATCATTCTCGCATTGCCTATTATAAAATTCTTTTGTACTCAGTGTGAGGTATACATCTTCAAGTCCACAATGTGTAACACAATACAGAAGAACCGCTATACAACACACTAATATACACACACCGGGCGTGTCTGTGTGTGTGAAAATATGAGAAAGCATTGTCCTTTTTTACTATTTGAAACATTTAAAACATAAAATATTTCATTCGTTTATATGCTCGTAAAATCATACATTTTTTTTAAAATTCAAAAGTTGACAAATATTATCCAAACACATCACAAGCAACTCACACACTGAGACTCAAATCTGACCACTTTAATGCCAAGTTGAAAACCTCTCCTTGTCCGGGTTTATTAAGATGGCTGGACCAGTAACAAACTAGTGTTTCATGGCAGAGATCATTTGTAACATTTCGTAAATTTGCGTAAATAAATGTTAAACCTTATTGTTGTTTATGTTCCTTTGTTACTTGTAATATGTTCCATATTGCCCACAATTATGGTGGGTTTTTTTCCTCAACTTGTCCTTGATTTGTACTAGCATTTCATTCATTTTCCTTGTCATTTTGTGATGCTCGGTGTCATGAAAATGTGATAAACTAAAAGTTTTTAAAGAATCTGCCACCGGAACTATTGTGTATTATATATACATCTATATCTATCTACCTATCTATCTATCTGTCTATCTTTGTATCTATCTATCTGTTGTCTATCTATCTATCTGTCTATTATCTATCGTCTGTCTATCTATCTATTATATATTGTTGTATCTATCTGTCTGTCTATTTTCTATCTATCTATCTATTACTATCTTCTATCTATTATCTATCTGATCTATTATCTATTATCTATGTATCTTCTTCTGCCTATCTATCTATCTATCTATCTATCTGTCTTCTATGTCTGTCTATGTATCTATCTACTTCTATTACTATGTATCTATGCTATCATATTATCTATCTATCTATCTATTATTCTATCATATCTATTATCTATCTATCTATATCTACATGTTTACACAACACACACACACACACACACACACACACACACACACACATACAACATCACAAATATATATGATATATATTATTATATAAATATATATAATATTGTATGTATATATGATATATATTATGTATAATATATATGTATATACATACATGTATAATAAACCAACACACCACACATATATATATATATAATGTTAATGTATGTATGTATGTATGTAGTAGTAATATATATATATATAATCTTAACATATTCACAGCGTACCATTTTATCATAAAGAAAATGTGTCTATGTATTCCATCGTACAAGCCTGCTACATACTATTCACATGCATCGCTTCATTCTGTGTATTAAGTTGTATAGCACAAGTCTACATTAGTTATTGCATGATAATGTGTATTGCATAACGTTTTCGTTCGTTATTTCTTTAAATGTCTATTCACAAGCGTACGTGCGTTTAGAAACTTTTTTTTGCGCTTACTGTATTGCACTGTATCATATCATATCATCATTCGTATTGTTTTGCCTTGTGTTGTATTGTATTGTATAAACTCGCTTCAAGTAAGGGAACCCCTCACTGGGTGATTACCGTTCTCTTATTTGCCGAGAAGGTATTGTTCCGCGCAATGTTAGATCAGAACAGCCACATTATCTAAGGATTTGGCAGTGGCACTAAGGGGCCTCCTCTTACGGGTGGCCTCACGGTGGCATGATTCACTGGCTCCTATGGCACTGGTGACCTCGACAGTATTAAGATGGGCTTTTGGTGCATTCAAGAATAAGAACAAAAACAAAAAACACGAAAATATATTTAGTTTCGAAGGCAGTGGTATAAACACATTAATGATGTTTTTCCTTTAACACCCACCCCCCACCCCACCCCTCTCCCCCTGAGAGAGAAGACAGGAGGAGAGAAAAACAAACAGAGGAGAGGAGAGAGAGAGAGAGAGAGAAAGAGAGAGAGAGAGAGAGAGAGAGAGAGAGAGAGAGAGAAGCAGAGACAGAAGGAAAGACAGAGAGAGAGGGAAGGAGGGAGGGACAGAGAGAAACAGAGACAGAGTGAAAGAGAGAGAGAGAGGGAGGGAGGGAGAGGGAGAAACAGACAGAGGGAAAGAGGAGAGAGAGAGGAGGGAGGGAGAGGGAGAAACAGACAGAGGGAAAGAAAGAGAGAGAGGGAGGGGAGGGGGAGAGGGAGAAGAAAGACAGGTGTGGGGGTGGGTGGGTGGATGGTTGGAACATTTGCGCTACAACTATATCCAAAGGTCTTCTGCATGAATCACAATATTGATCACTCCATCACGATTTGTGTGTGTGTGTGTGTGTGTGTGTGTGTGTGTGTGTGTGTGTGTGTGTGTGTGTGTATGTGTGTGTGTGTGTTTGTTTTGTCACAACCAGTCCTGATTTTTGTTTGTTTGTTTGTTTGTTTTTTCAATGAAAGCGGAGGTGGAGGCAGGCAAGTAGCTGCTTTCTCTCTCAAACGAACCCCCCCCCCCACCAATAATCTCCACCCACACCCACACCCCTACCCCACCCCCCCCCCACCCCTTCATCCAACTTCTTTGCCCGCAGCCAGCCATTCACGCTTTAAGAAGAATATCGATCCTCATACTGAAAGAACGTCTTGTTCATCGATTTTTGAAAGAAGGTGTGTGTGGGGGTGGGGTGGGGGGTGGGGGGTGGATTGGATGAAGAGTGGTGGAGGTGCAAATGGTAAAAGAGGGGTGATGAATATGGGGGATGTGTGGGGCGGGAGTGGGGTGGGTTGGGGTTCAAAGGAAAAAACGAATTGTTGATTTTCTGTTAATACTATAACGGCATTGCTATATTGAAATGTTGGCTTGGTTGTTTGAATGTGTGTCTGTTTTTGTGTGTTGGGTTGTGTTGGTGTGTGTGTGTTGTGTGTCTGTGTGTGTGTGTGTGTGTGTGTGAGATGTGTGTTGTGTGTGTGTGTGTGTTTGTGTATGTGTGTGCGTGCTTGTGTGTGTTCGTGGTTGTTGTATGTTGTGTGTTGTGTGTGTTCTTGTGTGTGTGTGTGTGTGTGTGTGTGTGTGTGTGTGTGTGTGTGTGTGTGTGTGTATGTGTGTTGTGTGTGTGTTGTGCTGTGTATTTGTGTGTGTTGTGTTGTGTGTGTGTGTGTTGTGTGGGTGTGTGTGTGTTGTGTTGTGTTGTGTGTTTGTATTGTGTTGTGTGTATGTGTGTGTGCTTGTGTGTGTTTGTGGTTGTATGTATGTTGTGTGT
>CM060312.1:58599401-58601901 GCA_030674185.1 Monoplex corrugatus | reverse complement strand
TGCTGTATGTATGCGCGGCAATGTTGACGGACATCGGCGAGCACGGGCGAACAAGTTAGTTTGGCTGACGAAACTTGTCGTCATGGTCCAAGGGAGATAATTTTTGTCAGACAACTTTGGACGAGGCCTGATAAAGATAAAAACCGATCGATCGTGGGTTGGAAGATGGGAGCGCGGTTGTTAGGCGAAAGAAGGATAAATTGTGGGGTTGGGGGAGGGGTCGGGAGGGGAGGAGGGGGAAGGAAAGAGGGAGAGAGGGAGGGGGGGACTGGATTTTATATTGACTGTCAGCACGGTTCCTCTATCATGGCTAGATCGCGTATGGTGTCTTTAACCCTCTGGCTCCCACACTCTCTCCACCAGCATCCTGCATTGTCAACCATGCTGCGAAGCAAAGCAAAAAACTTAACCCTTTTGTCTCCCTCACACTATCCACCCTTTTCCGGGCAGGAAGGGGAGGGGGAGACTGGACTTTATGCTGACTGTCAGCACGGTTCCTCCATTATGGCTCGATCTCTCGTATGGTTTCGTTAACCCTTTCACTCCCATCAGCATTCTGCATTGTCAACCATGCTAGCGACATGGTTCCTCCATTATGGCGCGATCTCTCGTATGGTTTCGTTAACCCTTTCACTCCCATCAGCATTCTGCATTGTCAAACCATGCTAGCGAAGCAAAGCAAAAGTTTAACCCTTTTGAATCCCTCCTTTAAGTTTTTTAAGCTGGTGGAAAGGGTGAATTTTTGCAGTAGGTGGATAGTGAGGGAGTCAAAGGCTAATTGTTTTGCAGTTGGTGGATAGGTGTGGAAGTCAAAGGGCTAAGTGTTTTGCAGTGATGGATAGGGTGTGGAGTCAAAGGGCTAAGTGTTTTGCAATGAGTGGATAGGGTGAGGGAGTCAAAGGGTTAAGTTTTTGTGGTTGGTGGATAGGGTGAGGAGTCAAAGGGCTAATTGTTTTGCAGTGAGTGGATAGGGTGAGGGAGTCAAAGGGTTAAGTTTTTGTGTTTGGGGGATAGGGTGAGGAGTCAAAGGGCTAATTGTTTTGCAGTGAGTGGATAGGGTGAGGGAGTCAAAGGGTTAAGTGTTTTGCAGTGAGTGGATAGGGTGAAGGAGTCAAAGGGCTAAGTGTTTTGCAGTGAGTGGATAGGGTGAGGAGTCAAAGGGTAAGTTTTTGTGTGTGTGGATAGGGTGAAGGAGTCAAAGGGCTAAGTTTTTTGCAGTGAGTGGATAGGGTGAGGAGTCAAAGGGCCAAGTGTTTTGCAGTGAGTGGATAGGGTGAGGGAGTCAAAGGGCCAAGTGTTTTGCAGTGAGTGGATAGGGTGAGGGAGTCAAAGGGCTAAGTGTTTTGCAGTGAGTGGATAGGGTGAAGGAGTCAAAGGGCCAAGTGTTTTGTAGTGAGTGGATAGGGTGAGGGAGTCAAAGGGCCAAGTGTTTTGCAGTGAGTGGATAGGGTGAGGGAGTCAAAGGGCCAAGTGTTTTTGCAGTGAGTGGATAGGGTGAAGGAGTCAAAGGGCCAAGTGTTTTTGCAGTGAGTGGATAGGGTAAAGGAGTCAAAGGGGCCAAGTGTTTTGCAGTGAGTGGATAGGGTAAGGGAGTCCAAAGGGCTAAGTGTTTTTGCAGTGAGTGGATAGGGTAAGGGAGTCAAAGGGCTAAGTGTTTTTGCAGTGAGTGGATAGGGTAAGGGAGTCAAAGGGCTAAGTGTTTTGCAGTGAGTGGATGGGGTAAGGGAGTCAAAGGGCTAAGTGTTTTGTATGTGAGTGGATAGGGTGAGGGAGTCCAAAGGGCTAAGTGTTTTGCAGTGGGTGGATAGGGTGAGGGAGTCAAAGGGCTAAGGTTTTGTAGTGAGTGGATAGGGTGAGGGAGTCCAAAGGGCTAAGTGTTTTGCAGTGGGTGGATAGGGTGAGGGAGTCCAAAGGGCTAAGTGTTTTGCAGTGGGTGGATAGGGTGAGGGAGTCAAAGGGCTAAGTGTTTTGCAGTGGGTGGATAGGGTGAGGGAGTCCAAAGGGCTAAGTGTTTTGCAGTGGGTGGATAGGGTGAGGGAGTCAAAGGGCTAAGTGTTTTGCAGTAGGTGGATAGGTGAGGGAGTCAAAGGGCTAAGTTTTCTGCAGTTGGTGGATAGGGTGAGGGGAGTCAAAGGGTCAAGTGTTTTGCAGTGAGTGGATAGGGTGTGGGAGTCAAAGGGCTAAGTGTTTTGCAGTGGGTGGATAGGGTGAGGGAGTCAAAGGGCTAATTGTTTTGCAATGAGTGGATAGGGTGTGGGAGTCAAAGGGCTAATTGTTTTGCAGTGAGTGGATAGGGTGAGGGAGTCAAAGGGCTAATTGTTTTGTAGTGAGTGGATAGGGTGAGGGAGTCAAAGGGCTCCTTCTTCTTGTTCTTGTTCTTGTTCTTCTTGTTCTTCTTCTTGTTTTTCTTCTTGTTCTTGTTCTTGTTATTCTCCTTGTTGTTGTTGTTGTTCTTCTTCTTCTTCTTGTTAGTATCATCATCGTCATCATCACTATCACT
>CM060312.1:58589401-58594401 GCA_030674185.1 Monoplex corrugatus | reverse complement strand
AGACCCAGAGCGGGACCAGAGAGGGGATCTTCCATTCTCTCTTGGTCCAGAAGCTGGGCTGGACCTGGTTGGTGCTCGTTGTGTGGCCATGTCCCCGGGGTTATCATCTCCCCACCTTGCCATTCGGTTTGTAAACAAGGTAAATGATGGCTGGGTCCGAATGGGTCATGCACTGCAAGGACAGCCCCCCCCCTGTTCTCTCTCTCTCTCCCTCTCTCTCTCTCCCTCTCTCTCTCTCCCTCTCTCTCTCTCCCTCTCTCTCTCTCCCCCTTCTGCTTGATGAAATGACTGTCGAATAGCGTCATGAGCTGAGGAGGTGATTGTCCGGCGAGTGGCGAGGCATTGGTGCTCTGGGTCCCATTCGCACCCTCGGGGGATGTTTCTTGTTAACTTGTTAACTACAGAATCTTCACTTGATGCCCTGCATGCATATACACTGGAAAGGTGCTGAGATACTAACAGGTCTGTACACGGGTTGACTGTGAGATGGAAAACAAAGCTCCATCCTTTACCTACTGACCAGACAGGAATGCAGAAAAATGAAAGGGACCTACAAAACCTTATCATTATGATAGAAACAGAAAGCAAAGGTAAGGGGTTGGAACTAAACAGCAGGAAGACTGAAGTCATGGTGATCAGTAAAAAAAAACATGAAATCTCCTCATGCAAAATAATAGCAAACGGCACAACCTTGAGACAGGTTGAGAAGTCTAAATATCTGGGAACGATCATTTCACCAGACAGCAGATGCACATCAGAAATAGCCAGCAGAATCGGCCAAGCCAAAACAGCATTCAAGAAGATGAAAAGCGTTCTTACCAACAAATGCATATCAAGATAACATCAGGAAGAGAGTTCTTCAATGTTGTATAGAACCGATAATGTTATACGGTTGTGAGGCGTGGACAGTCAACAAGCAAAGCCAGAACAAGACTGAGAAGATGAAAAGCATTCTAACCAACAAATGCTATCAATTAACATCAGGAAGAGAGTTCTTGAATGTTATATAGAACCAATACTGTTGTACGGATGTGAGGCGTGGACAATCAACAAGCAAGGCCAGAACAAGACTGAGGCAGCCGAGATGTGGTTTCTAAGAAAAATGTTGAGAGTTCCATGAACAGCAAAGAAAACAAACGAGACAGTCTTGATGGAGGCAGACACAAGTAGATCATTCATAAGGAAGATTAGGAAATGACAGGCAATATTTATAGGCCATTTTATGAGGAAAGGGAATTGGAGCATCTGGTCACAACAGGAAAGCTGGAGGGAAAGACAGCACCCAGTAGGCCCAGTGAAAAAATAGTGGACGGACTTTGCAAGGTGGCTGAGGACAAAGAGGGTGGAAGATGTGCTTGAGGCAACAAGACAGATGCATATGGAGGGCCATGATCGCCAACGTCATGTGGCAGGGCACTTCATGATGATGATGAAACAGGATCGAACACCAGACCCTCCATCTGGAAGTCTGATGTCTTACCCATTGTACTCCCGTGCGGGTCAAAGGTTTTGGACAGTGTCGTCTCGGGTGACGTGTCCAAACCAGGCAGGCCTGAGTCTGCAAGCACTGGAGTTGTTTATTTATTCAAGGGCAGCAACTCTTCATTCTTTGTGTGCATACAATGCCGTGTAGGATTATCTGACTTCGCACGCACAAAGGTCACACAAGAACAAAATGATCCTAAATGTACCGAACGAACAAACAAACAAACAGACAAACAAATAAATAAACAATGAATGAATAAATGAATAATTAAATTAAATAATAATAAAAAAATAAATAAATAAATAAAAAAATAATAAATAAATGAATGAATAAGATCAAGTAAAATAAAACGAAATGAATAAAATAAAATAAAATATAATGATAAACGTGTGCGTGTTGATTTGATTTATCAAGATTTGGCGCCATTTCAACACTGTAATTATTAAATATTATTATCATAATTAATGTATGTGTGCCTGTTGTGCTTTCGTAATTGAACGCGTGCACACACGCGTGTGTGTGTCTTTGTGTACACCCGCACATTTATCTGTGAATGTAGCTGTGTGCGTTGACCTGTCATCATCATAATCATCAGGTGCCCTGACGCATGACGTTGGCGATCATGGACTTCCATCTGTCTCTTATCCTTACCGCCCCAAGCATCTCCTCCACACTCCTCGACTTCAGTCATTCCGCAAGTCCGTCTAGCATTTTCTCCCTGGGTCTACCTGGTGCTCTCTTTCCCTCCAGCTTTCCCGTTGTGACCAGGTGCTCCAAATCCCCTTTCCTCACAAAATGGCCTATAAATGTTGCCTGTCTTTTCCTAATCTTCCTTATGAATGATCTACTTCTGACTCCTCTTTTGATGTTTTGGAAAGAGCTTATATTGTTTTCTATTCTCATTGCAGCTGTTTGTTTCCAGTAAATATTTCTGATTATTCGTAGATCTTTTCCATCAACATTGAGTCTCTCCAGTTGGTTGATCAATTCTTCATGTCTTACCCGATCGAAAGCCTTGGTATAGTCGACAAAGCATAAATACAAATCCTTATTCATCTCAATTGACCTCTCTATTATAGTTCTTAGGATGTATATGGCATAAATAGTTCCTTTCCCTTCCACAAATCCACACTGTTCTTCTGCTATTTCTCTTTTGATTCTATTCCTTGTACTCATCATGATTATTCTTAACAGGATTTTTGTTACATGACTCATCAAACTGATTGTGCGATGGAGTTCGCATTCTATAGCCCCTGTCTTCTTTGAAAGTGCAATGAAAATTGATTTTGACATATCTTTGGGGATTTTTCCAGTGTCGAAATTTCATTTAGGAGGACTGTTATTTTTTCTATACCAAATTCCTCTAGGGCTTCAATCATCTCTGTAGTAATGTTGTCTGGTCCTGGGGCTTTTCCTGGTTTCATCTTTTTCAGTGCTGCTCTAACTTCATTTTCATTAATTGTGAGTCCTCCAAAGTTCTTTTTCATAATGTGTTCTTCGTTTCTGTCATCCTCAAAAATGTCTTTAATGTACTCTCTCCACCTGTCCAATATTTTGTCTTTTTCCATGATAAGCGTGCCATCTTTCGATTTTAAGCAACCAGTTGATGTGCATGTATTTTTCCTGTGGACAATTTCTTCAGTTCGTCTGTACATACCCTGATGATCCATTTTGTGTCGGTCTTCTATTTTTTTGCATTTTGTGTTCAACCAAGCTTCCTTAGCTTCATTGCACCTATTCCTGATCTCTTTGTTTATCTTCCTGTAGATCTCCTCGTTTCTCTTTGCCTTCCTCCTTTCATCCATCAAGCCCAAAATTTCATTAGTCATCCAGTTCTTTTTTGCTTTTCTATCTGCTTTAGGGATTTCTTCACAAGCTTCATTTATCGAATTTCTCAACTTTGTCCATTGTTCCTCACTGTCACTAACGTCTTTCAGAGCACTGAATTTGTTTTGAACATGTACATTACATTTTTTTACGTATCACTTCATCTGTTTTTAAGAGTCCAAGATTTAGTTTGACGTTGCTTTTGATCTATTTCCTTTTCCTCAATTTCAGCCTAAACCCCACTACAGGATTGTGGTCACTGTTGCAATCTGCGCCTGGTAGTGTTTTTACTGACAGTAAAGAATTTCTAAATCTTTTGTTGATCAGGATGTAGTCAATCTGATTTTTGGTATTATCTCCAAGTCCATTTTCTTCTATTAGGCTGCTCAAACCAGGTTGTTTCCTACTATGACCCATTCATCTGTGCCCATTCTACAATTTTCCCTCCCATTTCATTTTGTGTACCAAGGCCATGAGGTCCAATATATCCTCCACCCTATCCTGTCCCACTTTAGCATTAAAATCTCCTGTGATGACTGTAACTTCTTGTGATTTACATTGGACCTTGGCCATCTCTAATATTCGTAGAAGTTGTCGATGTCTTCCTGAGTACTTGCGGATGTTGGTGCATACACCTGAATGATGTTATATCAAATGGTTTGCCTCCCAATTTGACCAGCAAAACTCTGTCGGACACAGCCCAGGTACCCTTAACTGCTTTTGATTTGTCCTTGTCCATTATGATGCCTACTCCTCTTTCATGTGAATTACCACTAAAGTATATCACTGTGCATTCTCCTGATGTTATCATGCCTGTATATGAGTGAAATACGGCATGGAAGCCTAGTATGTATATATCTTCCTGCTGTTGACGTTTGTGTACTGTATGCGTGTGACGTAAAGAGACAGAATAAAGGTGATACACGCAGGCTGACAATCAAAACACACACACACACACACACACACACACACACACACACACACACACACACACACACACATACACACACACACTGACACACACACACACACACACACACACACACACACACACACACACATACACACACCAAGCACGCACGCAAACACACACACACAAGCATGCACACACACATGCACGCATACACAGACGCACGCACAGCGCGCATGCACACTCACACACACGCGCACACACACTCGCACGCACGTATGCACATACGCACGCATGCCAACGCACCACCAACACACACACACACGCACGTACACACGCACGCACGCACGCATGCACAAAACTTCACACACACATCATACACATGCACACAGACACACATACACAATCACAAACACACACAAACACACTCAAACACACAGACACACACATCACACACAACACACACACACACACACACACACACACCACGCACAACACACACACAAACACAAACTTCACACAGATATCATACACACGCACCACGCACACACACGCACAGTCACAGTCCATCATTTGAAATGGTGTATTTTCAAGACAAGTCAAGATTATAAAAAAAAAAAGAAAAAGAAAAAAGATTTTAAAAAAGAGAGAAAAGTGCCCACTCGGTGAGATAATCGTCATTATGGAAGAGCTATGGAAGAAACAAACATTCGTGGAATTTGAGAAGATAAAGATGTTTTCAAAACACACACACACACACACACACACACACACACA
>CM060312.1:58561901-58569401 GCA_030674185.1 Monoplex corrugatus | reverse complement strand
TGTGTGTGTGTGTGTTCCTGTGTGTGTGTGTGTGTGTGTTCTGTGTGTGTGTATGTGTGTGTGTGTGTGTATGTATTCTCTGTGTGTGTATTCTGTGTGTGTGTGTGCGTGTTCTGTGTGTGTGTATGCATGTGTATATGTGCATATATATATATATATATGTTGTGTGTGTGTGTGTGTGTGTGTGTGTGTGTATGTGTGTTTATGTGTGTGTATGCGCGTGTGTGTGTATGTGTGTGTATGCGCGTGTGTGTGTATGTGTATGTTTCTTTTCTTTTCTTTTTACTCCTATTAGGCTTTGCTTTCTTCCCCCTAAGCATGGAAGAAATTAATCACAAACTGGAGAAAGCGTTCTCCAGTGGGTTGTGTGGGATCGTAATATCTAAACTTTCCATTCAATGTGTATTCACTATTTTCAGTACTCATTAATTAAGCACAGCTTCTGCCGGGAGTAAATGATGTTCAAAAATCACACTTTTGTTGTTGTACTTTTCGTGATATTTTCTTCAACGCGTGATCGTAACGGTTGCATATCAGTGGTTATGCATTGAAGAAAGAAAATTAGACAGGACTGAATAGAGAAAAGCGTTTTGTTCTTATGTTTATATATGGAAAGTCACTTCCTTGAATTCTGGACAATTTTGACAGTGTCTGTCTAACTGTCTGTCTATCTGTCTGTCTGTTTGTTTGTTTGTCTGTCTGTCTGTCTTTGTCTGTCTGTCATTGTCTGTCTGCTGTCAGTCTTTGTCTGTCTGTCTGCCTGTCTTTTCTGTCTGTCTGTCTTCGTCTGTCTGCATGTCTTTATCTGTCTGTCTGCCTGTCTTTGTCTGTCTGTCTGCCTGTCTTTGTCTGTCTGTCTATCTTTGTCTGTCTGTCTGTCTGTCTGCCTGTCTTTATCTGTCTGTCTGTCTGTCTGTCTGTCTGTCTGCCTGTCTTTGTCTGTCTGTCTGTCTGTCTTTGTCTGTCTGTCATTGTCTGTCTGCCTGTCAGTCTTTGTCTGTCTGTCTGCCTGTCTTTATCTGTCTGTCTGTCTGTCTTTGTCTGTCTGCATGTCTTTATCTGTCTGTCTGCCTGTCTTTGTCTGTCTGTCTGCTGTCTTTGTCTGTCTGTCTATCTTATCTGTCTGTCTGTCTGTCTGCCTGTCTTTATCTGTCTGTCTGTCTGTCTGCCTGTCTTTATCTGTCTGTCTGTCTGTCTTTGTCTGTCTGTCTGTCTTTGTCTGTATTTGTCTGTCTGTCTTTGTCTGTCTGTCTTTGTCTGTCTGTCTTTGTCTGTCTGCCTGTCTGTTTGTCTGTCTGCCTTTGTCTGTCTGTCTGTCTTTGTCTGTCTGTCTGCCTTTGTCTGTCTTTGTCTGTCTGTCTTTGTCTGTCTGTCTGTCTTTGTCTGTCTGTCTTTGTCTGTCTGTCTTTGTCTGTCTATCTTTGTTTTGTCTGTCCGTCCTTGTCTGGCTGTCTTTGTCTGTCTGCCAGTCTATCCCTTTGTATCGCTGGTTTCGTCTTTGTCTAACGGTTTGTTTGTCTGTCTTTTGTACTTTGTTTTTGGCTGTCTCTGTGTGACTATTTCTCAGTCTCTTCTCTTTCTCTCTCTGTCTTGTCTTTCTGACTGTCTGCCTCTGTCTTTTATCTGTCTGTCTGTCTCTCTGTATCTTTTTTCTCTGTCTGTCTGTCTTTGTCTCTGTCTGTCTTGTCTTTGTCTGTCTTGTCTGTCTGTTGTCTGTCTTTGTTTGTCTGTCTGTCTTCTGTCTTTGTCGTTCTGTTGTCTGTCTGTCTGTTGTCTTGACGTCTTGTGTGTCTGCTTTTGCTCGTTTTTTCTTTGTATCTGGTCTTGTCTTTACTGTTTTCTTCTCTTTTGTACTTTCTTTGTGTCTGTCTCTGTGTGACTGTCTGTCTCTTTCTCTTTCTGACTGTCTCTTGTCTGTTCTGTCTTCTGTCTGTCTTCTCTCTGTTTCTGATCTTGTCTGCCTTTGTCGTTCTCTCTTTTACTGTTGTCTCTTCTTTGTTCTCTTTTCTTCTTCCTGTCTGTTCTTTATTGTCGTCTTCTTCTGTCTTGTCTCTCTGTCTTTTCTCTTTACTGTCTGTCTCTTTCTGCCTCCTTCCTGTCTCGTCTCTCTCTCTCTCTCTCTTCTTCTCTCTCCCTTCTCCTCTCTTTCCTCTTCTCTCTCTTCTTCTGCTCTCTGTCTCTGTCTCTCTGTCTTCTTCTTCTGTTGTCTCTCTCTATCTCTATCTATCTATTACTATTCTCTTTCTGTTCTGTCTTTCTATCTGTTCTATCTATCTATCTATTTCTATCTTCTATCTATCTTTCTTTCTTTTCTTTCTTTCTTTCTATCTATCTATCTATCTATCTATCTATCTATCTTATCTATTTATATATCTCTGGCTCTATGTCCGTCTATTTGTCTGTCTGTCTTCTCCCTCTGTGTGTTGTTGTGTCTCTCTCTGTGTCTCTGTGTGTTCTTGTCGTTTCGCTCTGTTGGTGTGTGTGTTTTTGTCTCTCTCTCTCTGTGTCTCTGTGTCTGTGTGTCTCTGTCTCTCTCTCTCCTCTCTCCCTCTCTCTGTCTCCTCTCTCTCTCTGTCTCTCTCTGTGTCTCTGTGTCTGTATTCTGTCTCTCTCTCTCTCTCCTCTCTCTCTCTCTCCCTCTCTCTCTGTCTCCCCCCCCCCCTCTCTCTTTTCCCGTTCCGTCTTGGTCTCACACCATTGTTCTGGCCCAATGCCTGCCTTCGTGCATTATGTAGAAAGGTTCATAGTGCACAAACCAGATCGACATGTGTGTGTGTGTGTGTGTTGTGTGTGTGATGTGGGTGTGTGTGTGTTGTATGTGTGATGTGTGTGTATGTGTGTATGCGTGTGAGTGTATGTGTGTAGTGTGTGTGTGTGTGTGATGTGTGTGGTTATGCTGTGTGTATGTGTGTTGTGTATGGTGTGTGTATGTGTGTGTGCGTATGTGTGTATTGTGTATGTGTGTGTGAGTGTATGTGTGTGTGTATGTGTGTGTGTATATGTGTGTATGTGTGTATGTATGTGTGTGTTTCCTGCATCCGTGCATCTGTGGGTATTTTCGTGCGAGTGTGTGTTTGTGTGTTTTGCGCGTGTGTGTATGTATGTATGTGTGTGTGTGTGTGTGTGTGATGTGTGTGTGTGTGTGTGTGTGTGTGTGTGTGTGTGTGTGAGTGTGTACGTATATATGTGTTTGTGTGTGTATGTGCATGTGTGTATGTGTATGTGCGTGTGTTTGTATGTATTGAATGTGTTTGTGTGTGTGTGTTTGCGTGTGTGCATGTGTGTGTTGTGTGTGTGTGTCTTGAGTGTGTATGCGTGCTGCGTGAATGTGTGTGCGTGTGCGTCCCTGCATGTCTAAATGATAGTGTGTGTGCGTGTGTGTCTGTGTATGTGTTGCAAGTCTCTGTTTGCGTGTGTGTGTGTGTGCGTTTGCTTATACATGCACGTGTACGTGTTTATGTGTGTGCAAGTGAGTGCAGCGGCGTGTGCATGTGAAAAGAGATAGAGAGAGCAGAGAGAGTGGAGGGGAGAAAGAGAGGGAAGAAGAGAGAGACACACAGAGACAAAGAGGCAGACAGTAAGAGACAGAAAGAGACATACAGACAGACAGAGACAAGACAGAACAGAGAGAGACACAGAGAGAAGGACAGAGAGACAGACAGACAGCCCACCACAGCCACACACACACACAAAAGCGTAGAGAGAGAGTGAGAGAGAGAAAGAGAGAGAGAGGAAAGAGTGGAGAGAGAGAGGAGAAGCGAGAGAGAGAGAGAGAGAGGATAGCGAGCCAAAAAGAGAGGACGAGAGAGAGACAGAGACAGACAGAGAGAGAGAGAGAGAGAAATAGCGATCCAGAGAGAGAGAGAGAGAGAGAGGTAGCGAGCCAGAGAGACAGAGAGAGAGAGAGAGAGAGAGAGAGAGAGAGAGAGAGAGAGAGAGAACAATAGCAAGCCAGAGAGAGAGGGAGAGAGGAGAGAAGAGAGACAGAGAGAGAAGACAGACAGAGAGAGAAGACAGACACACAGAGAGAACAATAGCGAGCCAGAGAAAGAGGGAGAGAGAGAGGTAGCGAGCCAGAGAGAAGAGAGACAGAGAGAGAAGAGAGAGAGAGAACAATAGCGAGCCAGAAAGAGAGAGAGAGAGAGAGAGAGAGAGAGAGAGATCGCGGGCCAGAGAGAAGAGAGACAGAGAAAGAGACAGATAGACTGACAGAGAGAGAGAGACAGAAAGAGAAGAAAGAGAGAGAGAAGAAAGAGAACAGGCGAATAAGAAAGAGAGTCATTATTGATTCCGGTCCGACCTCAGGTGACAAGGGCTGACGGGGAATAACCGCCCCATCACGCAAGAAGTGGAAAGACGGAGGGTGGGGGTGGGGAGGTGGATGGTGGGAGGGGTGAAGGCCAGGGAAGAGGCCCGGGGCAAGTGGGTGGTGATGGTGGTGGAGTCTTTAATGAGATCACACTGACACCACCACCCCGTCCACAACGCATACAGAGCAGACAACAGAGACACAGAGCGAGAAAGAAAGAGAGAGAGAGAGACAGTTACACACAGACACACAGACAGACAGATAGACAGACAGACAGACAAACAGACAGAGACAGAGACAGAAACAAAGAGACAGACAGAGAAAGACACACACACACACATACATACATACATACATACATACATACACACATACATACATACACATACATACATACATACATACACACACACACACACACACACACACACACACACACACACGCATATATATATATATATACATATATATATATATATATATATATATACACACACACACAGAGACAAACAGACAGACAGAGACAGACAAACAGACAGATAGAGACAGAGATAATTATACAGAAAACCAGAGAGTGTGTGAGAGTGGGAGAGATAAAGAGAGAGAAAGAGAGAAAGACAGACAGAGACAGAGAGAGACAGGCAGACAGACAGTGGGAGAGCGAGAGAGAGACAGAGACAGAAAGACAGATAGACAGAGAGAGAAAAGAACAGACAGATAGTGAGAGACAGTGAGAGAAAGGGAGAGAAATGGAGAGAGAGGGGGGAGGAAGATAGAGGGATACAGAAAGACAGACCGACAGACAGACAGACAGACCGACAGACAGACAGACAGACAGACAGACAGACAGACCGACAGAAAGAGACCGAGACAGAGAATGACGCTATATGTTCCAACGGTAGAAATGGTTAGCTAAAAAACATTTTTTCGGTCTTTCCATTTGTTAGTACAATATATGTATAGAATTTAAGTTACCTACACACAGAGACAGTGTCCGACAGAGTTTTACTGGTCAAATTCAGAGGGAAACCTTTTGATATCAACATCATACAGGTGTATGCACCAACATCCGCAAGTACTCAGGAAGACATCGACAACTTCTACGAAGTTTTAGAGATGGCCAAGGTCCAATGTGTAAATCACAGGAAGTTACAGTCATAATGGGAGATTTTAATGCTAAAGTGGGACAGGATAGGGTGGAGGATATAGTTGGACCTCATGGCCTTGGTACACTAAACGAAAGAGGGTGGAAGCTTGTAGAATGGGCACAGATGAATGAATTCATAGTAGGAAACACCTGGTTTGAGCAGCCTAACAGAAGAAAATGGACCTGGATGAGTCCAGGAGATAATACCAAAAATCAAATTGACTACATCCTGATCAACAAAAGATTTAGAAATTCTTTACTGTCAGCAAAAACGCTACCAGGCGCAGACTGCAACAGTGACCACAATCCGGTAGTGGGAAGGTTTAGGCTGAAATTGAGGAAAAGGAAACAGACCAAAAGCAACATCAAACTAAACCTTGGACTCTTGAAGACAGATGAAATGACACGTCAAAAATTTAATGCACATGTTCAAAACAAATTCAGTGCTCTGGAAGACGTTGGTGACAGTGTGGAACAATGGACAAAGTTGAGAAGTTCTATAAATGAAGCTTGTGAGGAAATCCCTAAGGCAAATAGAAAAGCAAAAAAGAGCTGGATGACTAATGAAATTTTGGGCCTGATGGAGAAAAGGAGAAAGGCAAAGAGAAACGAGGAGATATACAAGAAGATAAACAAAGAAATCAGGTATAGGTGCAATTAAGCTAAGGAAGCTTGGCTGAACACAAAATGCAAAGAGATAGAAGAACGACACAAAATGGATCCTTAGGGTATGTACAGACGAACTGAAGAAATTGTTCACAGGAAAAATACATGCACATCATCTGGTTGCTTAAAATCAAAAGATGGCACGCTTACCATGGAAAAAGACAAGGTATTAGACAGATGGGGAGAGTACATTAAAGACCTTTTTGAGGATGACAGAAACGAAGAACACATAAAAAAGAATTTTGAAGGACCACCCATAATGAAAGATGAAGTCAGAGCAGCACTGAAAAAGATGAAACCAGGAAAAGCCCCAGGACCAGACAACATTACTACAGAGATGATTGAAGCCCTGGAGGAATTTGGCATAGAAAAAATAACAGTCCTCCTAAATGAAATTTATGACACTGGAAAAATCCCAAAGATATGTCAAAATCAATTTTCATTGCACTTCCGAAGAAGACAGGGGCTATAGAATGCGAACTCCATCGCACAATCAGTTTGATGAGTCATGTAACAAAAATCCTGTTAGGAATAATCATGATGAGGACAAGGAATAGAATCAAAAGAGAAATAGCAGAAGAACAGTGTGGATTTGTGGAGGGGAAAGGAACTATTAATGCCATATACATCCTAAGAACTATCATAGAGAGGTCAGTTGAGATGAATAAGGATTTGTATTTATGCTTTGTTGACTGTACCAAGGCTTTCGATCGGGTACGACATGAAGAATTGATCAACCAACTGGAGAGACTCAATGTCGATGGAAAAGATCTACGAATAATCAGAAATATGTACTGGGAACAAACAGCTGCAATGAGAATAGAAAACAATATAATCTCTTTTCAAAACTTCAAAAGAGGAGTCAGACAGGGTTGTGTTTTGTCACCAGATCTGTTTTCACTATATAGCGAAAACATCATGAGAAATCTAGAAGAAGACCCTGGATTAAAGGTTGGAGGGAAAATGATAAACAACATTCGATACGCAGATGACACCGTGCTAATTGTAGAAAATGAAAGGGACCTACAAAACCTTGTGAATATACTAGAAACAGAAAGCAAAGGTAAGGGGTTGGAACTAAACAGCAGGAAGACTGAAGTCATGGTGATCAGTAAAAAACATGAAATCCCCTCACGCAAAATAACAGCAAATGGCACAACCTTGACAGGTTAATAAGTTCAAATACCTGGGAACGGTCATTTCATCAGACGGCAGATGCACATCGGAAATAGCTGGCAAAATCGGCCAAGCCAAAACAGCATTCAAGAAGATGACAAGCATTCTTACCAACAAATGCCTATCAGTTAACATCAGAAAGAGAGTCCTTGAGTGTTATATAGAACCAATACTGTTGTACGGATGCGAGGCGTGGACAGTC
>CM060312.1:58544401-58554401 GCA_030674185.1 Monoplex corrugatus | reverse complement strand
CAGTTGCACTTCACAAAACTGTGGAGAACATTTTTTCCCCAGATATCATCGACATAAATGAAGTTGTATTCAAAACAAAACTACCATTGACATGAGTAAAGTTGTATTCAAAACAAAACTACCATTGACATGAGTAAAGTTGTATTCAAAACAAACAAACAAAGAGAAAATAAGAATATGCCTATGCAATGCCTCATACATCAGTGAGGACTTTTTAAAATACTGCAAGGAAAAGAAGAAAATAGTACACTTAAACTCAACGGTATACCGACCCAAACAAGAAGAAAAAACCCACTATGCCTATACAATGCCTCATACATCAGAAGGGACTAAACTAAATACGAGGGAAAAAAAGAGAAAATACACTGTTTAGTTCAAAGGTATACTGACAGCTCACATGCTGGCCTAAATCATGGAACACACAGAGCGAAGATGACGATAAAGAAACACACAACCACTGTACAGAGAAACTTCACGAGTCTGTTGTCAAAAACATTCTCTAACATAACAAGACTAAACTGTACACTCCTTGTCATGTTTCGTTGCGTTTGAAGGCCTACCACTCTAAGAGTGTAATGAGGACTAAGTATTTTGTTTACCCTAAGGTGGATGATGTCTGAGATTGATTAACTAAAGGTTTCACCTCGCATCAGCCATTTTCTCCAGCTCATCGCCACGTTAGAAAAGTTCTGTACTGTTATTTATATGGGTTTGTTTGTTTGTTTGTTTGTTTGTTTGTTTGTTTGTTTGTTTTTCGTGTTATTTGTTGTGCATTTATTCTTTGCTGTCTTTTGTATATGCTTCAAAAAAGTCCGTTGGCAAAGCTTTGAGCCTGTCTTGTTTTACTATATTAAAAAGGCGTTCTAACTCTGTTTGTGTGTGTGTGTGTGTGTGTGTGTGTGTGTGTGTGTGTGTGTGTGTGTGTGTGTGTGTGTGTGTGTGTGTGGTGTGTGTGTGTGTGTGTGTGTGTGTGTGTGTGTGTGTTTAACCGGTTTCATCTCACAGTGTTATCACAGACCTTTCTACTAAACATAGTCAGAAGACACAGTGTAATAATGGGAGTGAACCTGAAACCTACGAAGACCATCTCCAGTGAGGACTCTGCTGTACATGTTTTTTTTTTAATCATTCTTAGTGTACTCTAGACACAAGACAGATATAGACCAAATATAAATCTGTTCACGAGCACTGGAAATCCTTCAGAGTCTATCACGCAAATTAGTCAAATGAACGTAATGAAGAAAACTCCAGCTAGGAGAATAACAACATGGATGATTTAACAGAGGAATCAATAGAGTACATAGCTAAATGACAGAATAGACAAAGGAATGGTAAAACCAAAATCATATTGGCAGTTTTAGACAGCTGGGCGAAAGCAATACCTCTTCAGATATTGACAAACATTACCAGAACAGGTGATGCAGACAACAACAAATTGCTCACTAAGAAAACCAGCAGCAAACCTACGCAAAGTCATTATGCACAGAGGCATTTCGCTTATCGAGAAGAAGTTTCCACGTGGCTTCAGTGTGAAACAGAATGACACTAGTATAAACATGCAGTAAGAGAACCATATCAAAGGCATGCACTGTAAAGGGACAATCCGAGTTGAAGCGAGTGCACATGTTCTTTACTGACTCCTCGTTCAAGAAGTGGCATGAGACACAGTCATGACTCCATGGAACCTATATAAGAAAGTAGAAAAAGGTATGGAACTTGCATGAGGCAGTCATGACTTCATGGAACCTATGTAAGAAAGTAGAAAAAGGTATGGAACTTGCATGAGGCAGTCATGACTCCATGGAACCTATGTAAGAAAGTAGAAAAAGGTATGGAACTTGCATGAGGCAGTCATGACTCCATGGAACCTATATAAGAAAGTAGAAAAAGGTATGGAACTTGCATGAGGCAGTCATGACTTCATGGAACCTATGTAAGAAAGTACAAAAAGGTATGGAACTTGCATGAGGCAGTCATGACTTCATGGAACCTATATAAGAAAGTAGAAAAAGGTATGGAACTTGCATGAGGCAGTCATGACTTCATGGAACCTATATAAGAAAGTAGAAAAAGGTATGGAACTTGCATGAGGTAGTCATGACTTCATGGAACCTATATAAGAAAGTAGAAAAAGGTATGGAACTTGCATGAGGCAGTCATGACTTGATGGAACCTATGTAAGAAAGTAGAAAAAGGTATGGAACTTTCATGAGGCAGTCATGACTTGATGGAACCTATGTAAGAAAGTAGAAAAAGGTATGGAACTTGCATGAGGCAGTCATGACTTCATGGAACCTATGTAAGAAAGTAGAAAAAGGTATGGAACTTGCATGAGGCAGTCATGACTTCATGGAACCTATGTAAGAAAGTAGAAAAAGGTATGGAACTTGCATGAGGCAGTCATGACTTGATGGAACCTATGTAAGAAAGTAGAAAAAGGTATGGAACTTGCATGAGGCAGTCATGACTTCATGGAACCTATGTAAGAAAGTAGAAAAAGGTATGGAATTTGCATGAGGCAATCATGACTTGATGGAACCTATATAAGAAAGTAGAAACAGGGATGGAACTTGCATGAGGCAATCATGACTTGATGGAACCTATATAAGAAAGTAGAAACAGGGATGGAACTTGCATGAGAGACAGTCACAACTGCATAGAATCTAAGTAAAAAATAAAATAGAAAGAGCGATGGAACTTGCATAAGACACAGTCATGATTCCATGAACATATGTAAAAAAGTGAAAGAAATGAAACTTGCAAGAGAGACAGAAGTGACTCCACGGGGCTATGCAAGAAAGTAGAAAGAGGAATGGAACTTGAATGAGAGACAGTCATCATTCCATGGAACCTGAAAAAGAAAGTAGAAGAGGAATGGAACTTGCATGAGAGATAGTGATGATTCCATGGAACTTATGTAAGAAAGTAGAAAGAGGAATGGAACTTGAATGAGAGATAGTGATGATTCCATGGAACTTATGTAAGAAAGTAGAAAGAGGGATGGAACTTGAATGAGAGATAGTGATGATTCCATGGAACCTGAAAAAGAAAGTAGAAAGAGGGATGGAACTTGAATGAGAGATAGTGATGATTCCATGGAACCTGAAAAAGAAAGTAGAAAGAGGGATGGAACTTGAATGAGAGATAGTGATGATTCCATGGAACTTATGCAAGAAAGTAGAAAGAGGGATGGAACTTGAATGAGAGATAGTGATGATTCCATGGAACTTATGTAAGAAAGTAGAAAGAGGGATGGAACTTGAATGAGAGATAGTGATGATTCCATGGAACTTATGTAAGAAAGTAGAAAGAGGATGGAACTTGAATGAGAGATAGTGATGATTCCATGGAACTTATGTAAGAAAGTAGAAAGAGGGATGGAACTTGAATGAGAGATAGTGATGATTCCATGGAACTTATGTAAGAAAGTAGAAAGAGGATGGAACTTGAATGAGAGACAGTCATCATTCCATGGAACCTGAAAAAGAAAGTAGAAAGAGGAATGGAACTTGCATGAGGGACAGTCATCACTCCATGGAACTTATGCAAGAAAGTAGAAAGAGGGATGGAACTTGAATGAGAGATAGTGGTGATTCCATGGAACTTATGTAAGAAAGTAGAAAGAGGGATGGAACTTGAATGAGAGATAGTGATGATTCCATGGAACTTATGCAAGAAAGTAGAAAGAGGGATGGAACTTGAATGAGAGATAGTGATGATTCCATGGAACTTATGTAAGAAAGTAGAAAGAGGGATGGAACTTGAATGAGAGATAGTGATGATTCCATGGAACTTATGAAAGAAAGTAGAAAGAGGGATGGAACTTGAATGAGAGATAGTGATGATTCCATGGAACTTATGTAAGAAAGTAGAAAGAGGGATGGAACTTGAATGAGAGATAGTGATGATTCCATGGAACTTATGCAAGAAAGTAGAAAGAGGGATGGAACTTGCATGAGAGAGAGAGAGAGAGAATCATGCCTTCATTAACCTATGAAAGAAAGTAGAAAGAGGGATGGGACTGGCATGAGAGATAGCCATGACTCCATGGGACCTATGCAAGAAGCAGACTTTTAGACCGGCGATGGTCTGTCGTCCCAACACGCTGGCATCAAGTAGAACAAGCGTGCTGGGTAACTTAAGGTTAGGCCAAAAACAAAGCAATCATAACACGGATCAGAAGCCATCAGGACAAAAACAAAACATCTTACATTCATTCGATAAACAAGCTCATCGCGTCCTCCACCGGACACATGAATAAAGAGAGAGAGAGAAAGAAAGAGAGAGACAGAGACAGAGACAGACAGACAGAGACAGACACAAACAGAAAGATAGAGACAGACTTGAATGAGAGATAGAGACAGAAACAGACAGAGACAGAAACACAGAGAGGCAGAGACAGACAGACAGAGACAGAAACACAGAGAGGCAGAGACAGACAGACAGAGACAGAAACACAGAGAGACAGAGACAGAAACACAGAGAGACAGATAGGGACAGAGAGAGACAGAGAGATGGAGAGAGACAGAGACAGAAACACAGAGAGGCAGAGAGAGACAGACAGAGACAGAAACACAGAGAGGCAGAGACAGAGAGACAGAGACAGAAACACAGAGAGGCAGAGACAGACAGACAGAGACAGAAACACAGAGAGACAGAGACAGAAACACAGAGAGACAGAGAGGGACAGAGAGAGACAGAGAGATGGAGAGAGACACAGAGAGAGAAGAAACGCAGGGAGAGATAACAAGTAGAGAGAAGGGAGAGACAGAAAACAGAATTGGGAGGGGGAGGGAGTGACGAATAAGGTGGGGGGGGGGGGGTGGAACTAAAAGAAACAACAAGACCATTGATACAAATGCATGTAAAAGCATTTGAATGGTTCCATTGACAGATGGCTGTCGGAAGTGACAAGATTATCAGTATTGATCATACTAGATATAAACCGGTTAATTACGCAGAATGTGAAAACTTTCACAGCACGTAGTCTCTGTGCAAGCTTATGAACATCTCCCACAGTCACATTTTCTGATATAGCGGATATGCATACACACACACACACACACACACACACACACACACACACACACACCACACACACCACACACACACACGCACGCACGCACACACACACACACACACATATATATATATATATATATATATATATATATATATATATATATATATACATGCAAACATAATCATATATAAATACACAGATATATACATATTGAGAAAGAGAATGAGAGACAGACAGACAGATAGAGAGATAGAGACAGACAGACAGACAGACAGACAAATAGACAGACAGACAGACAGAAACAGAGGGAGAGGAGATTTTTTCAGAGTACGATTTTCTTCGATGCATGTATCGCGTTGTTTTGCCCACACTGCACAGGCGGTATATTGCTGCACAGTCTGCATAATCCGTCTTCGATGGGTGTGCATACTGGGTGTTTTGCATGTCCCACAAGCCACCGGACACTGACACATATCTTGCAGAATTGAACGTGCATTCATGATGTTCTCCGTGTGTATACACACGAAGTGGGGAGGGAGGGGGGCACTAACAGGTCAGCACATACGCGGACCTGAGAGATCAGAAAAATCTCTACCCTCTACCCCCATGGGAGAGACCTAGACAGGATCGAACACAGACTTTAAGGTTTGAAGACCGAGGTCTTGCCTGCTTGACTATCGCAACCTGTCAGTAATGGATATAAAATCAATCGTGAGCGACGACGTCTTCTTGACCTTACTAAAAAAACTGAACGTGGCTTCAAATCCTACAGCAAGGTAACTGCAATGTCCCCATTTAAAGGGGCACACATGCATAACTTTTGGATGTTAAAACATAACCGTTAACCCACACGTATACCTGAATTCACAAACGTTTTATCAAATAAGCCAAACCAACATCCCAGTCGCGTGATCAGAGTTTTCCTCTGCCCGTCTTGTGTGCATAAAACTTGTTGAAATTTTCCGTGATGATGGGGACAGGAATGGCCAGAGTTAACACCCCTGCCAAAGCGCACGTCATCCCTACCAGTTTTCCCAAAGGGCCTACCGGACATACGTCACCGTAACCCACGGTCGTCATGGTGATGATGGCCCACCAGAATCCGTCAGGGATAGAGTGGATCTGGGAGCCGGGCGTGTCCAGCTCGGCGAAGTAGACGGCGGAAGAAAAGACGAGGATGCAGACCCCCAGGGCTACCAAGAACAGACACAAACCGCCGAAACTGGCCTTGAAAGTGAGAATGAGGACCTGCAGGCCCGCCGAATGCTTGGTCAGCTTGAAGATGCGGACCAAGCGGATGACCCTGAGGAACGCCAGGGAGGCGCTAGACTTGGCGTCCTCACAGTTGGTGCTGGTCAGCATGTTGAACAGCGTGACGTAGTAAGGAATGACGGCCGTGAAATCCACCAGGTTCTTCACGTCCTTCATGAACTTCTTCTTGTCCGGACACACCGCCACGCGGATCAGGACCTCGAAGGTGAAGAACGCCGTGCAGATCGTCTCCAGGATGAAGAAAGGGTCCGCATAGTTGGGCCTCTCCCCGTTCAGGCAACTGATGTCAGCGAACTGCGGCAGTGTCTCCACGCAGAACAGAGCGATGGACAGCACTGTCACCACCACTGACATGATGGCGATGATGTAAGCTATGGTGGACGTTTCTGGGTACTCCATCGTCATCCAGATCTCACGCTTCAGGCCTTTCTCGGGCAGCACCACCCTGTCCGCCACGTATCCTTCCTCTTTACGGTACACGTCCACCACATCCTTCTCGATCTCGAAGAAGTCCAGCTCCGATAGAAAGATATCATCCGGAACGGGAGGTGGTCGTTGGAGCTGCCCGCCGTAGACGTAGTATTCGAAAATGGCATCGAAGGTGGGTCTGTGTCTGTCGAAGAAGTACTCGTTCTTCTTCTTGTCAAAGAACTTTTGCCTCTTGGCAGGGTCCCCCAGTAAGGTCTCCGGGTGTCGCTCCAGCGTGGTCCGCCACGTCTCGAAGTACTGCCCGCTGACGTTGATCACAATACGGTCGCAGGTCTCGATGACACACTTGTGGTGTTTGGACAGCAGTTTGCCGCATTTGGACCGGCACCCCGGGTGGGGCCGGTTAGCTCGTCTGGACCCGTCTCCCCCGGGTGCAGCTCGCTGCCCTCTTCTGAGTTGATGTGCTCGCGACTGGCGATAGTCCGTCGGTAATGAGCCTGGTTGAGCATAGAGACCACAGCCATGGTGGAGTCAGCATCAGCATCTCTGGGGAACGGATGCCCTCAGCGGCTTATGTCTAAGGTGCAGCTGCACTCGGGTAAAATCTGCAGAAAGCAAGATAGACATATTGTGAGCTGATATATGGAAGGTCAAGTGAGGCAATTTTCTACAAACAGTATGAGACTGACAGAAGCCTTGTTTGTGTTGTTAAAAAAAGATATTCACGCCCATACCAGCAGCAATAGCACACGTTACTCAGAAAAAGAACCATGGATTGTCATTGTTATTGTAATTTTTCTTTAAAGTCCAGCCGACTGCGTAGAGCCATATCAGGACTATAACCGTTTCAAAATATACACCACAGTTCAAGTGAAAAAAAGGAAAAGAAAATTAAATACACATGTCAATGCATTCGCGCACATAATCTAAGGAGATGCCCCTGGCGTCGACCACTCCGTCCAATTTATCTCACAGGAGATTATAAAAAAACACGTAAATACAAATTTAATACTAAAACATACATAAAAACGAGGCCTAAATTACCTAAAATTCCTTCTGCATATCTCATTTCCCTAGAGCCAAAAATGTACTTAATACATATACCCAACGATCAATCCTGCTACCTTCTCTGTCACACAAACATATTCTTTCATTTTCTCTTTCTCATTGTATATAATTATATATATATATGTATATATATATATATATAATAAAATTATATATATACTATATATATATATATAATATATATATATATATATATAATATATATATATATATATGTATATGTATAATTTTATTAAAGTTCACCCATAATGTTCCCTGCCGTACACAAACCAAATTTTCTCAATCATTGCTTCATCTTTGCCAACAGTAAATAAGATCAGGTACCATTCACAGATATTTGTGAGTGCGTGCGTGCGTGCTTGCGTGTGTTGCTATTGTGTGTGTGTGTGTGTGTGTGTGTGTGTGTGTGTGTGTGTGTGTGTGTGTGTTGTGTGTGTGTGTGTGTGTGTGTGTGTGTGTGTGTGTGTGTGTGTGTGTGTGTGTGTGCGCTTGTGTGTGTGTGTGTGTGTCTGGGGTGTGTATGTTTGTGTACGTGTGTTTGTGAGTGAGAGAGAGAGAGTGTGTGTATGTGTGAGTGTGTAAGAGTGTGTATGTGTGTGTACGTGTGTGTGTGTGCGCGCGCGCGCATGTGTGTGTATGAGTGAGTGTATGAGTGTGTGTACGTGTGTGTGTGTGTGTGTGTGGTGGTGGTGCGTGCGTGCGTGCGTGCGTGCGTGCGTGCGTGTGTGCAAATTGCAGGAACTTCGTAAACAATCAAGCACATACATTCAGTAAATAAGTATATGCTGCACATCAAAAGTCATACCCCCTCCTCCGTAGGGATGCGAACGGGGTGGGGGGGGGGGAGGGGTGGTCTCTCAGTATAAATGATATACCCCACGTCTGGAAATTTTAAGCTTAACATTTCCTCTTTTCCAACACTCTCTTTGCTTCTTCCTTGCTCCCTTGCTTTTCGTCATCTCTTCTATTTTTTTTTTCATTTTCTGCCCTGCTGGTTCATTGACCTGTATGTTTTCTATAAAGTCTTGTATACTTTCTGTCTATTATATTGATAATTGGGTACATACAGAGTGCTCATCATCATCATCATCACCATCATCATCAGGTGCCCTGCCGCATGGCGTTGGCGATCATGGACTTCCATCTGTCTTTATCTCTAGTTGCCCCTAGCATCTCCCCCACCCTCGTCCCCAGACACTCTGCAAGTCCGTCCAGCATTTTCTCCATGGGTCTACCTGGTGCTCTCTTTCCCTCCAGCTTTCCCGTTGTGACCAGGTGCTCCAAATCCACCTTCCTCATAAAATGGCCTATAAATGTTGCCTGTCTTTTCCTAATCTTCCTTATGAGTGATCTATTTGTGTCTGCCTCCATCAAGACTGTCTCGTTTGTTTTCTTTGCTGTCCATGGAACTCTCAACATTTTTCTTAGAAACCACATCTCGGCTGCCTCAATCTTGTTCTGGCTTTGCTTGTTGACTGTCCACGCCTCACAACCGTATAACATTATCGGTTCTATATAACATTCAAGAACTCTCTTCCTGATCTTAATTGATAGGCATTTGTTGGTAAAAATGCTTGTCATCTTCTTGAATGCTGTTTTGGTTTGGCCGATTCTGCCGGCTATTTCTGATATGCATCTGCCGTCTGATGAAATGATCGTTCCCAGGTATTTAAATTTATCAACCTGTGTCAAGGCTGCTCATGGAAACACGAAAAAAAAAAAACCCAAACAACTAGCCAGCACACCCACCGAAGACCGAGAATGTAGAAGCTTCAGTAACATACCGACTGTGTGCACAAAGCAACGTGCATACACAAATGCTGGAAAAATCGGAAAGATAAAAAAAAAAAGAGAGAGAGAGAGAGAGAGGGACAGACAGAGACAGAGACAGAGAAGAGACAGACAGAGAGAGAGACAGAGAGAGAGACCGACCGACCGACAGACAGACAGACAGACAAAGACAGAGACAACCGACCGACAGACAGACAGACAGACAAAGACAGAGACAGAGAGACAGAGAGAATCTACACCATGCTTAAGACTACGGAGGGTCTACACCAATACAAATACGTAACATGAGTTTGTACATTAATAGGTTACAAACGAACTATGATAGTGCAAAGACATCAACATAAAACAAAAGTGCAATATTAGCAATACTGATAACGAGAGGTGTAGGGAGGGGACACAAAACACACACACACACAC
>CM060312.1:58531901-58541901 GCA_030674185.1 Monoplex corrugatus | reverse complement strand
ACCACAACATCCACGAATATATACGCGCGTGAGCACACAGAGAGAGAGAGAGAGTGGAGACCAGAGACACAGAGAGAGTCAGAGAGAGAAAAAGAGAAGTAGGTAGAGACAAAGAGAGACAGAGAGAGAGACACAATGAGAGAAGAGACACAAGCAAAACGAGAGCGAGACAGAGACAAACAGAAAAGAGAGACGAGACAGAGACAGAGACGAGAGAAGACACGAGAGAACAGAGAGGAAGACAGAGAGACAGAGAGGCAAGACAGAGAGACAGAAAAGAGACAGAGAGAGAGACAGAGAGAGACAGAAAGAGAGAGAAGAGAGAGAGTGAGACAGAGATAGAGACAGAGACAGATAGAGAGACAGAGGAAAGAGGACACAGAGAGAGACAGATAGACAGAGAGAGATAAAGTGAGACAGAGACAGAGAGACACGGAGAGAGAGACAGAGAGACAGACAGAGGAAGACAGAGAGAGAGAGAGAAAGTGAGACAGAGACAGATAGCGAGAAAGAGAGAGACAGAGACAGAGAGAGACACACACAGAGACAAAGAGAGAGACACAGAGAGAGACAGATATAGAGACACAGAGAGACAGAGAGAAACTAACGTACCAAGCGCACGTACTACACTAAACCACACTTACATACACAGTGTTATTTCGTGACCATCTCACCATAAGTTTCTCACTCCTGGGCGTCTAGGGGTCTGGCGATGACGTCACTTCCTCTGTGACCCGCAGAGTTCCCAGAGCGTGCAACTGCCTCATTGTGTCCCAACAGTTGATCGGGGTGCATGCAGTCTGTGACGTTGAGCTCTCTCTCTCTCTCTCTCTCTCTCTCTCTCTCTCTCTCTCTTCTCTCTCTCTCTCACTCTCCCTCTCTCTTTGTTCATCCAGCTCACAGGGCGGTGTCTTGATCGATGGTAACGCTCTCTCTCATCTGAAACAGCACCACACGAAAGCGTCGGTCATCTGGGACTTAGAAGCGGAATGGCTGAAACAACACAAATATAGCAACTTGTTGGTGGGTTAGCACAAAGGTAAGGGTAGAACAGGACTGACGGGGCTGGGGGAGGGGATAGATTAGGGACAGGAGGTGTGTGTGTGTGGGGGGGGGGTTAAAAGCCTGGGAGAACATGACTCAACGAGAGGTTAGAGAAGGGAGAGTAGCTGGCATTGGGGGGTGGAGGGAGAGTACTCGTAACAGAGGAAAATGTTTGTTTTAGAGGAAGTGGTAGTTGGTAGATTTTGGTGGATGGGTTTGATACAAGAAAACAAAATGTCACAGGAAATAGTCTCAGTCAATGGTATAACATAGGTTTGATGGTTTTAATGAGAAACAGCCAGCAGAATCGGCCAAGCCAAAACAGCGCTCAAGAAGGTGAAAAGCGTTCTTACTAACAAAATGCCCATCAATTAAACATCAGGAAGAGAGTTCTTGAATGTTATATACAACACGATACTGTTATGAGGTTGTGAGGCGTGGACAGTCAACACGCAAAGCCAGAACAAGATTGAGGCAGCCAAAATGTGGTTCCTGAGACGAATGTTGACAGTTCCATGGACAGCAAAGAAAATAAACGAGACAGTCTTGATGGAGGCAGACACAAGAAGATCATTGATAAAAAAGATTAGGAAAAGACAAGCAACATTTATAGGACATTTTATGAGGAAAGGCGAATTAGAGCACCTGGTCACAACAGGAAAGCTGAGGGAAAGAGAACATCAAGTAGACCCAGAGAGAAAATATTGGACAGACTTGCAGGGTGGCTGAGGACAGAGAGGGTGGAAGAAGTACTTGCAGTGACAAGGGATAGATAATATGGAGGGCCATGATCGCCAACGCCAAGCGGCAGGGCACATGATGATGATGATGATGATGATGATGACTGTATAAATTGTCTCCTGTGGGCACTTTTCTCCAAACTCATTAGGACTCACTGCGCATTACACACATCAGACTTTTTAGTGGACCACGGAGAATTCGAGCTGTTAGAAGACCTGACCATATTCCACTATAATGTTGGCTATTTCTGGTGTGCATCTGCCGTCTGATGATATGACCGTTCCCAGATATTTAAACTTAATAAACTGTCTCACTGTTGTGCATTTGCCATTATTTTGCATGAGGGGATTTCTTGTTTTTGACTGATGACCATGACTTCAGTCTTCTTGCTATTTAGCTCCAACCCTTTATTTTTGCTGTCTATTTCTGTTACATTTACAAGATTTTGTAGGTCTTTTTTATTTTCTGCAATTATCACGGTGTCATCTGCGTAACGAATTTTGTTTATTATTTTTCCTCCAACCTTTATCCCAGGGCATTCATCTAGATTTCTCATGATGGTTTTGCTGAAAGTGAAAAAAAAATCTGGTGACAAAACATAACCCTGTCTCACCCCTCTTTTGATATTTTAGAAAAAGTTTATTTCGTTTTCTATGCTAATTGCTGCTGTTTGTTCTCAGTACATATCTCTGATTATTCTTAGATCTTTTCCATCAATATTGAGCCTTTATGGTTGGTTGATCAATTCTGCGTATCTTACCCGATCGAAAGCCTTGGTGTAATCAACAAAGCATAAAATAAATCCTTATTCAACTCGACTGACTCTCTATGATAGTTCTTGGGATGTCTATGTCATTAATAGTTCCTTTTCCTTCGACAAATCCACACTGTTCTTTCTGGTATTTCTCTTTTGATTCTGTTCCTTGTCCTCATCATGATTATTCTTAATAGGAATTTTGTTACATGACTCGTCAAGCTGATTGTACGATGGAGTTGGCATTCTATAGTCCCTGTTTTCTTTGGAAGTGCAATGAAATTTGATATATATATACAAAATATATATATATATATATATTATATATATATTTTATATATATATGTTGTGTGTGTGTGTGTGTGTGTGGTGTTGTGTGTATGTGTATGTTGTGGGAGAGAGAGAGATAGGTAGAGAGATGATAGATAGGCAGATAGATAGATAGATAGATAGATAGATAGATAGATAGATAGATAGATAGATAGATAGATAGGCAGATAGATAGAAAAGAGAAAGACAGACAGAAAAAAGAAATACAAAGACAGAGAAAGACAGATAGGGACACAGAGAGAGAGAGAGAGAGAGAGAGGAGAGAAGAGACAGACAGAAAAAGGGACAGAGAGACAGACAGACAGACAGACAGAGACAGATAGACAGACAGACAGACACACAGACAGACAGACAGAGGTATAGAGAGAGAGAGAGAGAAAGAGAGAAGAAACAGAAGAGAGACAGAACTTACAACTCAGAACTGACAAAGTCAGAAAGTGTTTATCCTGCATCAGTGTAGGGCTAAGTAAAAACATGGGGGAAAAGGAACATGATGGGGTGCAGAGATATCTATTGATTTCACACAGACTCCACTATCATTTATGCTGGATTCACAATGTGGAGAAATCGGTGAAATCTATCGCGATGTTCCCTTCTAATATTTACAGTCACATTACCTGCAGTATTTATCACTGTCATTGCGTTTGCAATGCCCATCTTTCCATTTTTGCTTCTGTTGCGATTCAATAAATTTGATAACTTTAAAGTATACATCATTCACTGAACAGATTGATAATTCATCTAACCATCAATTTCCACAATATCTGGTTAGCAATCAAATAAACCACGTAATGAGTGCACTAATCGATCAATTCCTTTATCCTTCAATCTACTTATGGGACAGTTAATCAACCAGTTCAGCAACAATCACTAAATACCATCAAATCAGCCAATTCAACAACAATCACTAAATATCATCAATCAACAATCAATCGATCAGTCAACCAGTGAATTAATCGACCAAACAATTTTCAGTCAACCGAATCGTACGTGTCATCAAACTGCACATCAGTCGATCAAATATCATTTAATGAATCAGTAAAACAATCAATGATTCAATGAATCGAGGGATCAATCAATCAATCAATCATTCAATAATTTGGTTAGTCGATCAACCGTCCATCCAGCAGACCGAGAAACAGAATGGATAATCAATCATGAATAACCGATCATTTGCTCAACTTATCAATTCACCCGTCAATGTCAATAAACCGATTAATGAATTCAACGGTCAGTGAAATCAACAAATTAACATACTGATCAACACAGTAAAATCAATCACCCAACAAGTACTTAATTAGTCTGTTCATCAGTTTTCACCTTTGGCTGTTTTGCCCCATAGCCAAAGGTAAAAACATCTTTTCAGAAATCTGGACGTCAACTACAGATAGAAAACACTTGGAAGGAAAAAAAGAATCTCGAGAAACAAATATATGTAAGGGCTGCTCTGAATTTGAGAAGCAAGGGTTGAAGAAAGTATGGAAACATCTGAAAGCAAAAACTGTGGGGTTTTTCTCCGGGGACTCCGGTTTTCCCTTCAGTCCCCTTGGCTGTCGGTTTAGGATGTATCTTCTTCCTATTCCAAGGTCAGACCGGATTCGTTGCAATAGGCACGATCTATTTACATCAGCCATACGTCTTGATCATATGTTTTTCCATTCAGTCGATCATATGCTTATATTTTCTCTATGCATTATTTAATAGTAGGACCCTTTACATTTCCAAACACTACTCTTAGTGCATCATCTCACTTCCGCTCTAACATCATATTTACTCAAAAACACATTATGACGTCACTTTCGTCAGTTTATTCCTTTTTCTCACACTAGAGGAGCAGCAGGGAAGCTTCAATCTATTTCTCCTAATTTTTGTATCTGGTGTTTGTTTGTTTGTGATATTACGCTTGACAAAGGCCAGTTGGCCGAAAATTTGCGCCTGTCTTGTCTGATTAATTGCATTCTATTCTTTTCGGTTTTTTCTGGTCTAAGTCAATTGCGAAAATTTAAGCGCCTGTCTGTCTGTTGTATTAATACCGTTCGATTTTTTCGTGTATTTTTTTTCTGGTCCCTGTTTGCTTGAACGCGGGCAGTCACAATTGTTTTGGATCTGAAAGCAAAGCCCAGTGCCCTTAGCAAAGAAAATCACCAAGGATGAGAAGGAGCAAAGGAAGGAAACCAAGACTGCGTTTTCAGAGTCTCCTTCCAGTTTGCCAGGCACTATTACCTTACTGCTCCAGACAGCTAGCGTCCTTGATACACAAGACTAAAGCTTAACTCTTGAAAAATCAAAGTATACGCAAAATGTATGTAGTTCGTTCAAACGCATTATCATCCACCATCTGTTCTTTGAATGTCCTATCTTACTAGGACATATAGAAATAACAGTCTCGATTTTTCGTATACTGACACCAGAGATATCCTTTACAACAACATTAATGGTATTATTCTGGTAGTCCAGCGAATTTTCGATCCCCTGTGGGCAGATTGTTATTGTTGTATGTTACTATTTGACACTGTTATTTCATTGTTCTAGATCATTTGTGTGATAGTTCCCTTCTTATTTCAACCCCCCCCCCCCCCCATTTCTGCTGCTGTGTCCTGTGTCTGTGTCTTTGTCTATCTGTCTGTCTGCCCTGTCCTGTCTCTCTCTCCCCATGCTTTGTCTCTGTCTGTCTGTCTGTCTGCCAGCCTGCATGTCTGTCTATCTGTCTCTCTGTTTCTCTCTCTGTCTCTTCTATCTATCTCTCTATCTCCCCCTCCCCCTCCTCTCTCTCTCTCTCTCTCTTTCTCTTTCTTCTCTCTCTTTTTTACATATTAATCTTCGTAGACATCTCCACTGGGACCTCAAATTTCCGTCGTATCCAAACTAACTTTCATTTGTTTTACAGAGGTTCCCAATAGGGGATTATCCATGGACGTTGGATGTTGTCAGTCACATTGTGTGGAAACGTTTTATACATGGTCTTTGCACATCTTTCGAAGCTCGGGTGTCTTGTCAGGATTCACACAACAATGGAAAAAAAAAAGGAAAACTCTGTCGGGCAACGAGACCCAACACAGATGAATAATAGACAAGTGACAGTTCTCTCTCTCTCTCTCTCTTCTCTCTCTCTCTTCTGTCTCTCTCTCTTCTTTTTTTTCTCTCTCTCTCCTCTCTCTCTGTTTGTTGTCTCTCTCTCTTCTCTCTCTCTCTCTCTCTGTCTTTCTGTCTCTGTCTGTTTCTATCTCTCTCTCTCTCTCTCTCTCTCTTCTCTCTCTCTCTCTCTTCTCCCTCTCTCTCTCTCTGTCTCTGTCTCTGTATCTCTGTCTCGTCTCTCTCTCTCTTTCTCTCTCTCTTCTTCTCTTTTGTCTTCTGTCCTCTCTCTCTCTGTCTCTGTCTCTGTCTGTCTCTTTTCTCTCTCTTTCTCTCTGTCTCTCTCTCCTCCCCCTCTCTCTCTCTTTCTCTCTGCTCTCTCTCCTCTCTCTCTCTTCTTTCTCTCTGTCTGTCTTCTCTCTCTCGTCTGTCTCTTCTCTCTCTCTCTTCTTTCTTCTGTCTTCTCTTCTTCTCTCTCTTTCTTCTGTTTTCTCTTTGTCTCTCTCTTTTCTCTCTCTCTCTCGCTTCTCTGTCTCTCTTTCTTCTCTTTATCATCTTATTTCTTTCTCTCTTTTTCTCTCTTTCGCTCTTGAGATGAGTCTATGGTTAGCAGAATTGAGAAGACGCATGCGTTGAAGGTCTCCAGTCAAATTAGGTAACATTGGTACTGAGTACGGTGGTTATACACACACACACTGTCCCAACCGTTCTTCTTGGAGGAAGTGACGCATTGCTATCAGACACAGCAACGGTGTACATAGGTTATTTTTCTCTTGCCTGCAAAAACACGTTTGTCCTCTCTCTCTCTCTTCTCTTCTCTCTTCTCCCTCTCTCTCCCTCCCTCTCTCTCCCCCCCTCTCTCCTCTCTCCTCCCTCTCTCCTCTCCTCTCTGACTGCCTCTGTCTGTCTGCACAGAAAAAAAATGTCATCTTGGGTGCCTCTGACAGGAACCGAATCAAACTATCGATCGTCTTGAATCAGACAAAATATCCAATCCAAAGAAAGAGTTAAAACGAGTAAAAGATACATATACAGAGAAGGTGTTTGAATTGAGTCATGAGAATGGGTCCACAGTTCCTTAAATCATCTGAGGTCACAAGATACTAAAAAAAAAAAAAAAAAAAAAAAAAAAAAAAAGTATTTTGTCTCAAGTCTGTTAGATGATAGTAAAATACTGATACAGTACTACAATGATAACGATAATGATAGTAATAATGATAGTAATCATGATGATGATGATGATGATGATGACGACGACCGACACTACTACTATTACTACTACTACTACTACTAAGAATGATACTTATGATGAATAATATAATAATAATAATATAACAATAATAGCAACAATAATGATAAATGATGACGACGACGACGACGACGATGATGATGATGGTGATAAAACTGATACCACGACTACAACTACTACACAACACAACTAACTACAACTACTACTACTACCTACTACCACTAGCACTACTACTACTACTACCACTACTACTAATAATGATAATAATAATAACAATATTACTTATAATGTGCCCAATCTTGATACACAAATCAAATAAAAACGCACTACCCTCATCATTCATAAAACATTCACTCACAATGACAAAAACTCAAACAGCACAAAGCACACGCACACGCACACACACACACCAGGAGAGGGAGGACAGGATATCTCACATACATCTTGACATGACGTGAATTTAGTCATGAATGTATGTATGCAATGCCTTATTCAAAGAAGAAAAAGCGGTACTAATGAAAAGGAAAATATGATTTTATAACAAATCCAAGAAGTCAAATGGTTGGTTTGATGAAAAGTGAAGGGGAACTAGGTAATATGAAAAGGAAATTATTCAGAAACTTTCGCAGAACAAAGACCCTCTTGATAGAGTAAACCTTTATTTTAGGATCATCGCACTCAGGAGGTTACTCTTATGCTCACCTCTTTTGTCGTCCCAATTTTTTCTACGCCATCTTAATGGTCACAGAAGCTGGAACAGATTTTTTTTTTACTATGCGATGATGATGATGTCGATGAGGATGAGGATGACAATCATGATGCTATAGAGTTCCATCTAGGATTGAGACTGCGTGACGGGGTTGTACTCTACGCTTACTATCATAATAATCATATCCTGGCGTCAACCAGGCCCGAGAGATACAGACACCTACGGTGCTGGTCAGAAGATTTGAGCAACACCTTCAATGACGCATCCGTGAAGGGGATGAGACTCGACTGTGTGTGGTCCCAGTCTTCCCAGTGAGCCCATAGCACGCCCAACTCTAGGTAGGAGCCGGTAAGAGCCGAAAAAATCCCACAATAATATAGTTTTAAAGGGACTAATGGGGAAATTCGAATCCACAACCTTCCAGTCAGCAGTCCATTGCGTTTTCCACTATACCACGGCGATTGGTTTTGATAGGGTAAACATTGTAGAGCAGGATGAGAATATATACATTTGCTCAATGATTAGGGGAAAAAAAAGTTTGAGCAAACTACACAAGACCATATCCAAAACAAGTGTGACTGCCCGCGCCCAAGCAAACAGGAACCAGAAGAATGCTCATGAAGACATGGGCATTCCATTTCTTACCCACTGGACGAGGCGGCAGGGAAGTTTTTAGTCCCGTTTTTATTATCCATTGTTTGGTATCTGTGATCTGTTTGTGACCGTGCGTTCGCGCTTGACAAAGGCTAGTTGGCCGAAAATTTGCGCTTGTTTTGTTTTGTTTTGTTGGATACGCGCTTATATTGGTTTTCTTGTTCTTCTGGTTCCTACACAAGACTATGTCAGAAAATTAGTTTCAGATGAAAAGAAAAACCGTTGGCAAAAATTAACCCCCCCCCCCCCCCAAAAAAAAAAACAACAACTGAAATTAAATTTCAGGTTCAAAATAATGTAACAGTGCAGGAATGGTTTTACCACTTTCAGATCATCATCATCATCTTCATCATCCATCTCCATCGCTGTGGACGTAATGGTACTACCTGTGTCTATCCGGGTAGGTAGAACTCGTACCCTTTTTAGGGAAATCTACCTAGGTGAAGGAACACTCCTATTTCAACACACACACACACACACACACACACACACACACACACACACACACACACACACACACACACACACACACACACACACACACACACACACACACACACACACACACACACACCTTTAGGTAAGGGTACGCTCCAAGAACTCCTGGAATGTAGGGAATAGATGGACCCACGAGGCGCCCAAAACAGTTTTGGAAGCGGCTTTTGTCGACATGGTCGTGAGCAGATGATTCCAAGTGGAACAATTGTCAGGATCCCTCACAGTAAGTGCACTGCCACTCCAGAAGGCGATGGCGACCCACTGGAGGACTTTCTGCCAAAACTCCATGAAATGTCACAAAAGGAAAGAACGCCACTTTCAGAAAGCACTGGATACAGAGGGTGGTATGCACCGAACAACCTATGGATGATGGTAACAGAAAATAGCTATGAGCAACTATACCCACCGGTTTCAAAAGAAGAAGTACTTTTTTTTTTCCATCAGAAAAATGAAAAACAGTAAAGCAGCTGACCCTGATGGTGTCATATGTAAAATGTTTAAATATGTTATACAATTTCTCTCCTCTCTCTCTCTCTCTCTCTCTCTCTCTCTCTCTCTCTCTCTCTCTCTCTCTCTCGTCGTCTCTCTCTCTCTCTGCTTCTCTCTCTCTGTCTGTCTCTCTCTCGTTCTCGTTCTTTGATTAGTCTTTCACTATGTGATCTTCTCTTGTGTGGTGGTTGTGGTGTGGTGTTTTCTGTCTCTGTCTCTGTCTCTGCCTCTTCTCGTCTCTTCTGTCTTCTTCTGTCTGTTTCTCTGTCTGCTGTCTCACTCTGTCTCTCTTTCAGTTCCCCTCTCTCTCTTTTGTTCTCTGTTCGTCTTCTCCTCTCCTTTCTACTCTCACACTTTTCTGTATTTCTGTTCTGTCTCGTCTCTGTCTGTTTCCTATGTCGCTGCTCTCTCCGGTGGAAAGGAGATGCTGTAGCTATACCTCACAACAATGTAATTATGC
>CM060312.1:58521901-58526901 GCA_030674185.1 Monoplex corrugatus | reverse complement strand
AAAGAGACAGACAGACGACACAGAGAGATAGAGACATAGAGAAGAGAGGGAGAGTGAGAGAGAAAGAAGACAGAGACAGAGAGACAAAGACAGAAAGAGAAAGAGAGAGGGGAGAGTGAGAGAGAGAGAAAAAAAAAAACAGGGGTAAGGGAGGAAAAGACAGAAGAGAAACAGTGGGAGGGAGGGTAGAGAGACAGTGAGCATGACAGACAGACAGACAGAGAGAGAGAGAGAGAGAGAGAGAGAGAAGACAGAGACAAAGCGAGACAGTGAGAAAGAGAGGGGGAGAGTGAGAAAACAAAACAAACAACAACAACAACAACAACAAAAACACGACAGGAACAGAGGGAGAGACAGAGAGAGAAACACGTGGGGAGGGAAGGAGAGAGATATAGTGAGAGAAAGAGAGGGTGAGAGGGAGAGAGACAGACAGACAGAGACGGAGACAGAGACAGACAGACAGACAGAGACAGACAGACAGACAGACAGACAGAGAAGAAGAAGAAGAAGAAGGCAAAGACAGGGATGGCTCGAAGTGTCTAGTGTATGCGTTATGTGTGTGTATCGTAAGTGTGTATGTGTGTATGTAGCTGTATGTACGTATGTGTGTGTGTGTGTGTGTGTGTGTGTGTGTGTGTGTGTGTGTGCGCGCGCGCGGCGTGCGCGTGTGTTGTGTGTATCTAAAACACACCTGTGCTCTGTCTCAGGGCATGTGATTAATTGTGTGTCTGAGTATGTGTGAGTGCGCACGCTCTCGCACCAGCACGTGTGTTAAAGATAGGTGCATTTCTATTCGTATACATGAATGTATGCGTTTCCTTTTGTCTGTACATTTCTCAGCATGTCCATCCATCTGTCTTCCACAGATTATTACACACTTCTCTGACCTTGTCATACAACTCATAGGGTCAGAAGTAGCACAGATGATACCGAATAGAAGACTAAAAAAAGAAGGTTATCAGTAATGGCATTTAAAAGAACCGTACCAAATTTCAAACACTACGCTTTAACCATGTCTCTAGTTGGACGGATAACATGGTTCACGTTCCATGCTCATGGTGAAAAAAAAATCGTTATATTTTAATGATATTCATTTGATAAATAATATTTATAATATTTATAAGGTGCTAGAATTCAATATGTAAACCAAATTAAAACAAAACTCTTATCGTTCGTTAAAACATTCGATTTTCAGTTGACTAATGGCGTTATTTTCTGAAAAGCAGCAAAACAGAACATAGAAAGACACACATACACACACGTACACACACACAAACATACACACACACACAAACACAAATATAATGTATATATACGTATATATGCCCTTGAAAGACGGGTGTACCGCGAAAATTGGAATATTTACGTCGCTTGTTGTCTTTTTCTTCACATGCTGCTTCATTATATATATATACATATGTATAATCTATAAGGTGCTAAAATTGGATAAGTAAACCAAATTAAAGCAAACACTTCTTGTTCATTAAATCATTCAATTTTCAGTTAATTAATCACGTTATTTTCTGAAAAGCAGCGAAATAGAACACACACACACACACACACACACACACACACACACACACACACACACACACACACACACACACACACACACACACACACACGCACGCACACACACACACATCAATAAATCAATCAATCAATCAATCAATCAATCAGCCAGTCACAACGAGAATGAAATTATTCTGCATAAGCCTGCATGCAAGTGGTCATATTTTTGGTTCACGATGACGATAAAAGTGAACATTTTAATGTTCGTCATGAAAAGAGATATTATCACGTTTGGCTATCCGTGTTCAGAGACATTCAAATGACTTATTTAATCCAGGGTTTGTTCTACCGACTTAGGTTTGCTGTTGTATTCTTATGTACGGCTTTGAGTACCTTTGGGATGAGGCGTGAGACACAAAGAGCGTGCGTGTGTGTGTTGATCGATTGCCTTTGAATAAAGCATGTCTTGTCTTGTCTTGTCTTGTCTTGTCTTGTCTTGTCTTGCCGTGTCGTGTCTTGCCGTGTCGTGTCTTGAAGTGTTTTGACTTGTCTTATTTCTTGTCTCTTGTATTGTCTCTTGTCTTGTCTTGTCCTTTGTCTTGTCTCTTGTCTTGCCTTGTCCTGTTTTACGTTTCTTTGTTTGTCCATTCCTTGTCACACCTTGCCTTGCGTTCCTATGCGTTCCTTGCCTTGGTTTTTTTTTTTTTTTTGCTCTTGCCTTGCCTTGCCTTTTATTGCCTTGCCTTGCTTTGTCTTGTTTTGCCTTGTGCCTTGTTTTGTCCTCTTGCCTTGCCTTTTGTCCCTGTCTTGCTCTGCCTGCCTTGCCTTTCTTGTCCTTGTCTTGCCCTTGCCTTCCTTGCCCTTGCCTTGTTCTTGTCCCGTCTTGCCTTGCCTTGCCTTATCTTGTCTTCCTTGTCTTGTCTTACCTTGCATTGCCTTGCTTGCCTTGTCCAGTCTTGCCTTGTCTTGCCTTGCCTTGTCCAGTCTTGACTTGTCTTGCCTTGCTTGTCTTGTCTTGTCTTGTCTTCCTTGTCTTGTCTTGTCTTACCTTGCATTGCATTGCCTTGTCTTGTCTTGCCTTGCCTTGTCTTGCTTGTCTTGTCTTGTCTTGCCTTGTCTTGTTTTCTTGCCTGCCTTTTTTGTCTTGCCTTGCCTTGCCTTGTCTTGTCTTGTCTTGTCTTGTTCTTACCTGCTTGCCTTGCCTTGCCTTGTCTTGTCTTGTGCCTTTGCCTTGCTTGCTTTGTCTTGTCTTGTCTTTGTCTTTCTGTCTTACCGCTTGCCTTGCCTTGCTTCTTGCCTTGTCTTGTCTTGCCTTGCCTTGCCTTGTCTCTTGCCTTGCCTTGTTTTGTCTTGCTTGTCTTGCCTTGCCTTGCCTTGTCTTGTCTTGTCTTGTCTTGTCTTGCCTTGCCTTTGCCTTGTCTTGCCTTGCCTTGCCTTGTCTTGTCTTGCCTTGCCTTGTTTTGCCTTGCTTTGCTGCCTTGTCTTGTGCCTTGTCTTGCTCTTGCCTTGCCTTGTCTTGCCCTTGCTTGCCTTGCTTGCCTTGTCTTGTCCTTCTGCCTTGCCTTGCCTTGCCTTGTCTTGCTTCATGCCTTGCCTTGCCTTGCTTCCTTGCCTTGCCTTGTCCCTCTTGCCTTGCCTTGCCTTGCCTTGTTCTTGTCTTCGCTTGCCTTGCCTTGCTTGCCTTGCTTGCTTGCCTTGTCTGCCTTGTCCGTCTTGCCTTGCCTTGCCTTGCCTTGCCTTGCTTGCTCTTGTCCTTGCCTTGTTTTGTCTTGTCTTGCCTTGTCTTGTCTTGCCTCGCCTTGCCTTGCCTTGCTATGCCTTGTCTTGTCTTGCTGTCTTGTCCTTGCCTTGCCTTGCCTTGTGCCTTGCCTTGTCTTGTCCTTCCTTGCCTTGCTTTGCCTGTCTTGTCTTGCCCTTGCTTGCCTTGCCTTGCTTGCCTTGTCCTTGCTTGCCTTGCCTTGCCTTGCCTTGTCTTGTCCCTTCTTGCCTTGCCTTGCCTGTGCCCTCTTGCCTTGCCTTGTGCCTTGCGCTTGCCTTGCTTTGACTGTAGGAGGCTGGGGCCGCAGCTCACGGAAGAATAGTTCGTGGGCGACACGCGTCAGCGAGCTGGCAGGGAGGCGGTGGAAGAGGCACACGCACATGCGGCTAAAGCGCTCTTTCCTTCCTTCCCAGAGGGTAGGTTTGTGGTCGACAGGTTTCTCCCACACTCCTGTCCCCTTAGATACACACGTCATTACAATGTAAGCAAAATTCTTCCAGTGATAAACTGATTGATACTAGTATAAAATACAAAACCCATAGGCTCGGTACGACCTCAGGACCCTGGCCAGCTCGTGGGTGTATGTGCAGGCTTCAGGCTTGTGCCATGATCCTTCTGGATCTTCTCCATCACATGGCACCTGTGATGTTAGTGCATATGGAGTTCATTCCAAGTACGGAGACGTCATCTTGAGAAACTGAAACTGAAACTGGAACTTATCTTGTCTTGCCTTGCCTTGTCTTGTCCCGTCTTGTTATGTCTTGTCGTGTCTGCCTCGCTTGTCTTCTCTTTGTTTAAGTCTTTTCTGGCCTCATCTTTTGTTCTGTCTGCCTTGCATTCTAAGAATCCTCCTGGATGGGGAGCTGTAGCAAGAATACCGTGACTAGGTTAAGACCACTTGAAGCGACACAAAGAATTTTGAAGGCCTCATCAAGTCCTGAAAGCAGGGGACCGATTAATTAGGAGGCGAAGGCAGAGTACTGCACAACAGTCGGCTTCTACTTCACGGTCGTGAAGGCAGAGGATTTCCAAGGTAAACAATGACCAGGACATCTACACAGTATATGCACAGCGCTTGAGGAAGGTAATGGCAACCCACCTGAAGTATTTTTGCAAAAAAAAAAGTGTACATAATGAACTAAAATGCATTGGCCATATGTCACACAGCAAGCAACACAGTCCTTATGACAACCATCTTTCAAAAAAAAAGAAAAAAAAACAGCGGTGAAAAGGAAGAAAGGCGGACGTTCAAATCTCATACACAGAGAACATAAGCAACATCAGTGGCCCTAAACATTCAAGAAATTTTCCACAAAAGTCAAGACAGAGCGTCTGGAGGGGGATGGTGGAGTCCGGGTGTGCAGCGGCCAACACCGAACCCGATGACGCCGACAGGTGAGACAGGTGAGACAGGTGAGACATCAGCTGCAATATCAACACCACCAACAAGGAAGACATCACCCACAAGAGACTAAGCTGGCGACAGCGAATGATACCTCAACAGCGCAGAGGAACAGCTGCAAGTCTACAGAACAGAGACCGGCGGAAGCGGAATCCAAAGCCACAGGACTCCTTTCCGTGCAGTGCTTGTGGAAGAATACATGCCCCCAGGACCGGTCTCGCATTCGATCAGAACACCAATACCAGACGATGTAGGACCATTACATCTAATCTTCCATACCAGACGATAAAGGACTAGTATACCTACTTATTATTACACCATGCGATA
>CM060312.1:58509401-58514401 GCA_030674185.1 Monoplex corrugatus | reverse complement strand
TAAAGAACTCCAGATTCCTCCAGCTATGTTGGTTGTGTGCCAAAGTCTGGGTCTCTGCAAACGGTTTCTCTGTCTATTCCACAATGTTGCCAGTCCATCTTTTTTTTTTTTAACTTCCACTGTGTCCAGCCTTCAAAAGTACCCTAGACGATTCAGCAAGGTCATGGGATCTTGTTACACGGCCATGCCAAAACAGAAACCAGAAAAACACAAATTTTGAATCAAAATGCGTACTTAATATAATTGGACAAGACAGCCGCAAATTTTCGGCCAACTGGCCTTTGTCAAGCGTAAATATAAGATCGGAAACGAACAAACACCAAATACGAAAATTGGGAGAAAAAGACAAACTTTCTTGCTGCTTCGTCCAGTGAGAGATGATGGCGATGACGATGACGACGACGACGATGATGATGGTGATGATGACGACAACGACGACGACGACGCTGACGATAACGATGATGATGATGATGATGATGGTGATGATGATGATGATGATGATGAAGGGAAGTTTCAGTCTTTTTCTCCTAATTTTTTGTATTTGGTGTTTTGTTCGTTTGTGATCTTACATTTACGCTTGACAAAGGCCAGTTGGCCGAAACATTTGCGCCTGTCTTGTCTAGTTATATTAAATTCGCGTTGTGAATCTATTTTCGTGGTTTTTCTGGTTCCTGTGTGCTTTACCGCGGGTAGTCGCGCTTGTTTTGGACATTCCAAAGTAGTTTGTTTGTTTCTTTGTTTGTTTGTTTCTTTCTTTCTTTCCTTCTTTCTTTCTTTGTTTGTTTGTTTGTTTCTTTCTTTCTTTGTTTTGACTGGCGTCAGCAGGTCTTCATATGGTCCAGTGTCCTGCTTGATGGCTTGGCGCACTTGTTCATCGCTGACATGATATCAGTGTATCTGATGATTATCATTTTTCAATAACATCTCATTTCCATGGCTCGGGTCAGAACTTCTAAATCTGCTCCAGAGGGTCCATGCTTCAGATGCACGCAGGCTGGTGGACTATACCAACGTACATTAAAGCCTGATCTTGTGCTTCATGGAGCAGTGGAGGGGGGGGAGATGTTTTTGTTGTTGTTTTCCCCCTTCTATACAGGTTTCAGCCTGGACAGCACAGTGCCACTGTTGTTGTCTTTGTTGCCCTTCAGAAGATTTCTGGCTTGGGTTCCTCATTGCTAATAATGGATCCCAGGTAAAATCGCACTTTTTATAGCAAGAGAGAGAAGGGGGGGGGGGTGGAAGAGCGACAGACAGACAGACAGAGAGACAGACTGACAGAGACAGAGAGACAGAGAGACAGACACAGAGACACAAAGAGAGAGAGAGAGAAGATTTCCTTCTTAAAGAGAGAGAGACAGAGAGAGAGAGAGAGACAAACAGACAGACAGACAAGCAGACAGACAGACAGAGACACAGAGACACAGAGAAAGACAGACAGACAGACAGACAGAGCCAGACAGACAGAGAGAAAGGACTTCCTTCTTAAAGAGACAGACAGACAGACAGACAAACAGACAGAGAGAAAAGACTTCGTTCTAAGAGAGAGACAGACAGAGAAGACTTCCTTCTTAAGAGAGAGAGAGGCAGACAGACAGAGACACAGACAGACGGAGAGAGAGAGAGACAGACAGAGAAAGGGACTGAGACAGAAACAGACAGACAGAAACAGAGACAAGAGACAGAGTTAAATAAACATCCTTCTTACACTCTTTTAATAGGCTGTAATACAGTTTCAGAGCCAGGGCAACACGCTGAAATGACAACGTGTTACTCGCAAATCAAGCCATGTGGGGATTAAGTTAAGCCATCTAACGACGACGAAGCGAAAAGGAGAAAATGGTGAAAAAAAAACATACCATACGGCCTGATATCTTCCCCCTCCTCCACTCCTCCCACCCCCACCCCGGGTAGATATCCCCACCACCACCACCCTGTTTTCATTGCCATGAGGGGAAAATAGAGCGAAAACCATATCGGCTAAATATCTATCCCCACACCCCCACCCCACCCCCACTCTTTTCATTGCTGTGTCTGTTCAAACATGCAAATTGATCCTGCCAGCGTCCACTGCAAACACAAGGCCGTAAAGTTTAATTAAAGCAAACTCCATTTGGGTGGCCCGCTGTTACCCCCAAAGGACTTGGTTCCTCCCCCCCCGAATAACGAGGTCGGCTTCTGTACCATGCGATCAGAACGAAGAGCGCTTAAAACAAGTATAACCACCACTAAGTTTCATCGATCTGATCTTTCCGCTGCGCTGTGTCCGCACAAAACGGTACCTACAAATTGAAAGCATATAAAGCGCATGTTCCAAACGAGAACTAACTAAAAAGTGAGGCGTTCAGAATAGAGGGGATGGGGATGGTGGGAAGAGGAGGGAAGGGGAGGGGATGAAGAAAAGGGGAGGAGAAGGGGGAGAGAGGAAAGGAGAGAGAGAGAGTGAGGGAGATAGAAAAAGATAAAGAGACAGACAGTACAGACAGACAGAGACAGAGAAGAGAAGAGAAAGAGAGAGAGAGAAAGAAAGAGAGAGAGAGAGGTAGTGAGAGAGAGAGAGAGAAGAGAGAAAGAGAGAAAGATAGAGAGAGAGAGAAAATGAATGAAAGAGAGAAAGAGAGAGAGAGAGGTGGGGTACAATGTTGAACAAGTGAATGTTCTCTCAGAGCGCTGGTGTGCATCGAATAACGAGCGCACAAACACGCACACACGCATAAACATATGTGCATCAGAACACATACACACATACACACGCCACACACACACACACAACACACACACACACACACACACACACACACACACACACACACACACACACACACACACACACACACACCACACACCCCTACACACACATAATGCGATACCCGAACTCTCGCGAAACGAACAAACAAACAAAATAAACCCATTCACGAAAACGTGAAATTGTCCATCTGATGATAACTTGATAGACAGATAGTAGAATATTTCTTTTGTATCGCCATGTTGTTCAGTTTTGCAGAAAAAAAAGCTCTTTAAAAATTAAAGAACAAGGACATGCAGCAGCTCAAAAAAATGAAAGGTGCTCCAAGGAATGAATGTAAATGAAATCTTGAAAAATAAAAACAAAGAAAGCATATTCCAGAGAGATTTATTTCTTGTCATAAGCAGCATGACACAGTCAGAATGAACATTCTAAAGAATACAACTACTTAGGAACCGAGAGAGAGAAAAAAAAACCCACAAAATGAAATCAGAACGAGTATTCAATACAAACGAAACAAAGACAGGCGTAAATTTTCGGTCAACTGGTCTTTGTCAGGCTAAAGACAAAGAATCAATGCACAACACTTAACAGGAAAAAAAAAAACAGTAGACAACTTCCGAAGTGTGGCGTTGAGCAGAAGAAAATGGCAGAATTTTCAGTTTTCTGGTTTATGTTTGCTTGAAACGCTAGTAGTTATTGTTGTTATTGCTATTGTTTAAAGCCCAGCCGACTGCGTGGAGCCTTATCAGGTCTATAACCATCCGCTTCTATGTAAATTTGCTATAATTACATAATTATTGCTACCTCTTTGATTTAGATTTGCAGTAACTACATGATTATAGCTACCTCTTTCATTTAGATTTGATATAACTACATAATTATAGCTACCTCTTTGATTTAGATCTGTATATAACTAAGTTGCCTTACCAACACACATAATTATAGCTACCTTTTTTATTTAGATCTGAAATGACTACATAATTATATTACCTATTTAATTTATTTTTGATATAACCACATAATCATATCTATCTCTTAAAAATCATGCTTGTATAATTATATTTTCACAATAATCAAGTTACAGAGTTTCAATAATCTTCAGATGGGTAGGCTGTTCAACATAGATCAACGTGACAGTCCTTGCTTATGTCTGTCTGTTAAAAGATTCTAACAAATTTTAACGAATACTAGTTGAATGATACACGTAACAATACATTGTTCGTTCTTGCTGCAGAATGACAAAATTTGTCTTACCAAACTACCATCAATCTTCTGCACAAGAAATTCCGAAGAATTATGCGTGTCTTCTGGCTCAACAACACCATTATCCAACCAACACCTACTCGCCCAACACGGTCTAGCGAATAATTATGGGCTCTATCATCATGAAAAGACGATGGAGACGTACTGGGCGCATCATCAAAAAGAGCAGGATAGATGTACCAAGACTGCCCTTCACTGGACACCAGAAGGAAGACGTAAGAGAGGAAAGCCCAAGAACTCCTGGCGACAGACAAACAGAAGGAGACTGTAAAGCTCTGAAAAGGGCATAGGGTGCTATACAGAGGTTGGCCCACCCAGAACAGACAAAAGCGAACAATCTTCGTTGTTGCCTGACATGCCAGTGTTGTCATGGACAATATGTATGTAAGTACTTTGCTTTTCAGTAAATAGACGGGCATAACATCAGACTGAATAATGGGCAATAACTGCGTAAGTACTTTACTATTTCAGTAAATTACGGGCGTAACATCAGACTGAATAATGGGAAATAACTGTGTAAGTACTTTACTATTTCAGTAAATAGACGGGCATAACATCAGACTGAATAATGGGAAATAACTGTGTAAGTACTTTGCTATTTCAGATAGACGATAACATCGACAATAAGGGGAAATAACTGTGTAATACTTTACTATTTCAGTAATAAGTAACTCAGACTGAATAATGGGAAATAACTGAGTAAGTACTTTGCTATTTCAGTAAATAGACAGGTGTAACATCAGATTGAATAATGGGAAGTAACTGAGTAAGTACTTTGCTATTTCAGTAAATAGACAGGTGTAACATCAGATCGAATAATGGGAAGTAACTGTGTAAGTACTTTGCTATTTCAGTAAATAGACGGGTGTACCATCAGAATGAATAATGAACAATAACTATGTAAATACTCTGTTCTTTCAGTAAATAGGCGTAAACGTACCATCAGAATGAATGACTAAACAATACAACCCACTAAAACAATTCAGTCAAT
>CM060312.1:58494401-58496901 GCA_030674185.1 Monoplex corrugatus | reverse complement strand
GCGTGTGTGTGTGTGTGTGTGTGTGTGTGTGTGTGTGTGTGTGTGTGTGTGTGTGTGTGTGTGTGTGTGTTGTGTGCATGTGCGACGTCTTTGAGACAAAATGTGGTGAACAGAATAGCATCTGCATCTGAGTTTTATATCTACTGTCATATTAACTATACTGACCACAGAAACCAGATCCATGCAAAATGTGTCAATTGTCCCAATGGTCAATTATCACATTGCAGATATGCCTTCTTGAGTTCACATGAAGACAGAGACAGAGAGAGAGAGAGAGAGAGAGAGAGAGAATCAGACAGGTAGAGAGATAGACAGACAGAGACAGATAGACAGACAGTGAGACAGATGGACAGACAGACAGACAGACAGACAGAGACAGAGACAGCGAGAGAGAGACAGAGAGAGATAGAGGGCGAAAGAGACAGAGGGAGATAGAGATAGAGAAAGAAAACGAGAGAGAGACACAGAGACAGACAGACAGACAGACTGACTGACAGACAGACAGAAAGAGAGAGAGAAAGAAGGGACAGACAGATAGAGACAGAGAGAGAAAACAAGAGACAGACACAGAGAGAGACAGAGAGACTAACCAAGGAGAGACAGAGACAGACAGACAGAGACAGACAAAGAGAGACGGATATACAAAGAGAGATAGAGACAGATACCAAGAAAGTCAGAAACAGATATCCAGAAAGAAAGAGAGACAGATAGACAGACAGACAGACAGACACAGACAGAGAGACATAGAGAGAAAATCCTCCACATGGTTCATTATAGCTCCGTTTTTCTTCTTTGTAACAAGAGAAGCCAAAGGCAAACAAACGATCAGACGAGACTGACACAGGAGGTGTAATGGCCGTGCACGACTACCCAAGAACCAGAACTCTTGAGGGAATAAATAAAGGGAGAGCAGGCAGAATGATTGAATGTGTCTGTTGTTCCCTACAGGGTGCCTCCCCATTGTGTTTCTTACTCCGGACCAGCGCCAACAAATGTTCGTGTTGGTTCATTCTGCTTGTTCACTTTACATGTATTGATTGTTGAAAAACAGAATGATTCTTCTGATCGTCTTATTGTTGTTGTTATTCTTTTGGTTAAAGCCCAGCCAACTGCGTAGAGCCATTCAGGGCTATAGCCATTTCAAAACATACACAATATTTCAACAGGGAAAAAAAGGAAAAAGAAAATTAAGTACACGTATCAATGCATTTGCGTCCTATTTTCATCACACAGCAAATTTTAAAAAAAACATACCTGAATATTGATTTAAACATAACTAAGGACACTAAAGCATATATATAAAAACAGACCTGAATTACCAAAAGCTGCTCTCACATATCTCTTTTCCCTAGAGCCAAACATGCACTTAATTCATGTGCCCAATTATCAACCCTAAGAGAAAGTACGTAAGACTTTATCGAACACATGCAGACGAGTGGACCAGCAAGACAGAAAAAGATAGGAAGAAATGATAGAAAGCAAAGGAATATGGCAGAAACTGAAAGAGAATGACAGAAAAGAGGACATTTCTAGCACAGAATCTCCAGAAGGTGTGGATACTGTTTATACTGAAAGAGCTATCGGCATCCCAACAGGGAGTTTTGATCGTCTGATCTGTTACTAAAAACAAGAGCTTATGATTTTGGGGAGGATAAAGAAAGGGAGGGGGGACTGGGTTAGATCGATGACGAGGGATAGTCAGATGGGTGAACGTCAGGCTTTTCATCGGAAGATCCAAGGTTTCAATCCACCTGGGTACCTCTGCCTAGTGGGTAGCGGGTGGAGACTTTTCCGATCTCCCTGATCAACATGTGTGCAGACCTGTCAGTGTCTAAACCCTTGTCGTGTGTACATGCATGCAGAATATCAAACATGCACGTTAAAGATCCTGTAAGTCATGTCAGTATTCGGTAGCCTATGGAAATATGAAAACAATCAGCAGGGACACCCATCAAACATACAGCCTCTGCATCAACATAGCAGACAGCACTCAGCTCGCCAGACGCCTGGCTTTAGTTCTTCATGCTCCATCAAAAATAAGTCTTTACGTGTCATTCACAGTGAATTCAAACGAGGTTAGAGAATCATCATCATCATCATCATCATCAGGTGCCTTGCCGCATGGCGTTGGCGATTATGGACTTCCATCTGTCTCTATCACTTGTTGCCTCAAGCATCTCTTCCACCCTCCTTGTCCCCAGCCACTCTGCAAGTCCGTCTAGTATCTTCTCCCTGGGTCTACCCGGTGCTCTCCTTCCCTCCAGCTTTCCCTTTGTGACCAGGTGCTCCAATTCCCCTTTCCTCATAAAATGGCCTATAAATGTTGCTGTCTTTTCCTAATCTTCCTTATGAATGATCTACTTGTGTCTGCCTCCATCAAGACTGTCTCGTTTGTTTTCTTTGCTGTCCATTGGAACTCTCAACATTCTTCTTACAAACCACATCTTGGCTGCCTCAGTCTTGTTCTGACTTTGCTGTTGACTGTCCACGCCTCGCAACC
>CM060312.1:58449401-58489401 GCA_030674185.1 Monoplex corrugatus | reverse complement strand
TGTTCAGAGAAAGAGTCTGGAAAGATATAACTTGCTTATGCGACTACTTTTAACGTTCTGACTTACTCTCTCTCTCTCTCTCTCTCTTCTTCTCTGTCTGCTCTTCTCTCTTCTTATCTACTCTCTCTCCCTCTCTCTCTCTTCTAAATGAGTTTCTCTTATCTCTTCCTCTTTCTCTCCTTCTCTCCATTCCTTCTCTTACTTTCTTTCTCTGCTTCTTTCAGAAAATCTGAAGATTCTAGTACTGTCTGCTCTTCTCATCTCACTCTCCTTCTCAACTTTCTGTACTTCTTCTCTCTCTCTCTCTCTCTCATTCTCTCTGTCTTCATTCTGTCTGTCTCTTCTCTGTCCTTCTGTCTCTGTCTCTCCTCTCTCTCTCTCTCTCTCTTATTTATCTCTGTATTTTCATTCTTTTCTCTGTCGTTGTCCTCCTGTTTCCCTGTCTGGCTCCTGCTCTGCTCCTTCTCTCTTTCTCGTTTCTCTCTGTCATCTTTCTTCTGCTGTCTTGTCTGTCGTCTGTTTTTTTCTTCTCTCTCTCTCTCTCTCTCCTCTCTCCCTCTTCTCCTCTTCTCCTCCCCCCTCTCTCTCTCTCTCTCTCTCTCCTCTCTCTCTCTTTGAATTTTTGTTGACTGTCATGCTCCTCTCCTGTCTTCTGTCGGTTGTCATTCTGTCTGTCTGTCTGTCGTGTCTCTGTGTGTTGTTGTGTGTGTGTGTTCTTCTCTTTCCTTCTTTGCATTTTATATGATAATTTTTATGGTCCCATTCACGAAGCACCCCATCCACTGTTTCCCTTGTGAGTGGGTCTGAAAGCCTGCCACATTAATACAGTTTGTATTCGTATTCTTCGTCTATCTGTCTGTCTGTCTGTCTGTTTGTCTGTCTGTGTCTGTCTCTCTTTTTTTATTCTCTCTCTCTCCCCACTCTCTGTCTCCTCTCCCCCTCCCCGTCCTGCCCTCTCTCCCTCTGTCTCTCTCTCTCTCTCTCTCTCTCTTTGTGAAGATTGTTATGATCGATCAAGTGGATAGGTGTGTGTGTATGTGTGTGTGTGTGTGTGTGTGTGTGTATGTGTGTGTGTGTGTGTGTGTGTGTGTGTGTGTGTGTGTGTGTGTGTGTGTGTGTGGGCATTGGCAAGTTAAAATATGCTGATGCAAAATCAGTTGAGAGACACAGACAAAGTGTGTGTGGGGGAGAGAGAGAGAGAGAGAGAGAGAGAGAGAGAGAGGAGGAGGAGGAGGGATCAGGAAGGAGATAAGAGGGAGAAAGAAAGAAAGAGAGAGAGAGATAAGGAAAGATATGTGAGAGTGAGAGAAAGAGAGTGAGAAAGAGAGAAACAGAGATAAACAGATTGACAGACAGACAGACAGACAGACACACAGAGAATAAATAGATCACAAGTGTATGTTATCCTCTGTCTCTCTAAGAACGTTTAGGGAGGACAGCATGAAGTGAAAAATGGGGGGGATGGATGGTGGGGGTCTGTTTAGGATGGATGATGGGGGTCCTGGACAGTAACACATTGACTTAAATCAATTATGTTCATTCCCAACACATCTGTTGGATTGCTTTCTCACAATAAGTTGAGTCATCCTTCACCTTCAACTCTTTCCTTTTCCTCTGGATAATTACTTGTGTGCGGGGAGGGAGGGAGGGGGGTAGGGGTAGGGGAGGGGGGGAACTGACCAACGTAAGAAAGAATGCGTGTAAGCCTGTAAGGTCATTTATTCCACTAGCAAGCTAAGTGAAGTGACCAATCTATCACAAGCCAGCTGTGTTAAAATGAGTTATGTAGAGAGAGAAAGAGAGAGAGAGCAAGAGAGAGAGAGAGAGAGAGAATGTGTGTGTGTGTGTGTGTGTGTGTGTGTGTGTGTGTGTGTGTGTGTGTGTGTGTGTGTCTGTGTCTGTGTGTGTGAGAGTGCGTGTGTGTGCGTGAGCGTGTGTATATGTGTCTGTGTGTGTGTCTGTGTGTGTGTGTGTGTCTGTGTGTCTGTGTTTATCTGTGTCTGTGTCTGTGAGTGTGTGTGTGTGTGTGTCTGTGTGTGTGTCTGTGTGTGTCTGTATGTGTGTGAGTATGTCTGTGTGTGTTTTACTCTGTGTGTGTATGTGTGTGTGTGTGTGTGTGTGTGTTTTGTGTGTGTGTATGTGCGTGTGTGAGTGTGTGTGTGTGTCTGTGTGTGTGTCTGTATGAGTGTGTGTGTGTGTGAGTGTGTGTGTGTGTGTGTACGTCTGTCTGTGTTTTTTTCATTTGTGTGTGCGTGTGAGTGTTGGTGTGTATATGCATGTGTGTGTGTGTGTGTGTATGTGTGTGTGTGTGTGTGTGTGTGTGTGTGTGTGTGTGTGTGTGTGTGTGTGGGCGTGCGTGTGTGTTCATTTTCCATCTCCACTTCACAAAAGCTTTGTACTTGGTTTCTATTTGATGCATCTAGCAAAGTAAATGAATGAAGTGACCAATCTATCACGAACTAGTTGTGTTGAAGTGAATTACACAGACTTTTCTTTTTTTGTGTGTTTGTGTTTCTCTTCCTTCTCCACAGGACAAATTCAAAAACTTTCTGTTTAGTTTCTATTTGTCTGTTCAGTAAGGTTCAACTGGTGAAGCATCAGAAACCGCTGAAACTGTAACCTTATTCACAATGCTGAAGATCTTGATCTAGTCATGTCTGTTCAGTAAGGTTCAACTGGTGAAGCATCAGAAACCGCTGAAACTGTAACCTTATTCACAATGCTGAAGATCTTGATCTAGTCATGTCTGTTCAGTAAGGTACAACTGGTGAAGCATCAGAAACCGCTGAAACTGTAACCTTATTCACGATGCTCAAGATCTTGATCTGTTCATGTCTGTTGAGTAAGGTACAAATGATTAAGTATCAGACAGTGCCAGAACTGTAACCTTGTTTGCAATGCTCAAGATCTTGATCTAGTCATGTCTGTTAAGTAAGGTACAAATGATTAAGTATCAGATAGTGCCAGAACTGTAACCTTGTTCATAAATACTCAAGATCTTGTTCTTTTCATTAAGATAAGAGGTGCTGTGTGTGGGTTTTTCCCTCACAAGTTTCTGATCAACAATGATTAGATATGGCCACGTTCGCCAGATGGATGATGGCAGAATGCCCAAGAACTTGCTTAAGGTAAACTAGCTGTGGTGACCTTAGTTTTCAGTTTCCTCTATTGCTAGCACGCCTGAGATGAATACCAGATGAGGATTTTATTTTTCGTTTTAGTGGTTCATCAGGGCTGCTAGTGGAGGGCTGTGGTGCTAGTTGTTTTATGGGGATGGGGTGGAGGATGTCTCACACTTGGTTTGTGCAATTATTGTTGTTAGTAAGGGGTCAGTCCCCGTATCACTTTAAGGACAAGTGCAAATATGATCTAAGTGAGCTATAGATACAGACACCAACACGTGGGAGAAAAATGTCCTTCTTACAGATGCTTGTAGAGATTTGAACTTAAGAAGAAGATTCAAAAGGATGAGGAAACGCTGGCAAATAAATAAAAGAACAAGCAAAGTCCATACAAGGAAATATGAGAGATAGAGAGAGAGAGAGACTGAGACTGAGACTGAGACAGAGACAGAGACAGACTGATACAGACAGGCAAAAAGAGAGAGAGAATAGGGAGGGGGGAGAGAGGAGGGCAGGCTGCAAGGAACAGCATGCAGACAAATATGCTGACACACAGTGCCAAACGTACTGGCTTCAACAGGATTCCAGACACAGTACAGCCAAAAAGAAGTCAGATATTACAGAGCGCCAGTCCATGGTCTCCTAAGACCATGAATGCCAAGTATTCTTGTCTCATCACTGACAATGGACTTTAGTCATCTTTGACATCTATAAGGGTGGAAAGAGAAAGAAAGAGTGTGTTAAGCGTGTCCTCAGTATGGATCTATTTAACTTCCCTCCTCACCCCCACCCCCCATCCACACCCCTATCCACGTGTAACAGAGAAGCAAAAGCAAGCAAACGATCAGATGAGAGTGACACAGGCAGTTGTAATGACGTGCACGACTACTCAAGAACCAGCACTCTTGGGGAATAAGGGGAGAGCAGGCAGAATGATTGAATGTGTCTGTTGTCTTCCTAGAGGTCCCCCACTCCCTTCTGTCTGTGGATGAGCGCCAACGACCGTCGTGTTGGTTCATTGTGCTTGTTCACTTTATTGTTTGTTGCAAAACAGGACGAGTGAGTCTGATTGACTGATCGAGTTTAAAAACAAGAGTGTATAGTTTGTTTGTTTGTGTGTGTGTGTGTATATGTGTGTGTGTGTGTGTGTGTGTGTGTGTGTGTGTGTGTGTGTGTGTTGTGTGTGTGTTCATGATATATGTATGCGTGTGTGCGTGTGCATACATATGTGTGTATGTGTGTGTTTGTTGTGGTTTGTACATATGTATGTGTGTGTGTGTGTGTGTGTGTATGTGTGGTGTGTGTGTGTGTGTGTGTGTGTGTGTGTGTGTGTGTTGTGTAGTTTCTTCATGGGGAGGGGGAGGGAGTCTCTCACTCAGCCTGGTTTCACGATAGAGCAATACGAAACAAACAAATAGGCCAATGAGAGAGAGGGGGTTGGAGAGAGAGACAGAGAGAGAGACACAGAGAGAGACAGACAGACAGATAGACAGACAGACAGAGAGACAGGTAGACAGAGACAGAGAGAAACAGACAAACAGCAGACAGACAGGCAGAAACAGACAGAGGCACAGACAGTGAAACAGAGACAGAGAGGATGAGAGAGACAGACCGACAGAGAGAGAGACTGAGACAGAAACAGGCAGAAAGAGAGGGGGAGGAGGGGGAGAGAGGGGGAGCAGGCTGCAAGGAACAGCAGAAATACATGCCATCACTCCAGTACCAAACGTACTGGCTTCAACAGGATACCAGACACCAGACACTGACACAGTACAGCCCAAAGAAGTCAGATATTACAGAGCGCCAGTGCATAGTTTCCTGAGACCAATGAATGCCAAGTATTCTTGTCTCGTCACTGACACTGGACTTTAATCGTGTTTGACATCTGTTAGGGTGGAAAGAGAAAGAGAGGGTGTGTTAATTGTGTCCTCAGCATGGATCCTTTTGACTTCCCATCCTTTCTTTCACCCCCTAACCCTATTCACTTGTGTGTGTGTGTGTGTGTGTGTGTGTGTGTGTGTGTGTGTGTGTGTGTGTGTGTGTGTGTGTGTGTGTGTGTGTGTGTGTGTGGATGGGTGGGTGTGGGTTGGGTGTGTGTAAGTGTGTGTGTGTGTGTGTGTGTGTGTGTGTATGGTGTGTGGTGTGTGTATGTGTGTGCGTCTGTATGTGTGTGTGTACATGTGTGTACATATGTGTGTTTAACTGTGTGTTTAATTTCTTCATGTGCATGGGGACAGGGTCTTTCAATCTGTTTGGCTTCAGGATTGAGCAATAAGAAACAAAGAGGCAAATGAGAGAGAGGCGAAAGAGAAAAAGAGAGAGAAAGAGAGATACAGACAGAGATGGAGGCAGAGGCAGAGACATAGACAGAGGGACACAGAGAGAGCGACAGAGAGGATGAGAGACAGACAGACACAGAGACAGATACAGAGAGGTTGGAGAGAGAGACAGAGATAGAGAGACAGAAAGAGAGAGAGGAGGGCAGGCTGCAAGGAACAGCAGACAAACACGCCAACAGTCCAGTCCCTAACGTACTGGCTTTAACAGGATACCAGACACTGTACAGCCAAAAGAGGTCAGATATTACAGAGCGCCAGTCCATGGTCTCCTAAGACCCATGAATGCCAAGTATTCTTGTCTCATCACTGACAATGGACTTTAGTCATCTTTGATATTTATAAGGGTGGAAAGAGAAAGAAAGAGTGTGTTAAGCGTGTCCTCAGTATGGATCTATTTAACTTCCCTCCTCACCCCCACCCCCCATCCACACCCCTATCCACTTGTAACAGAGAAGCAAAAGCAAGCAAACGATCAGATGAGAGTGACACAGGCAGTTGTAATGACGTGCACGACTACTCAAGAACCAGCACTCTTGGGGGAATAAGGGGAGAGCAGGCAGAATGATTGAATGTGTCTGTTGTCTTCCTAGAGGTCCCCCACTCCCCATCTGTCTGTGGATGAGCGCCAACGACCGTCGTGTTGGTTCATTGTGCTTGTTCACTTTATTGTTTGTTGCAAAACAGGACGAGTGAGTCTGATTGTCTGATCGAGTTTTAAAAACAAGAGTGTATGGTTTGTTTGTTTGTTTGTGTGTGTGTGTGTGGTGTGTGTGTGTGTGTGTGTGTGTGTGTGTGTATGTGTGTGTGTGTGTGTGTGTGTGTGAGACTGTGTGTGTGTTGGGGTATGTTTGTGTGTATTGTGTGTGTGTTGTGTGTGTGTGTTGGTGTGTGCGTGTATGTGTGTGTGATGTGCGTTGCACGTGTGTGTGTGTCGTGTGTGTGGTGTGTGTGTGTGTGAGTGTGTCATTTTACGCCATCTGTGTGTGTGTGTGTCGTGTGTGTCTGTGTGTGTGTCTGTGGTGTTGTGTGTGTGTGTTGTGTCTGTCTGTGTCTGTGTGAGTGGGGAGGGGAGCAGAGACGAGGGCATTGCTCATTAAGAAAAAAAAAGTGTGGTGACAATGAGAATCTCACAAAGATGACTTGGTCAGTGCAAGAGTGGAACTTGTTTGTGTTAAGTCTATGAAACTCATATAACCTAGTCCATATGTTATGATGTACAAAAGAGTGAATTATACTCTAGTCGTATTGGGAAACAACAATATTTCAAATCAACGAAAACTGTGAATGTGCTGTACTGGACAAAATGTGTCACCTAATATTTCTGTAACGTTTATATGCACAAAACGAGGACTGAGTGTACATATCTTTTCAATAAATGTGCGCTTTTCGATTCTGGGGACGATAGTTTCCTTAAAACTAAGAACTGAATTAGCACCATCTATTCTGCTACAGTCTATGGACATATCTTACTAAAAAACTGTACTGGATATTAAACAATGTTATCAGTGACTCTGCATTATGTAGTATAGTTAATCAGATTTTAATAGATGGATTTGTTCCAAATTTATACAAAGGTGCGTTTATGCAAGGAGTTCTCAGCTCATACATTTGTAAGTCAGAGATCATACCACAAAGAGAGAGGGGGAGAGGAGGAAAGAGAAAGAAAGAGAGAGTGTGAAAGAGAGAGGGAGAGAGAGGACACAGAGAGAGTGAAAGAGAGAAAGAGAGAGAGACACACACACAACACAGAAAGATTCTACAACATTTGCTACGTTTCTGAAACAGTTTGAGAACAGCAGAGCTGAAAGAAGAGAATAAAATGACATAGCATGAGTGGTGGTGGTGTGTGTGTGTGTGTGTGTCTGTGTGTCTGTGTGTGTGTGTCTGTGTGTCTTGTGTGTCTGTGTGTGTCTGTTTGTGTCTGTGTGTGTCTGTGTGTGTCTATGTGTCTGTGTGTCTCTGTGTCTGTGTCTGTGTCTGTGTCTGTCTGTCTGTCTGTCTGTCTGCATGTTTCTGTCTGTCTGTCTGTGTTGGAAGGAGGAGATGTGGGGTTCTAAACGTTTTCATGCGGACCAAATCAATTATGCTGAGCTAAGGCACATTCGCTCTGCTGGATTGCTTTTACAGAATCATTTGGGACACCCTCGTCCCGTCACATCTTCCCTCCCTCTCCCTGTTTCAATAGTTACTACAAGACACATAATCAGACAGCTTCAATTCACTTGAAGAACTTCCAGCACAAGAAAGAAAGAAAAAGGTGACGTATAGACTTAAGTCAATTGAAGCAACTTAGCAATAAAATGAAGTGACCAACTGTTCACAAGCCAGTTCTGTTTAATTATGATTATACAGATTTTTTTTCTGTTTTATAAAGGTTCTGTTCATTTCTTTTTCTTTCTATCTTTCTTTGTTTCTTTCTTTCTGTTTTTCTTTCTTTCTTTCTTTCTTTCTTTCTCTTTCTTTTCCTGCCTTTTCCTCTCTCTTTCTGTACATTTTTTCATTCTTTCTTTCTTTCTGTCTTTTTTCTTTCTTCCTTCCTGCCTTCCTTTGTTTCTTTCTTTTTGTTCATTTCTTTATGTCTTTCTGTCTTTGTCTTTCTTTCTTTTTTTCTTTCTTCCTTCCTTTCTTTCTTCTTATTTTCTTCCTTCCTTCCTTCCTTCCTTTCTTTCTTTCTTTCTTTTCAGGCCAAAGAGAATAGTTTTGTTTAGATAGGAAACTTTCTTCCTTGTTCTGTTTGTGTATTCAGTAAGGTGCCTGTTGCACTTTTTATTTAAAAAAATCTTTTCTATTTAGTGTTGTCATTTTTCTCAGATGCAAGCATGCACGTTGTTTCGCTCACATTATGCGAGTGGCATGTTGCTGCATAGTCTGCGTGCTTTGTCTTAGACAGGCGTGTGTGCTGGGGTGTATTCACGCTTTCACAAGCCACTAGACAGTGACATGACTTTCAGCATGTTTAAAACATGAATATTTGATGTTCCAGTTACTCATGCCACACAAAATGAATTTAGGCACTAGTACATCTACAGACGTGTTAAGCTGGGAGACGGAAAACATGTCCACCACTTACACCAGTCGTCCTGGGGTAGTGGTTAACGCAACGGACTACAGACTGGAAGGTTGTGGGTTCGAATCCCATCACTCCCTTCAAAACTATATCATTGTTGGATTTTTCGGCTCTAACCGGCTCGCAACCAGAATTGGACGTGCTATGGGTTCATTGGGAAGACTAGGACCACACAGTCGAGCCTCATCCACTTCACGGATGCGTTATTGAGTGTGTTGCTCAAATCTTCTGACCAGCACCGCAGGCGTCTGTATCTCTCAGGCCTGGTTGACGCCAGGATATATTCTGATAGTATTCTGTCACGCAGTCTCACTTCCAAGATGGAACTCCATAGCATCATGATTACCATCCTCATCGATACCATCATTATCGCATTATAAAAAACATACATACATACGTACATACATACATACATACATACATACAAACAACATACATACATACATACATACGTACATACATACATATATACATACATACACACAATACATAACATACATACATACGTGTACATACATGAGACTGATACATGAGACATGGACATACATAATACATACATACATACATACATACATACATACATACATACACACATACATACATACATACATACATACATACATACATACACGTACATTAAACATACTACGTACATAGATCAACACACACATATACATAACATATACATACACACATACAAAACATACACATACATACATACATACACATACACACATGCATGCATGCATACATGCATACGTACATATCTACGCACGTACATACATACATACATACATACATACATACATAGGTACATACATGTATACATACATAGGTACATACATGCATACATACATACATACATACATACATGCACACACACATACATACAAACACACACACACACACACAAACACACATGCATACATACATACATGCATACATACATACGTACATACATACATGCATACATGCATACATACGTACATACGTATACATACACACACACAACACACACACACACAAACACAACACACACACACACACACACACACACACACACACACACACACACAGAGAGAGAAACACAAACTAACAAACAAACAATGAAACTTACCAAGAAAGAGAGAGGCACAGCTCTCAAAAGCCTCAGCCAAAGTGCAAAACACACACGATCCCTGGCCCTATCTAGACGTGGCAAATGCAAACAACAATGATTGTCATTGACGCAGTCGCCTCCTGTGCCACACGCAGACGCTGTACTGTAGAAAGACGCTAGACATAAAAGACCACTGGTCCATGGGATGTCCATGTCAAGTCTCTTGAGGCTGACGAGTTTCCCATAAACACTCACGTCTGATCACTGATAATGGGATCTGAGCATGTTTGACAACTTGCCACAGGAGACAGAGTGACAGATAGACAACGAAGGGCGGAGAGAGAGAGACAGACAGACAGACAGAGACAGAGACAGACAGAGACTGGCAGACAGACAGAGACACAGAGAGAGAATGAGATACAGAAAGACGACAGACAATGAGAGATGGAGAGAGACAGACAGAAAGACACAGATACAGACACAGATACAGACACAGACAGACACAGAGTCAGAAATAGTGACACAGACATCGACATAGAGACAGTTCAGAGATAGAGAGACAGACAGAAAGACGACAGACAAACAGACAATGCGAGATGGAGAGAGAGAGAGAGAGAGAGGGAGAGAGATGACAGAGACAGAAAACAGACAATGAGATAGAGAAGGTGAGACAGGGAGAGAGAGACAGAGACAGAGAGAGAAAGAGAATGAGAGAGAGAAAATGAGAGAGAGACAGAGAGAGAGAGAACGAGAGAGAGAATGAGAGAAACACACAGACAAACAGTCAATGGCAGAGAGAGAGAAACAGTGCAGAGACATGATACATGCAGACATGCGGAAACAATACATAGATACATCATACATAATACATCATTACATAAGACATCATACAAAACATACATTACATACATGACTACTATGTACGTATAGTAGACATCAGTGACAAAACACATCATTGACTAAAACATCAGTGACATAATAACATCAATGACAAAGACATCATGACATACATATGACAATCACGTACATAAGACATCATACATAACTACAGTGACATAAGACATACATAGGACATACATGATAATCATACATAAGACATCATGCACAAAGACATCATACAAAACATCAGACAAAAACATCATGACATAAACATCATGCATAACATAAGTACATAATACATCATGACATGCATCATAGTAATAGTAACATACAGTCACAAAACAACAACACAAACATCAGGACAAACATCATGACAAAGACACACACAAAACACCAGTGACAGATAACAACATACAAGACATCAATGAAACAATACCAAGGAAAAGACACAGTCATCAAACCCTCAGTGACAAAGACCATCGATTGGTACCTAGACGTCAAATGCAACAACAAGATCAGTGACATGACTCCTGTGCCAAAGACTCAGTGACGTAGAAAGAGACTAAGAAAATAAGGACAATAGTCCATGGTGACATGAAGTCTCTTGAGGCTGAGAAGTTCATGAACACTCATATGACACTGACAATGGATCATGAGCATAGTTGACAACTTGACAAGACATCAATGACAATAGACAACGAAGGCGATCTGTGACATAGACAGTCAGGACAGACATCAGGACAAAGACGAATCAGAAGACAAGAGACACAGTGAGATGACATAAGAAAGACGACACAGTGAAAATGGAGACACACGTGACAAGACACAGTCAGACAAGATCATCAGTAGACAACAGACATCAGTAGAAAAGACAAGACATGACATAGACATTCAGTGATAGAGGACAACAGAAAGACACAGACAAACGACAATGCAGTGACAAAGAATCAGTAGAGCAAGGAGAATCAGGACAAAAACATCAGTGGATAAAGGAACAGTGAATGAGACACAGTGACAAGAGAAAAGAGTGACATAGAAAATGTGAGAGTAGACATGAGAGGACAAGAGACATCAATGGCATGAGACAGATAGATGACAACAGACAACGTCATGGCAGGGACATGACATAGACATCAGAGACAAGACACGCAGTGACATAGAATCAGTGACATAGACATCAGTGACAAAGACATCAGTGACATAGACATCAGTGACATAGACATCAGTGACATAGACATCAGTGACAAGACTCAGTGACAAAGACATCAGTGACAAGACATCAGTGACAAAGACATCAGTGACATAGACATCAGTGACATAGACATCAGTGACATAGACATCAGTGACATAGACATCAGTGACATAGACATCAGTGAAAAAGACATCAGTGACAAAGACATCAGTGACATAGACATCAGTGACAAAGACATCAGTGACATAGACATCAGTGACAAGACATCAGTGACAAGACATCAGTGACATAGACATCAGTGACAAACGACATCAGTGACATAGACATCAGTGACAAGACATCAGTGACAAAGACATCAGTACATAAGACATCAGTGACATAGACATCAGTGACATAGACATAGTGACATAGACATCAGTGACATAGACATCAGTGACATAGACATCAGTGACATAGACATCAGTGACAAGACATCAGTGACATAGACATCAGTGACAAAGACATCAGTGACAAAGACATCAGTGACAAAGACAACAGTGACATAGACATCAGTGACATAGACATCAGGACAAGACATCAGTGACAAAGACATCAGTGACAATAGCATCTAGTGACATAGACATCAGTGACATAGACATCAGTGACAAGACATAGTGACATAGACATCAGTGACAAGACATCAGTGACATAGACATCAGTGACAAAGACATCAGTGACATAGACATCAGTGACATAGACATAGTGACATAGACATCAGTGACATTGACATCAGTGACATAGACATCAGTGACAAAGACATCAGTGACATAGACATCAGTCACAAAGACATCAGTGACAAAGACATCAGTGACATAGACATCAGTGACATAGACAACGTGACAAAGACATCAGTGACAATAGACATCAGTGACAAAGACATCAGTGACAAAGACATCAGTGACAAAGACATCAGTGACATAAGGCATCAGTGACATAGACATCAGTACAAAGACATCAGTGACATAGACATCAGTGACAAGACATCAGTGACATAGACATCAATGCATAGACATCAGTGACATAGACATCAGTGACATAGACATCAGGACAAAGACATCAGTGACATAGACATCAGTGACAAAGACATCAGTGACAAAGACATCAGTGACATAGACATCAGTGACAAAGACATCAGTGACATAGACATCAGTGACAAAGACATCAGTGACATAGACAACAGTGACATAGACATCAGTGACAAAGACATCAGTGACAAAGACATCAGTGACATAAGACATCAGTGACATAGACATCAGTGAAAAGACATCAGTGACATAGACATCAGTGACAAAGACATCAGTGACATAGACATCAGTGACATAGACATCAGTGACAATAGACATCAGTGATAAGACATCAGTGACAAGACATCAGTGACTATAGACATCAGTGACATAGACATCAGTGACATAGAATCTACAAGACATCAGTGATATAGACATCAGTGACAAAGACATAGTGACAAAGACATCATGACAAGACATCAGTGACAAGACATCAGTGACAAAGACATCAGTGACAAAGACAACAGTGACATAGACATCAGTGACAAAGACATCAGTGACAAAGACATCAGTGACAAAGACATCAGTAACAAAGACATAGGCATAGGCATAGACATAAACAGACAGACAGACAGAGCGAGTGAGCGAGAGAGAGGGGGGAGGAGGAGTGACAGAAGGAGACAGACAGACAAACAATCAATGACAGAAGAGGAAGGAGAAGAACAGACACGGAGACATGGACTATAGAACAGACATAGACACAACAGAGCGAGTAGGCAAGCGAGGCGAGAGAAGAGAGAGAGAGAGATAAAGAGAGAAAGAAAGAAAGAAGAGAGAGAGAGAGACAGTTACAGTGACAGCCAGACCAAGAGAGAGAGAGAGAGAGGGAGGGAGAAAGTGAGATGGAAAAAAAGAAAACTGTGGTCAGCATGTTTGGAGTTTGCGGTTTGTTGAAGAAGGATTCGCACAGCTGGACAATTCCGTATACGCTCCACCCATGTCTACCAGTTATCAATTATCTGACAGAGCTCTTGAGAAATTGAAACTGAAACTGACAGAGCCATTAAGCCTGCAGAAAACCTATTCGCTGGCTTAGTTTTGAATTGAGGAGTGGAGGGTGGAAGGGGTTAGGAAGCGGAGAAATTGACTTACGAATTACTGAGCTAATAAATCCAGAATGTTCGGGACATTAAATAAGATGATGAGCAGCAGTCTCAAGACCAGTTTCCATATCACAGGCTGGAATTGAAACATCAGATCTGCACTTTCAACAGAGCCAGCCAGCCAGCACGCTTAACCCTTTGACTACCGCAACCTATCCACCACCTGCAAAAATTTAATCCTTACCTATATCCACCAGCTTCCTGTAAGAAGCTGGTGAATAAGGTGAGGGGATCAAAGGGTTAAGTAATCAAAGGGTTCAGTTTTTGCTTTGTTAGCATGGTTGGACAATGCAGTATACTGATGAACAGGGTGGGGAGTCAAAGAGTTAAACTTAAGGTCCGGCTGAGGGTTGAACTCACGGCTTCTGTATTATCAGCAGGGCGCCCTAACCAACTGAGCTAACGCGGACACTAAAAGCCCGGGGCCTTCCCGAGGTTAAACACACAGCCCCTGTGTTATAAAAAAAAAAAAAAAAAAAGCTTGGAACCAGAAAAACATGAAAACAGAATCAGAACGCGTATTTGATACCCAGATAAAACCAAATTGTCGAACCGCAAAATGTAAGAAAACAAGAACAAATACAAACAACAAATTCATTCGGTTCAAATGGCCTTTGTCCAAGCCATCCATACCCACAGGCCTCGAACTTTCATTGTGGGTAAGGAGTCGGAATTGCAGGTGCCTGCGCTTACAAAAACCCCAACCAATGACTTCTGTTGCGAAGAGACATGATAAGGGATGATTTTGTAAACCACACGACTCGTAATCACGTCAAACAATCCGTTGGGGTTTAACTAGCCACTTGCCACTTACGGCAATTGGTCTGGAATTCATCAGGAAGAGAGTTCTTGAATATTATATAGAACCGATAATGTTATATGTTGTGAGACGTGGACAGTCAACACGCAAAGCCAGGACAAGATTGAGGCAGCTGAGATGTGGTTTCTCAGAAGAATGTTGAGAGTTCCATGGACAGCAAAGAAAACAAACGAGACAGTCCTGATGGAGGCAAACACAAGAAGATCATTCATAAGGAAGATTAGGAAAAGACAGGCAACATCTATAGGCCATTTTATTAGGAAACGGGGAATTAGAGCACCTGGTCACAACAGGAAAGCTGGAGGAAAGAGAACACCAGGTAGACCCAAGGAGAGAAGATATTGGACGGACTTGCAGAGTGGCAGAGGACAGAGAGGATGGAAGATGTGCTTGAGGCAACAGGGGATAGATGATATGGAGGGCCGATGATCGCCAACGTCATGCGGTAGGGCACTTGATGATGATGATGATGATTAAAATGGGCGACGAACAAGCCAGTTTTTCAATGTTGTGGGCTGGGATTGAACTCGAGACTATTAGATCTTGAATACACGGCCCTCTCTCTCTCTCTCTCTCTCTCTCTCTCTCTCTCTCTCTCTCTCTCTCTCTCTCTCTCTCTCTCTCTCTCTCTCTCTCTCTCTCTCTCTCAGCATGGCCTTCAGTAGAAACTAGAACGGCACAGCAAATTGTAGATTCTTGCAACTACATCATGGCGAGGTGGTTTTTCTCTGTTTCTGTATGTGTTTCCTGTCTTGCATATTTGTAGCTTGTTGTTTGTTTTTCCCTCCACGATTCCTTTGTGTGGTGAATAATTCAGTTAGTTCTTGGCTGTTTCTCTCGTTGTAATTGAACAATTAGATTGTGTTCCTGTGTATGTTTTATGTTCATTTGCTGCGACTTTTTCTCTTCTGGGCATGAGAGAGAAAAGTGGATCGCCGAATGATCGCAGCCGTGTTTCAGAATGAAGAGTAAACAGGATGGTTAACCATTTACATCATCTCTCTTTCCCTACGTCTTTCGTTAATGTTAATAAACTATGAGTAATTTAGCGCGCTGGCTGAACTGAATTGAGCGTGCGCACGGCACGCGCACACACACACGCTCGCTTACGTACACACTCACTCACACACACACACACACAACCTCACGTGCGTGCTCCTACCATACACACACACTCACCACTCCCACACACACACATTCACAAACACCCGCACATGCACACGCATACACACACAACACACACACACATACACACACACACACACACACCACAACTCACACACATCAACACATTGACACACACATATATTCACATATACACTCGTAAACACCCGCACACGGACATACACACACACACACACACACACACACACACAACACACACTCACACACACCACTCACACATATTCACTCACAACACTTCTCTCACACACACACATACCTCACACACACTCACACTCCACACACACACACAACACACCCACACACACACACAAACACACCACCAACACCACACACACACACTCAGACACATTCTCTCTCACACACACTTACACCACACACCAACCACACACACACCGCACACACATAACACACTCAAACACCACATACACCTCACACATATACTCACAGACACACAGACACACAAACACACACACCCACTCACACATATTACTCACAGACCACACACATACACACACACATCACACACAAACACCACACACACACACACACAAACACACACACACACACACACACACACTCACAACTATACTCACAGACACACAGACACCACACTCACACTTACTCACAGACACACACACACACACACACACACACACACCACACACACAACACTCCACATATACTCACAGACACACAGACACACACACTCACACATATACTCACAGACACACACACACAACTCACACCACAACACACACACACACACACTTGTGTCTATCTTGTGAACTACATAGTGAACTTTTTGCAGTTTGTGTATTATGTTACAATTTCCCTTCATATTGTTGAAGTTAATTGTTAGAGTTTAGTTTTTGTTCCATTTTTTCTCCCATGTTCTCCCACCTACTTATGTCTTTTTTGCTCTATCTCCCCTCTGCCCCAATCCAACCCGCCCAACTATCGTTCTACATTTTATTTTATTTATTCATTTTTTATTCCCACTCCCCCCCCCCCCTCCCCCGTCTAAATATCACTTATAGTGAAAAGACGTAAAATCAAAGAACGAACACACACACTCACACATATACTCACACACACACTCTCTCTCTCACACACACATAAACTCACACACACTCACACACTCACACACTTACACACACACACACACATACACACACTCACACACACATTCACACAATACTCAAACACACACTCTCTCTCTCTCACACACACACATACACTCACACACACTCACACACTCACACACACTCACACACACACACACACACACACACACACACACACACACACACACACACACACACTCACACACACATTCTCTCTCACACACACTTACACAAACACACACACACACTCACACACACGCACACACACAACACACTCAAACACACACACACACTCACACACATATATCACAGACACACAGACACACACACACTCACAGACACAGACACACACACAGACACACAGACACACACAAAGAGACACACACACTCACACATATACTCACACACACACACACACACACACACACACACACACACACACACACACACACACACACAACACACTTGTGTCTATCTTGTCTACAGAGTGAACTGTGACTACAAAAGTACGTCAGTCTCAGTCCCAAAAAAAATAGCATCGAGACTGATGGTTGTACCAAACTGTCTAAAGAAGGCCCAGCTGTAAAAAAAAAAAAAAGATAGTGATAATGCCCTGAAATCCTACTCTTGAATAAAACGATCAGCGTAGTACCTTCGCTGCCCGTTTCTGGCAAAGGCTGACCACCACTGTCAAAGTGAGTGGTCTGTATCCTAGCATGATTGTTAACTCTCTGACCCCTCTCTGTCTGTCTGTTTGTCTGTCTGTCTGTCTGTCTCTCTCTCTCTCTCTGTCTGTTTGTCTGTTTGTCTCTCTCTCTCTCTGTCTGTCTGTCTGTCTCTCTCTCTCTCTGTCTGTGTGTCTGTCTCTCTCTCTCTCTCCCTCTCTTTCTCTCTCTCTCTCTCTCTCTCTCTCTCTCTCTCTTTCACTCACTCTTTCTCTCTCTCACTGTCTCTCGGTCTCTCTGAGTCTGTCTCTGTAATCTCTCTCTCTCCGTCTCTCTCTGTCTCTCTCTCTCTCTGTCTCTCTCTCTGTCTCTCTCTCTGTCTCTTAGTCTCTCTGTCTCTCTCTCTTTCTCTGTCTCTTTCTTTCTGTCTCTGTCTGTCTGCCTCTCTCTCCCTCCTTTTCTCTCTCTCTCTCTTTCTTTCTCTCTGTCGGTCTTTCTTTCTCTTTGATATTTCTCTCTCTTCTCCCCCCCCCCCTCTCTACCCCTCTCCTTCTCTGTCTCTGTCTCTCTTCTCTCTTTCTATCTTTCTTCTGTCTATCTTTCTTTCTGTTTGATCCTCTCTCTCTCTCTTCTCTTTCTCTTCTCTCTCTTTGTCTGTCTCTCTCTCTTTATCCTTGTCTATGTCTGCTGTCTCTGTCTATCTGCCTCTCTCTCTATCTCTGTCCTGTCTCTCTCTCTCTGTCTTTCTTTCTTTCTCCTCTCTCTGTCTTCTGTCTCTCTTACTCTCTCTCTCTCTCTCTCCTGTCTTCTGTCTCTGTCTCTGTCTCTCTCTCTGTCTTCCTTCTCTCTCGTCTCTCTTCTCTCTGTCTCTGTCTCTGTTCTCTGTTCTCTCTGTCTTCTCTGTCTCTCTCTGTCTCGGTCTCTCTCTGTCTCTCTGTCTCTTCGTCTTCTGTCTCTCTTCTCTTCTCTCTCTCTCTCTTCTCTCTCTCTCTCGTCTCTCGGTTTCTCTGTCTCTTCTGTCTGCCTCTCTCTGTTCTCTCCTCTCCTCTCTCTCTTCTCTCTTCTCTCTCTTCTGTCTGCCTCTTCTCCTCTCTCTCTCTCTCTCTCTCTCTTCTCTCTCTCTCTCTTCTCCTCTCTTTTCTCTCTCTCTCCCTTGTAATTTTCTCTCTCTCTCATTCTCGTGCTCATCTCTGCCTGTTGTTGTCTGCTTTCTGCTACCTGTTATCGCTTGCCTACAGATTTTGTATAGGCATCATTGTCCAACGGAAATTAACCATTTTGATCAGCTACACGTGATGATTGATCAGCGTCGAAGCTGAACTGTGGAAAGTTCCATTTACCGTGTACAGGTGTGATACTGTACCTGTGAGTTCTACGGAACAAAAGTTTAAACATGAATAAACACAGGTATACAACTTGCTCACTGAGACAATGGATCTTTTTCTTTCACTGGAGCGATCTTCGAAAAACGCCCACAATAGGGTAGTGTGTGTGTGTGTGTGTGTGTGTTGTGTGGTGTGTTGTGTGTGTTGTGTGTGTGTGTGTGTTGTGTTTGTGTTTGTGTTTGTTTTGTGTTGGTTTGTGTGTTTTTGTGTGGTGTGGTGTGTGTGTTTTGGTTTTTGTGTGTGTGTGTGTGGTGTTGTTGTGTGTGTGTGTTTGTGTTTGTGTGTGTGTGTGTGTGTGTGTGTGTGTGTGGTGTTGTGTGTGTGTACGTATGTCTGTGTGTGTGTGTGTGTGTTGTGTGTGTGTGTGTGTGTGTGTGTGTGTGGGCGCGCGCCCTGTGTGTGTGTGTGTGTGTGTGTGTGTGTGTGTGTGTGTGTGTGTGTGTGTGTGTTCGTTCGTTCTTTGATTTAACGTCTTTTCACTATAAGTGATATTAGACGGGGGAGGGGGGAGGGGGAATAAAAAAAATTTTCAAATATAAAAAAAGAACAAAATAAAATGTAGAACGATAGTTGGACGGGTTGGATTTGGGCAGAGGGAAGACTGAGGAAAAAGACATTAGTAGGTGGGGGAACAGTAAAATGGAACGAGAACTTAACTCTAAAATAACTCTAACAATTAACTTCAACAACGTAAAGGGAAATTGTAAAACTAAAACACAAACCGAATAAAGTTAAAGTAATGCATTAACAGGACTGTGAACTAATGATTCTGAAATTCTAACTAACAAAGATCGATCTGATGTAATTTTTTTTTAAATGATTTTCAGAAACTTTTCTTGAGTAAACATTTTCGGTAAAAAAGAGCGTAGCATTTTGCAGTAGAATAAACAGTGAAACAGTGTGAACTGTTCGCCGCAAATACACTTGACATTTTTACAATATTTTGTTTTCAATGCGTTTAGCTGAATACGTAAACAAACAGCAACAATCGATCTCAAATGATACATGGAAGAATACTGCAATTTTTTACATACATTTTGAACGGTAAACGGTGTGTGTGTTGTGTGTGTGTGTGTGTGTGTGTGTGTGTGTGTGTGTGTGTGTGTGTGTGTGTGTGTGTGTGTGTGTGTGTGTTTGTGTGTGTGTGTGTGTGTGTGTGGTCTGTGTCTGTGTCTGTGTGTGTCTGTGTCTGTGTCTGTGTCTGTGTGTCTGTGTGTGTGTGTGTATCATCACCTGACCTGCCGTAATCTGTTGGCGACCATGGCCCTCCACACGAATCTATCCCCTGTCGTTGCAAGTACAATCTCCCACCCTCTCTGTCCTCAGCCACCTTCAAATCCGTCCAATATGTATGTATGTATGTATGTATGTATCTATCTATCTATCTATTTATCTATCTATCTATGTATGTATCTATCTATATATATCTCTATCTACCTATGTACACACACACACATAATTACATAGATAGATATATAGATAGATAGATATATAGATAGATAGATAGATAGATAGATAGATAGATAGGTAGATAGATAAACAGATAGATAGATAGATAGATAGACAGATAGATAGGTAGATAGATAGATAAACAGATAGATAGATAAATAGACAGATAGATAGATAGATATATAGATAGATATATAGATAGATAGATAAGTAGATAGATAAACAGATAGATAGATAAATAGATAGATAGATAGATAGATTGATAGATAGATAGATAAATAACAGACAGACAGATAGATAGATAGATACTAGATAGATAGAGATAGAGATAGACAGATAGATAGAGATAGATAGATAGATATAGATTGCACATATATGGCTTTACAGTTCAAATGTCTCGTTTAGAGTCTAATATAAACGTGACTGGCTGTACTGTCAAATTTTGGTAAACCCTTAAGTCTTTATAGTAAATAAGCTGGATTGTCTGTCTTACCAGACACTGCCAACACTTCGTTCAGAACAAAGTACAGGTAAGGCCTGTTTCTACACTAGGAATGTCTGTGATATTCGCCTGAACGAATAAACAGCTCTGTATGACTGGCGGTGGTGGTTGTTTTACCAGGAGAGGGAGGGTTGGTCCTTGGCCAATCTATGGCCAGCGCCTAGAAAAGAGTCCCTAACACACATCCTATGAGGGAGCCATCAGGTGGATAAGGGCCTTTAACCCTTTGACTCCCGCATCCCTATCCGCCAAGTGCAAAAACTTTAACCTTTTGACTCCCTCACCCTGTCCTGCAGAAAACTGGTGGATAAGGTGAAGGAGTCAAAGGGTTAAGTTTTTCTTCTTTTTTTTCTAGCGTGGTTGACAATGCAGAATGCTGATGGACAGGGTTAGGGAGTCAAAGGGTTAAGTTGTTTGTTGTTGTTGTTGGTAGCGTGGTTGACAATGCGGTTATGCTGACGGACAGGGGTGAGGGAGTCAAAGTGTTATGTTGTTTGTTTTGCTAGAGTGGTTGACAATGCGGTTATGCTGATGACAAGGTGAGGGAGTCAAAGGGTTAATTTTTCGCTTTGCTTACGTGGTTGACAATACAGATGCTGAATGACAGGGTGTGGGAGTCAACAGGTTTAAAATCCCCTGCCCAGGGAGTCAAAGGGTTAAGTTTTCGGTTTGCTAGAGTGGTTGACAATGCAGTATGCTGATGGACAGGGTGCGGGAGCCAAGGGTTTTAACACCTCATGCCCCCTTGCCCTCAAATGCTAATTCTTTTAGCATGAGCTGGGGAATGTGTGTGTGTGTGTGTAAGGGGGGGGGGTTATCCCTGCAGAAAACTCCGAGGGCTGTTCTAAGCCACTGGAACCAGGCCAGCAAGCAGCTTCTACCAAACAATGGAGATGCCATGCGATATAAAGCGGTACTTGCCTTTAGAGCTCATTATGCCCCCTTGCGTGTGTGGCAGCAATAACAAGGTCCTCCTCCATGACTCTCAGTTCTTGGCCATCTTTCCAGCACTGCTCCACGTCAGGACAGTTTTCTTCACCTCTGCCTCTGCTTAGCATCGCCTTGTTGTCCACGACCACCCTCTTTTGCATTTCCTGTGTGGGGTCCAGTACAGGGCATGCAGTCTTTATGGTAGTAGAGTCATACATACATAAATTCTTTTCTCCCAGACCGCTCTGAAGTGGCGAGTCATTGCTCTTGAAATTGTTATTGCTATTGTTATTGATATTGTTGTTTAAAGCCCAGTCGTGTGCGTAGAGCCTTATCAGGGCTATAACCATTTCAAAAACATACACAATACTTCAACAGGAAAAAAAAGAAAAAATGTAAATTAAGTACATATAATGCATTCAATGCATTCGCGCACATAATCTAAGGAGATGCCCCTGGCGTTGACCACTCTGTCAATTTATCGCACACGGGATTTAAATACTTACCTAAATACAAATTTAAACAAAACTAAGGACACTAAAACATAAAAAAATGAGCCTTGATTTACCTAAAATTGCTTCCGTATATCACACCTCCCTAGAGCCAAAAAAATGGACTTAACACATGTACCCAATTATCAATCCTAAGAGAAAGTACGTTAGACTTTATCGAACACATACAGGTGAATGGACCAGCAAGGCAGAAAACGATAGGAAGAAATGTCAGAAAGCAAAGGAACAAGGCAGAAACAAAGAGAGTGACAGGAAAGAGGAAATTCCTGGCACAGAATTTCCAGAAGGTGGAGATACTGTTTATACTGAAAGAGCCCCTGGCATCCCCTTGGGGGAGGGGGGAGGGAATGATGAGTCAGAGATATACGACCGTACAAGACATGTTCTGGCCATCTCTACCGTTTATCCATAATAATTATCGCTATGTTTTCTTCATTGCAACAAGCAGCTAGGACACATCTTCTCTGTCCAGTTTCAGTTTGAATTTTCTGAAGATATCGTCAGAGCGTTCAGATCAACTCCGTACACACCAACACCATAGATGGCATGTGATGATAAAAGATCGAAAAACGATTTCATCAAATGCCGTTAGCTTTTTACATAAACATAACGGCCTGCTGAGGTCTTGAGGTTCCAAATAACTCACTGGTTCTATACTATTTTACATACATTAACTGCTCACTGGTTCTATACTATTTCATATACATTAACTGCTCACTGATTCTATACTCTCACTGGTTCTATACTATTTTACATACATTAACTGCTCACTGGTTCTATACTATTTTACATACATAACTGCTCACTGGTTCTATACTATTTACATAATAAAATGCTCATGTTTATATTTTTACATACATTAACTGCTCACTGGTTCTATACTATTTTACATACATTAACTGCTCACTGGTTCTAGACTATTTTACATACATTAACTGCTCACTGGTTCTATGCTATTTTACATACATTAACTGCTCACTGGTTCTATACTCTCACTGGTTCTACACTATTTTACTGACAAGAAACAGTTGTTACGGCAGAGCCAGACTGGCAGGGAGTGACTTTTATTTGAAGATGACCGCTGCCCATGCCCTCTGTGACAGAGTATTATTACCTCTGAGGGTCCAGCTCGTACCAACAAATATCTATCAATTAACATCAGGAAGAGAGTTCTTGAATGTTATATAGAACCGATAATGTTTATGCGGTTGTGAGGCGTTGACAGTCAACAAGCAAAGCCAGAACAAGATTCAGGAAGCCGAAATGTGGTTTCAAAGAAAAATGTTGAGAGTTCCATGGACAGCAAAGAAAACAAACGAGACAGTCTTGATGGAGGCAGACACAAGAAGATCATTGATAAGGAAGATTAGGAAAAGACAGGCAACATTTATAGGCCATTTTATGAGGAAAGGGGAATTGGAGCACCTGGTCATAACAGGAAAGCTGGAAGGAAAGAGAGCACCAGGTAGACCCAGGGAGAAAATATTGAACGGACTTTCAGGATGGCTGAGGACAGAGAGGGTGGAAGATGTGCTTGCGGCAACAAGGGATAGACACATATGGAGGGCCATGATCGCCAACGCCATGCGGCAGGGCATATGATGATGATGACTATGAGGGTCCAGCCACCAAGCGGAAAAAAAAGCGATTTTGTTACTATGCAACGGCAAACTCGGTATACTGTTCTTTGTGTACAGATGTCCTCCAACCGCTTTTCGAACGATCACCAAAGGTTTTTCCTCGTTATCGAGGGTCATCCATCATTGTTCATGCATGTCCCGTCACTTGTTGTTGAAACAGTCAACATTACGTAGAGACGCATCTCTCCATTAGTAAGTCCACCCCAAGCCAAGCCTTTAAGTTATTTCATGCAAAAGAATATTAGTTTGCTATCAGACTGAGTAAACAGCATTTCTGTTACTGTCATTCCTCGGGTATGGTCAGAACTGAAGAAGCGCTCTTCTAACTCAAACTGACACACATATCTATCTGTCTATCTATCTATCTATCTAGCTAGCTAGCTAGCTATCTGTCTATCTATCTATCTATATAATATATATATCTATCTATCTATCTATCTATCTATCTATCTATCTAACTATTCAATCTATCTATCTAATCTATCTATCTAATCTATCTAATCTATTTACACACACACATACATATATGTATATATATGTGTATGTGTTAGTGTGTATGTGCGTGTGTCTGTCTGTCTGTCTGTGCGCGTGTGTGCGTGTGTGCGTATGTGTGTTAGTATGTGTGTGTGTTAGTGTGTGTGTGTGTGTGTCTGTGTGTGTAGAGAGAGAGACAGAGACAGACAGACAGACAGACAGATGGACAGACAGACAGACAGACAGAGACAGACAGACAGACAGACAGATGAACAGACAGATGGGCGGACAGACAGACAGATGGACAAACAGACAGACAGATAGACAGACAGATGGACAAACAGACAGACAGACAGATGGACAGACAGACAGACGGACAGATGGGCAGACAGACAGACAGATGGACGGACAGGCAGACAGATGGACAGACAGACAGACAGACACAGACAGACAGACACAGACAGACAGACACAGACAGATGGACAGACAGACAGACAGATGGACAGACAGACAGACAGACACAGACAGACACACACACAGAGACAGACAGAGAGACAGACACACACACACACACACACACACACACAGACAGAGGCATTTGTCACGTTCTGCTGGGCGAGAGCTCTTGTCAATGGTCTACTCATAAACAACCGATAACGGTGTGTGTGGGGTGTGTGTGTGTGTGTGTGTGTGTGTGCGTGCGTGCGTGCGTGCGTGCGTGCGTGTGCGTGTGTGTGTGTATGTATGTGTGTGTGTACGCACGTGTGCGCAGGCGTGTGTGATTGTCGTATTGATCAAAAGACAGACAGAGATATACAGGCTACCAGAAAAAACGGCACAGTTAATAATCATAACATTGTTACTCAATACCCTCCGTTACTGCAGAAGTGAACTCGAAGACAACAGACGCCAATGTTGAGCTTGGCGTGCAAGAACGTTCCATCGCATTCGGACAATTCCATATGCGCTCCACTTAATCTGCCAGCGAGTGTCTGGTGGATTCCTTAAGCCTGCCCAAAACCTTATACGCTGGTAAGGTCATAACGGAGGGAAAAAAAGGGACAAAGGAGTGGGAGGGAAAGAGAGACGAGACGGGAAAATATATGAAACACTACGACACACCAAACTGCCATCAACCTCCGTGGGGATGCCGGGGGCTGGTTCTGTATAAATGGTATCTCCACCCTCTGGAAATTCTGTGCGAGAGCTTTCCTCTATTCTGTCACTCTCTTTGTTTCTCTACCTTGTTCCTTTGTTCTTTGTCATTTTTTCCTGTCATTTTCTGCCTTGCTGGTCAGTTTGCCTGTATGTGTTCGATAAAGTCTTACGTACTTTCCTTTAGGATTGATAATTGGGTACATGTATTCAATGCATTCTTGGCTCTAGGGAAATGAGATATGAGGAAGCAATTTTGGGTAATTTGGGTCCGTTTTTATGTATACTTTAGTGTCCTTAGATGTGTTTAATTTGTATTCATGTATGTTTTTTAAATCCCCTGTGATAAATTCGACTGAGCGGTCAACGCCAGGGGCATCTCCTTGGATTGCGTGCGTGAATGCATTGGTACGTGTACTTAACTTTCTTTTCCTTTTTTTTTTTTTTCTTGTTGGAAGTAATGCATATGTTTTGAAACGGTTATAGCTTTGAGATGGCTCTACGCAGCCGGCTGGGCTTTAAAGAAGAATAACAATAACAATATCAACAATAAAACTGCCACCACAATGGACAGTGAGCAGGCCAGTATTTTACTTTGCGATCTGGGACTGAACTTCATACATCAGAGACTTATCAACAGACCTGCAACCAGCATGCAAAAACAGTAACAACAGAAACAACAACAGCCAGCACCGCAGGTGTCTGCATCTCTCGGGACTGGTTGACGCCAGGATATCTTATGATAGCAAAAATAGAGTACAGCCCTGTCACATAGTCTCAATCCTAGATGGAACTCCATAGCATCATGATTATCATCCTCATCGACACCATCGTCGCCTTGTGAAAATTGTGCTAACTTCTGGAGCCATTAAGATGGTGTAGAACAATGGACGGGAAAGAAAAAAGAAAAAAAAGGTGAGCACAAAGGTTATCTCCCTGATTGCGATGATCGTAAAAAAAAAGAATGAAAAGAAAAAACAACAGCAACAACAGCTATGGCCAACCTACCAGTCGCCATGGTTTAGTGGTTAACGCAACAGACTACCGATGGAAGGTTGTGGGTTCAAATCCCTATCAGTCCCTTCAAAACCATTTCATAGTGAGATTTTTCGGCTCTAACCGGTTCCTACCCAGAGTTGGGTGTGCTATGGGCTTGTTGGGAAGACTGGGACCATACAGTCTAGTCTCATCCACTTCTCGGATGTGTCATTGAGAGTGTTTGCTCAAATCTTTTGACCAGCACCGCAGGTGTCTGTATCTCTCGGGCCTGGTTGATGCTAGGATATATTATGATAATAAGTGTAGAGTACAGCCCTGTCACAGTCTTAATCCTAGATGGAACTCCATAGCATCATGATTATCATCCTCATCGATATCATCATCGCATTGTAAAAAAAAAACGTGCTAGCTTCTGCAGCCATTAAGGTGGCGTAGAAAATGGGACGGGGGGGGGGGGGAGGGGGAAGGTGAGCACAAAGGGCAATGAGGTAACCGCCCTGAGTGCGATGATCCTTAAAAGAAAGAAAGAAACAACATAAACAACAGCTATGGCCATCCTGATGATGTACCTCTCAGCCCCTGAAATATCCTCATGGTACTCTAACGAACTGAGTTAATCGCGCAACTTAAGTCAGGTCCCAGAGAAACACGTAAATAGAATCAGAACGCGTATTTAATACAACAAGACAAGACAGGCGCAAATTTTCGGCCAACTGGCCTTTGTCAAGCGTGAATGTAAGATCACAAACAAACACCAAATATAAAAGTAAGAGAAAAAGACTGAAACTTCCCTGCTGCTTCGTCCAGTGGGTGAAGACCCCCCCCCCCCCGAAGACACCCCCCCCCCCTCGGCATCCCCACGGAGATTTTAGTCCTCTTCTCCCACTGGACGAAGCAGCAGGGAAGTTTTAGTCTTTTTCTCTTAATTTGGTATTTGGTGTTTGTTTGTGGTCTTACATTCACGCTTGACAAAGGCCAGTTGGCCGAAAATTTGCGCCTGTCTTGTCTTGTTGTATTAAATACGCGTTCTGATTCTATTTTCGTGGTTTTCTTGATCCTGTTTGCTTGAACAGCGGGCAGTCTCACTTGTTTTAGATTTAATTTAGGTCGCCAACGACTCCCAGTGTTCCCAGACCGTCACCCATCCAAATAGACATGCTTACCAGGTCCGACACTGTTTAACCCTTTGACCCCCGCACCCTGTTGACCACCATCCTGCATTGTCAACCATGCTAACAAAGCAGAAAGTTAACCCTTTGATTCGCTCACCCTTTCGACCAACTCTCCTGCGGGAAGCTGGTGGATAGGGTGAGGGAGTCAAAGGATTCAGTTTTTGCAGTTGGTGGATAGGATGAGGGAGTGGAAGGGTTAGTTAACATTTTCTTTTTTTAAGAATCATTGTACCTGGGCTGTAGGGAATTTTCGTTTTGCTCGCTTTTCTCTCCTCACTCACTCCCATTTTCTGCGCCATCTTATCTCTCCTCATACACCTCTATTTTCTACGCCATCTTATCTCTCCTCACTCACTCCCATTTTCTACGCCATCTTATCTCTCCTCACTCACCTACATTTTCTACGCCATCTTATCTCTTCTCACCCACCTCCATTTTCTACGCCATCTTATCTCTCCTCACCCACCTCCATTTTCTACGCCATCTTATCTCTCCTTACTCACTCCCATTTCCTACGCCATCTTATCTCTCCTCCATTTTCTACGCCATCTTATCTCTCCTCACTCACCTCCATTTCCTACGCCATCTTATCTCTCCTCCATTTTCTACGCCATCTTATCTCTCCTCCATTTTCTACGCCATCTTATCTCTCCTCCATTTTCTACGCCATCTTATCTCTCCTCCATTTTCTACGCCATCTTATCTCTCCTTACTCACCTCCATTTTCTACGCCATCTTATCTCTCCTCCATTTTCTACGCCATCTTATCTCTCCTCCATTTACTACGCCATCTTATCTCTCCTCACTCACCTCCATTTCCTACGCCATCTTATCTCTCCTTACTCACCTCCATTTTCTACGCCATCTTATCTCTCCTCACTCACCTCCATTTTCTACGCCATCTTATCTCTCCTCACTCACCTCCATTTCTACGCCATCTTATCTCTCCTCACTCACCTCCATTTTCTATGCCATCTTATCTCTCCTCACTCACCTCCATTTCCTACGCCATCTTATCTCTCCTTACTCACCTCCATTTTCTACCCCATCTTATCTCTCTTCACTCCCTCCCATTTTCTACGCCATCTTATCTCTCCTCACTCACCTCCATTTTGTACACCATCTTATCTCTTCTCACTCACTCCCATTTTCTACGCCATCTTATCTCTTCTCACTCTCCTCCATTTTCTACGCCATCTTATCTCTTCTCACTCACCTCCATTTTCTACGCCATCTTATCTCTCCTCACTCCCTCCCATTTTCTACGCCATCTTATCTCTCCTCACTCTCCTCCATTTTCTACGCCATCTTATCTCTCCTCACTCCCTCCCATTTTCTACGCCATCTTATCTCTCCTCACTCCCTCCCATTTTCTACGCCATCTTATCTCTCCTCACTCACCTCCATTTTCTACACCATCTTATCTCTCCTCACCCACCTCCATTTTCTACACCATTTTATCTCTCCTCACTCACCTCCATTTTCTACACCATCTTATCTCTCCTCACTCACCTCCATTTTCTACACCATCTTATCTCTCCTCACTCACCTCCATTTTCTACACCATCTTATCTCTCCTCACTCACCTCCATTTTCTACACCATCTTATCTCTCCTTACTCACTCCCATTTCCTACGCCTTCTTATCTCTCCTCACTCCCTCCCATTTTCTACACCATCTCATCTCTCTTCACTCCCTCCCAGTTTCTACGCCATCTTATCTCTCCTCACTCACCTCCATTTTCTACGCCATCTTATCTCTCCTCACTCCCTCCCATTTTCTACGCCATCTTATCTCTCATCACTCCCTCCCATTTTCTACGCCATCTTATCTCTCCTCACCCACCTCCATTTTGTACACCATCTTATCTCTCCTCACTCACCTCCATTTTCTACGCCATCTTATCTCTCCTCACTCCCATTTTCTACACCATCTTATCTCTCTTCACTCCCTCCCATTTTCTACGCCATCTTATCTCACCTCACTCACCTCCATTTTCTACGCCATCTTATCTCTCCTCACTTACTCCCATATTCTACGCCATCTTATCTCTTCTCACTCCCTCCCATTTTCTACGCCATCTTATCTCTCCTCACTCACCTCCATTTTCTACACAATCTTATCTCTCCTCACCCACCTCCATTTTGTACACCATCTTATCTCTCCTCACTCACCTCCATTTTCTACGCCATCTTATCTCTCCTCACTCACCTCCATTTTCTACGCGATCTTATCTCTCCTCACTCACCTCCATTTTCTACGCCATCTTATCTCTCCTCACTCACCTCCATTTTCTACTCCATCTTATCTCTCCTCACCCACCTCCATTTTCTACGCCATCTTATCTCTCCTCACCCACCTCCATTTTCTACTCCATCTTATCTCTCCTCACCCACCTCCATTTTCTACGCCATCTTATCTCTCCTCACCCACCTCCATTTTCTACTCCATCTTATCTCTCCTCACCCACCTCCATTTTCTACGCCATCTTATCTCTCCTCACCCACCTCCATTTTTTATGCCATCTTATCTCTCCTCACCCACCTCCATTTTCTACGCCATCTTATCTCTCCTCACCCACCTCCATTTTCTACGCCATCTTAATGGCCACAGACGCTGTTGGAGGAGGAGGGGGGGAGGTTTTCACAATGTTATGATGATAATGTCGATGAGGATGATAAACATGATGCCATGGAGTTCCATCTAGGATTGAGACTGCCTGACAGGGCTGCACTCTACGATCATAATATATCCTTACGTCAACCAGGCTCGAGAGATACAGACACCTGTGGTCGAGTGTTGGTCAGGAGATTTTGAGCAACACCCTCAATGACGCAACCATGAAGCGGATCAGACTCAATTGTGTAGTCCCAGTCTTCCCAAAAGCCCATAGCACGCCCAACTCTGAGTTCCAGCCGGTTGGGACCGAAAAATCCCACGATGATTTTTTGAAAGGACTGATGGGGATTCGGATCCACAACCCTGCAGTTGGCGGTCCGTTGAATTAACCACTACACCACTGCGACTGACTTGCTTAATTAAGAAATCTAAAACAAGTGCGACTGCCCATGTTCAAGCAAACAGGAACCAGAAAAGCACGAAAATAGAATCAAAACGCGTATTTAATACAACCAGACAAGACAGTCACAAAATGTCGGTCAACTTTCAAACGTAAATGTAAGATCACAAACGAACAAACACCAAATACAAAAATTAGGAGAAAAATAATAAAAACTTCCCTGCTGCTTCGTTCAGTGGGAGAAAAAAAAAGTCCTACATTTACGCTTGACAAAGACCAGTTGCCGAAAATTTGAGCCTGTCTTGTCTGGTTATGTTAGATACGCGTTCTGATACTATATTCATGGCTTCCTAGTTCTTGCCTAAATAAGCTCAGTGATCGGAGAAAAACCAGTGTTTTAAATGTGGAATGGCCGTTAGAAAAATTGAACCTAATTATACAGGGTGTTTTAAAAAGAATACGCCAAAATCATTACGCAGTTTTTTCAGGTCTATAGCATTGTAGTGGACTGAATCAGTGGTTATTTGATAGAGTAGTTATCAAAGTTTGATTGGGTGTCAGTTTCACCGCTGTCGTTAGTATAACTTCCGGTGCAGCTGAATTGTGGGAAGATCAATCAAAATGGCGACTCCTCAGCAGAAGGCGTTTTGCGTGCTTGAGTTCGCGAAAACAAACGCCATTGTCACGGTGCAACGTGCTTTCAGAACAGAATTCGGCATTGATCCGCCCCATCGTGAGAGCATTCGACGGTGGGTTAGACAGTTTAAAGAGAGTGGGTGTCTGTGCAAAGGAAAGAGTCCTGGAAGACCACGTGTTACAGAGGAGCAAGTGGAGAGGATTCATGATGCATTTGAGAGCAGCCCACGTAAGTCCGTACGTCGAGCAAGTCTTCAGCTTGCCATCCCTCATACCACTGTCTGGCGTGTATTAAAGAGACGATTACACATGAAACCATACAAACTAAGCCTCGTCCAAGCACTTACTAATGATGACAAGGTGATGCGGAGGACATTCTGTGAGTCAATGCTGGAGATGGAGGAAGGTGATGAAACTCTCTTTTCACGTTTAGTTTTTAGTGACGAAGCGACTTTCCATTTGAGCGGCACAGTCAATCGTCACAATGTGCGCATTTGGGGAACAGATCACCCACATGAAACTGTTGAGCATGAAAGAGATTCCCCTAAAGTGAACGTCTTCTGTGCTGTGTCTCAAGACAAGGTCTATGGTCCCTTTTTCTTTGAAGGAAACACCGTTACAGGACAAACCTATCTCGAAATGCTCCAAAACTGGCTATTCACTTTACTGCAAGCAGATTCGAATGACTTCATTTTTCAGCAAGATGGAGCACCACCCCATTGGCATCTCGGGGTTAGAGCTTATCTGAATGAAAACGTGCCTCAGCGATGGATTGGGAGGAGAGGTGCTAAAGACCTTGCTCTCTGTGCTTGGCCTGCCAGATCCCCGGACCTCACTGTGTGTGACTTTTTCTTGTGGGGGTATGTTAAAGACCAAGTTTATGTTCCACCACTTCCAGCAAGTATCGATGACTTGAAAGATCGAATAACAGCTGCAATCAACACGGTGGACCGTGACATGCTGAGGCGCGTTTGGGAGGAATTCTCATATCGGCTTGATGTTGTCCGCGCTGCCGGTGGTGGCCACATTGAGCACTTATAAAACATGAAATGAAACTTGAATGTATATACAACACATGTGTTTATGCTAGAGGTTTGTAATTTTTTTCGTTTTTGACACATCACGTGATGATTTTGGCGTATTCTCTTTGAAACACCCTGTATAACCGAGATGCGAGCTGATGGAATAAAATATAGGCAGCAAGATTTTTTTTTAACCCGTGACATTGATACATTGCATTGGTTATATGAATAAACAAAACATACGAGCATGCCTGTTTCACAGGAAGATATAAAAACCAACTAAAGCATACAATTTTTCGGGATACCAGCGTAATTGTAAAATATTTCCTGAACTGTAAAGATTGTTTTGTGGTAGCGCCAACGGCTGTCAACCTTAAAGGTTTCAAAAAATAGAAAGGGTTCATTAATTTTCTGACATTTCCAGAATTTCGGCTTTCTGGTGTGCCTGACCTAATTTTTATTTACATGTTTATTTGTTTTTTACCATCTGTTTAGATATTACAGTGCAGAAGAGTAGGGACAGTGAGACATTACTTTTTTACTATTATTATCATAATAATAAGTAGCTGTAGAATTCTGATCTTATCATCATAATGTTTTTTATCATCATTATGATTACTATGATAAGTATTATTATTTCATCTCAGGAAATAATGTCAATCTCTCTGCTCCGTTGCACAAAAATATAGTCGTGACAAGAGAATCAGATTAGTAATATGTATACAAAAACAACCCAAAAACCAAATGCAAATGACGAGTTTGTAAGAGACTCATGAGATATTATAGCCATGTGCAGGCGCGCGCGCGCTCACACACACACACACACACACACACACACACACACACACACATATATATATATATACACGTGCGCGCGCGTAAACACAAACACACGCACATGCACACACCTAGATCCAGTAAAACACACACACGCATACACACATTGACCCAGTCACACACACACACACACACATGCTCGCACGCACGCACACACACACATGTGCGGACGCACGTACACACACACACACACACACACACACACACACACACACACACACACACACACACACACACACCACATGCACACACACACAGATCCATCAGCACACACATGCACACCATTAGACACATGCGAGTTTTGTTTTCATTTTTTTTTTTCATTTTTCAAACTCACCTTTTCAAAAAGGGAGAGGGGACTGGGGGCGGGAGCAGATTCTTTCATATCGATCGGAGATCACTGCTAGTGTGTCTGTCTGTTTTTGTCTGTCTGTGTATATCTGTGTATGTCTGTTTTTTGACTGTTTGTGTATATCTGTGTTTGTTTTTGTCTGTCTGTGTATATCTGTGTCTGTTTTTGTCTGTCTGTGTATATCTGTGTCTGTTTTTGTCTGTCTGTGTATATCTGTGTCTGTTTTTGTCTGTCTGTGTATATCTGTGTTTGTTTTTGTCTGTCTGTGTATATCTGTGTTTGTTTTTGTCTGTCTGTGTATATCTGTGTTTGTTTTTGTCTGTCTGTGTATATCTGTGTTTGTTTTTGTCTGTCTGTGTATATCTGTGTCTGTTTTTGTCTGTTTGTGTATATCTGTGTCTGTTTTTGTCTGTTTGTGTATATCTGTGTCTGTTTTTGTCTGTCTGTGTATATCTGTGTCTGTCTGTGTATATCTGTGTCTGTCTGTTTTTGTCTGTCTGTGTACATCTGTGTCTGTTTTTGTCTGTCTGTGTATATCTGTGTCTGTTTTTGTCTGTCTGTGTATATCTGTGTTTGTTTTTGTCTGTCTGTGTATATCTGTGTCTGTTTTTGTCTGTCTGTGTATATCTGTGTCTGTTTTTGTCTGTCTGTGTACATCTGTGTCTGTTTGTTTTTGTCTGTCTGTGTATATCTGTGTTTGTTTTTGTCTGTCTGTGTACATCTGTGTCTGTTTTTGTCTGTTTGTGTATATCTGTGTCTGTTTTTGTCTGTCTGTGTATATCTGTGTTTGTCTGTTTTTGTCTGTCTGTGTACATCTGTGTCTGTTTTTGTCTGTTTGTGTATATCTGTGTCTGTTTTTTGTCTGTTTGTGTATATCTGTGTCTGTCTGTTTGTTTTTGTCTGTCTGTGTACATCTGTGTCTGTTTGTTTTTGTCTGTCTGTGTATATCTGTGTCTGTTTGTTTTTGTCTGTCTGTGTACATCTGTGTCTGTTTGTTTTTGTCTGTCTGTGTACATCTGTGTCTGTTTGTTTTTGTCTGTCTGTGTACATCTGTGTCTGTTTGTTTTTGTCTGTCTGTGTACATCTGTGTCTGTTTGTTTTTTGTCTGTCTGTGTACATCTGTGTCTGTTTGTTTGTTTTTGTCTGTCTGTGTACATCTGTGTCTGTTTGTTTGTTTTTGTCTGTCTGTGTACATCTGTGTCTGTTTGTTTGTTTTTGTCTGTTGTGTACATCTGTGTCTGTTTTGTTTTTGTCTGTCTGTGTACATCTGTGTCTGTTTGTTGTTTTTGTCTGTCTGTGTACATCTGTGTCTGTTTGTTTGTTTTTGTCTGTCTGTGTACATCTGTGTCTGTTTGTTTTTGTCTGTCTGTGTACATCTGTGTCTGTTTGTTTGTTTTTGTCTGTTTGTGTACATCTGTGTCTGTTTGTTTTTTGTCTGTTTGTGTACATCTGTGTCTGTGTCTGTTTGTTTTTGTCTGTTGTGTACATCTGTGTCTGTTTGTTTTTTTGTCTGTGTACATCTGTGTCTGTTTGTTTGTTTTGTCTGTCTGTGTACATCTGTGTCTGTTTGTTTTTGTCTGTCTGTGTACATCTGTGTTTTTGTTTGTTTTTGTCTGTCTGTGTACATCTGTGTCTGTTTGTTTGTTTTTGTCTGTTTGTGTACATCTGTGTCTGTTTGTTTGTTTTTGTCTGTCTGTGTAATCTGTGTCTGTTTGTTTTTGTCTGTTTGTGTACATCTGTGTCTGTTTGTTTGTTTTTGTCTGTTTGTGTACATCTGTGTCTGTTTGTTTGTTTTTGTCTGTTGTGTACATCTGTGTCTGTTTGTTTGTTTTTGTCTGTTTGTGTACATCTGTGTCTGTTTGTTTGTTTTGTTGTCTGTCATCTGTGTACATTGTTTGTTTGTGTTTGTTGTGTTGTTTGTCTGTGTGTTGTGTACATCTGTGTCTGTTTGTTTGTTTTTGTCTGTGTCTGTGTCTCTGTCTTTCTTGTTGTTTTTGTGTCATTTCTGTTTGTTTTTTGTCTGTTGTGTACATCTGTGTCTGTTTGTTTGTTTTTGTCTGTTTGTGTACATCTGTGTCTGTTTGTTTGTTTTTGTCTGTTTGTGTACATCTGTGTCTGTTGTTTGTTTTTGTCTGTTTGTGTACATCTGTGTCTGTTTGTTTGTTTTTGTCTGTTTGTGTACATCTGTGTTCTGTTTGTTTGTTTTTGTTCTGTTTGTTGTACATCTGTGTCTGTTTGTTTGTTTTTGTCTGTTTGTGTACATCTGTGTCTGTTTGTTGTTTTTGTCTGTTTGTGTACATCTGTGTCTGTTTGTTTGTTGTTTTTTTCTGTGTCTGTTTGTTTGTTTTTGTCTGTGTCGTGTTCTGTTTGTTTTTGTCTGTTTGTGTACATCTGTGTCTGTTTGTTTGTTTTTGTCTGTTTGTGTACTCTGTGTCTGTTTTTGTTGTTTTTGTCTGTCTGTGTGTACATCTGTGTCTGTTTGTTTGTTTTTGTCTGTTCTGTTTTTGTTTACATCTGTGTCTGTTTGTTTGTTTTTGTCTGTTGTGTACATCTGTGTCTGTTTGTTTGTTTTTTGTCTGTTTGTGTACATCTGTGTTTGTCTGTTTGTTTGTTTTTGTTCTGTTTGTGTACATCTGTGTCTGTTTGTTTTTTTTGTATTGTGCTGTTTGTTTGTCTGTGTACATCTGTGTCTGTTTGTTTGTTTTTGTCTGTTGTGTACATCTGTGTCTGTTTGTTTGTTTTTGTCTGTTTGTGTACATCTGTTGTTGTTGTTGTTTGTTTGTTTTGTCTGTTTTTGTGTACATCTGTGTCTGTTTGTTTTTGTCTGTTGTGTACATCGTGTCTGTTTGTTTTTGTTGTTGTGTACATCTGTGTCTGTTTGTTTTTGTCTGTTGTGTACATCTGTGTCTGTTGTTTGTTTTTGTCTGTTGTGTTACATCTGTCTGTTTGTTTGTTTTTTTGGTCTGTTTGTTGTACTCTGTGTCTGTTTGTTTTTTGTCTGTTGTGTACATCTGTGTCTGTTTGTTTGTTTTTGTCTGTCTGTGTACATCTGTGTCTGTTTGTTTTCTTTGGTAATCTGTGTTGTTGTTTGTCTGTTGTGTACATCTGTGTCTGTTTTTGTTTTTGTCTGTTTGTGTACATCTGTGTCTGTTTGTTTGTTTTTGTCTGTTTGTGTACATCTGTGTCTGTTTGTTTTTTGTCTGTTTGTGTACATCTGTGTCTGTTTGTTTTTTGTCTGTTTGTGTACATCTGTGTCTGTTTGTTTTTGTGTTTTTTGTTTGTCTGTTGTGTACATCTGTGTCTGTTTGTTTTGTTTTTGTCTTTTCTTTTGTTTTGTCTGTCTGTGTACATCTGTGTCTGTTTGTTTTTTTTTGTCTGTTTGTGTACATCTGTGTCTGTTTGTTTTTGTTTTTGTCTTGTTCTGTTTGTTTTTGCTTCTGTGTACTGTCTGTTTGTTTTTGTCTGTCTGTGTACATCTGTGTCGTTGTTTGTTTTTGTCTGTCTGTGTACATCTGTGTCTTTGTTTTTGTTGTTTGACTCTTGTCTGTTTGTTGTTTGTCTGTCTGTGTACTTGTGTCTGTTGTTTTTTGTCTGTCTGTGTACATCTGTGTCTGTTTGTTTTTGTCTGTCTGTGTACATCTGTGTCTGTTGTTTGTTTTTGTTGTTTTTGTACATCTGTGTCTGTTTGTTTTTGTCTGTCTGTGTACATCTGTGTCTGTTTTTTTGTTTTTGTGTCTGTCTTGTGTAATCTGTTGTCTGTCTTGTATCTGTGTCTTTGTTTTTGTCTGTCTGTGTACATCTGTGTCTGTTTGTTTTTGTTGTTGTGTACATTCTTTTTTTGTTTTGTCTGTTGTGTACATCTGTGTCTGTTTGTTTGTTTTGTTTTGTTTGTTCTGTTTGTTTTGTTGTGTACATCTGTGTCTGTTTGTTTGTTTTGTCTGTTTGTGTACTTCTGTGTCTTTTGTTTGTTTTTCTGTTGTGTACATCTGTGTCTGTTTGTTTGTTTTTGTCTGTTGTGTACATCTGTGTCTTTTGTTTTTTTTTTTGTCTGTCTGTGTACATCTGTGTCTTTGTTTGTTTTTGTCTGTTGTGTACATCTGTGTCTTTGTTTTTTGTTTTTGTGTTTTTTGTTTTTGTCTGTTTGTGTACATCTGTGTCTGTTTGTTTGTTTTTGTCTGTTTGTGTACATCTGTGTCTGTTTGTTTTTGTCTGTTTGTGTAATCTGTGTCTGTTTGTTTGTTTTTGTCTGTTTGTGTACATCTGTGTCTTTTGTTTTGTTTTTGTCTGTTTGTTGTACATCTGTGTCTTTTGTTTGTTTTTGTCTGTTTGTGTACATCTGTGTCTGTTTGTTTGTTTTTGTCTGTTTGTGTACATCTGTGTCTGTTTGTTTTTTGTCTGTTGTGTACATCTGTGTCTGTTTTTTTTGTCTGTTTGTGTACATCTGTGTCTGTTTGTTTTTGTCTGTTTGTGTACATCTGTGTCTGTTTGTTTGTTTTTGTCTGTTGTGTACATCTGTGTCTGTTGTTTTTGTTTTGTCTGTCTTTTGTTTGTGTCTGTTTTTTTTTTTTGTCTGTTTGTGTACATCTGTGTCTGTTGTTTGTTTTTGTCTGTTGTGTACATCTGTGTCTGTTTGTTTTTTGTCTGTTGTGTACATCTGTGTCTGTTTGTTTTTGTCTGTTTGTGTACATCTGTGTCTGTTTGTTTTTGTCTGTTGTGTACATCTGTGTCTGTTGTTTGTTTTTGTCTGTCTGTGTACATCTGTGTCTGTTTGTTTTTGTCTGTTGTGTACATCTGTGTCTGTTTGTTTTTGTCTGTTTGTGTACATCTGTGTCTGTTTGTTTTGTCTGTTTTGACATCTGTGTCTGTTTGTTTGTTTTGTCTGTCTGTGTACATCTGTGTCTGTTTTTTTGTCTGTTTGTGTACATCTGGTTTTGTTTGTTTTTGTCTGTCTGTGTACATCGTGTCTGTTTGTTTTTGTCTTTGTGTAATCTGTGTTTTGTGTTTTTGTCTGTCTGGTACATCTGTGTCTTTTTGTTTTTGTCTGTCTGTGTACATGTGTCTTTGCTTTGTTTTTGTCTGTCTGTGTACATCTGTGTCTGTTTGTTTGTTTTGTCTGTTTGTGTACATCTGTGTCTGTCTGTTTGTTTTTGTCTGTCTGTGTATATCTGTGTCTGTTTTGTTTTTGTCTGTTGTGTACATCTGTGTCTTTTGTTTGTTTTGTCTGTTTGTGTACATCTGTGTCTGTTTGTTTGTTTTTGTCTGTTGTGTACATCTGTGTCTGTTTGTTTGTTTTTGTCTGTTTGTGTACATCTGTGTCTGTTTGTTTTTGTCTGTCTGTGTACATCTGTGTCTGTTTGTTTGTTTTTGTCTGTTTGTGTACATCTGTGTCTGTTTGTTTTTGTCTGTCTGTGTACATCTGTGTCTGTTTGTTTGTTTTTGTCTGTTTGTGTACATCTGTGTCTGTTTGTTTTTTGTCTGTCTGTGTACATCTGTGTTGTTTGTTTGTTTTTGTCTGTTGTGTACATCTGTGTCTGTTTGTTGTTTTTGTCTGTTTGTGTACATCTGTGTCTGTTTGTTGTTTTTTCTGTTTGTGTACATCTGTGTCTTTTGTTTGTTTTTGTCTGTTTGTGTACATCTGTGTCTGTTTGTTTGTTTTTGTCTGTTGTGTACATCTGTGTCTGTTTGTTTGTTTTTGTCTGTTTGTGTACATCTGTGTCTGTTGTTTTTTTTTGTCTGTCTGTGTACATCTGTGTCTGTTTGTTTTTGTCTGTTTGTGTACTCTGTGTCTGTTTGTTTGTTTTTGTCTGTTGTGTACATCTGTGTCTGTTTGTTTGTTTTTGTCTGTTGTGTACATCTGTGTCTGTTTGTTTTTGTCTGTCTGTGTACATCTGTGTCTGTTTGTTTGTTTTTGTTGTTTGTGTACATCTGTCTGTTTGTTTGTTTTTGTCTGTTTGTGTACATCTGTGTCTGTTTGTTTGTTTTTGTCTGTTTGTGTACATCTGTGTCTGTTTGTTTGTTTTTGTCTGTTTGTGTACATCTGTGTCTGTTTGTTTGTTTTGTCTGTTTGTGTACATCTGTGTCTGTTGTTTGTTTTTGTCTGTTTGTGTACATCTGTGTCTGTTTGTTTTTTTTGTCTGTTTGTGTACATCTGTGTCTGTTTGTTTTTTTTTGTCTGTCTGTGTACATCTGTGTCTGTTTGTTTTTGTCTGTTTGTGTAC
>CM060312.1:58439401-58444401 GCA_030674185.1 Monoplex corrugatus | reverse complement strand
CTGCTTCGACCAGTTTAGTCTTTTCTCACAGTGGTCGAAGCAGCAGGAAGTTTCAGTATTTTTCTCCTAATTTTTGCGTTTGGTGTTTGTTTGTTGTTTGTTTGTTTTTGTTTGTTTGTTTGTTTGTTTGTTTGTTTGCGATCTCACGCTTGACAAAGGCCAGCTGGCCGAGGAAATTTGCGCCTGTCTTGTCTGGTTGTATTAAATACGCTTCTGATTCGTTTTACGTGTTTTTTTTTTCTCTGTTTCCATTCAATTCATGCTTCCAAAACAAGTTTGAATGGTTTTGCAGGGGTTCCTCAAGGCGTCTACCCCATGGGCTATCTTCGTCGTTCCACAAAAAGGCCTTGACTTCTTTGTAGCTTGAAGGTCGACCTCCTGGCGTAACGATTATTTCAGGATGGGTCGTTGTTTCATTAACCCTTTGACTCACGCACTACCCTGTCCACCAGCTTCCTGCATTGCCAACCATGCTAGCAAAAACAAAAACAAAAACCAACCCTTCGATTCCCTCACCCTATCCACCAGCTTCCTGCAAAGAAAACTGGTGGATAGGGTGAGGGAGTCCGAGGGTTAAGTGTTTGCAGTTGGTGGATAGGGTGCGGGGAGTCAAAGGGTTAAGGGTTTTATGTCTTGGTCGTCTGCTCTCCACCCTCTTGAGATCGACGTGTCGGAGCCGAGCGTCACTGTCTCTCTGTCTCGTCAGAGTCCAAGAAAACGTCAATTTCCTTCTTCTGACACCGAGGGTGCCAGGACTAATATCTGATCCATACACGCACTAAGGCCAGTTATAACACTACAGCCACAAGGCTTGTGATAATTATGTGGGGTGGGGTGGGGGGTGTTGTGTGGGGGTGTGGGGGGAGTGGTGTGTGTGTGTGTGTAGGGGGGTTGTGTGTGTGTGTGTGTTTGCATGTGTGTGTGTGTGCGTGTGGGGGGTCGTTCTGTGTGTGTGCGTGTGTGTGTGTGTGTCTGTGTGTTTGTGTTTGCATTGTGTATGTGTTTGCGCGTGGGGTGGGGGGTGTAGTTATGCGCGTGTGTGTGTGTGTGGGGGGGGGGCGTTTGTGTGAGTGTGAGTGTGTGTGTTTGTGTATGTGTGTGTGTGTGTGTGTGTGTTTATGTGTGTATACGTGTGTGTGTCTGTGTGAGCAGGTTTGTGTCGGCGAGTTTGTGTGTGCTTGTGTGTGGTGTGTGTGTGTGGTGTGTGTGTGTCTGTCTGTCTGTGTCTGTGTGTCTGTGTGTGTGTCTTTGTGTTTGCGTGTGAGGGGGGTGTTTGTTTGCTCGTTTCTTTCTTTCTTTCTTTCTTTCTTTGTGTGGGTATATGGGTAGGTGGATGGTTAGGTGTGTGTATGTGTATGTGTGCGTTGGGGGGGGGGGTGTTTGTGTGTGTGACTGTGTGTGTGTTTGTGTGTGGGTACTTGTGTGTGTGTGTATGTGTGTGTGTGTGTGGGTGTGGGTGTATGTATGCGCACGCGCGTGTGTGTGTGCCTATCTGTCTGTCTGTCAGTGACTGACTGCATTTCTAAAATGACCTCATTTTGTTTTCATTATACATTTTTTGTGAACCAGTGTTTTTGCTGTTTCTGATTCCATGTTATGGTGTGTTGTTATTTTTGATGACCTGATTGTGTTCATACTGCACTGGTGGATGCATCCGACTACGTTTATGCTGCATTAATATGTGGACGTGATAGACAGATACATATGCGCTCCACCCAAATCTGCCAGAAATTATCTGAAAAACGCCTTGAGCCTGTTCAAAACTACTGTACAAGTTAGTACTGTCTTGAAATGGACCAGTTGCCGTGGTGTAGTGGTTAGCGCAACGGACTACAGACTGGAAGGTTGTGGGTTCGAATCCCCATCAATATCTTCAAAAGTCATTGTGGGATTTTTAGGCTCTAACCCGACTCCTACCCAGTGTTGGGCGCGCTATGGGCTCATTGGGAAGACTGGGAACACATAGTCGAGTCTCATCCACTTCACGCATGCGTCACTGAAGGTGGTGCTCAAATCTTCTGACCAGCACGCAGTGTCTGAATCTCTCGGGCCTGGTTGACGCCAGGATGTGTTCTGATATGTAAGCGTAGAGTCCAGCCCTGTCACGCAGTCTCAGTCCTGAATGGAACTCCATGGCATCATGATTTTCACCCTCATCGTCAGCATCATCATCACATTGTAAAAAGTGTGCCAGCTTCTGTGGCATTAAGGTGTCGCAAAAAATGGGATTAAAAAAAAAAGTGAGCGTAAAGGTAATCTCCCTGACTGCAATGGTCCTAAAAACATTTTTAAGTCTTGAAATGGGGAGAGAAATGGCACTTATGAAAAACTGATGCTTCCAGAATGATTGGAGCATTAAGAGATGGGTAGTAAACCAGTTGTTATGATCCATACACACTCTGAGGCCTATCATAATGCCACAGTTATAAGAGTTGTGATGTGTGTAGGGAGGGGGAGGACTAAGGCAGCTGAAATGTGGTTTCTAAGAAAAATGTTAAACAGTTCTATGGACAACAACAACAACAACAACAAAACAACAAAAAAACGAGACAGTCTTGAACGAGGCAAAACACAAAAAGAACATTTATGAAGAAAGATATGAAAAGAGGAGTAACATTTATAGGACATATTATGAGGCAAGAGAATTTTGAACACCTAGTCACAACAGGAAAGCTGGAGGGGAAAGAGCTCCAAGTAGACCCAGAGGAAAAATATTGGATGGATCTGCGGCGTGGATGAAGACAGAGAGGACGGGAGACGAACTTGCAGCGACAAAAGATAGAATCGAACGGAGGGCCATGATCGCCAACGCCATGCGGCAGGGCACATGATGATGATGATAATGATGATGACGACGACGACGACGTCGACGATGGAGGGAAAGGAGGAGAAGAATGATGATGATGATGTTGGTAGTGGTGATGATGATGTTAATAATAATGAAGGAGGAGAATAAAGAATAAAGTTGCTGAAGAAGAAGTTGACGATGCTGCTGCTGATGGTAATGATGATGACGACGACAACGACAGACGACGACGACTAACGGTGATGATGAATATGATAATAAATATGATAGTAATGATGACGACGACGGCAACGACAGACGACGACGATGATAATGACGATGAAGGAGAAGGCGAAAGAGTAAACGGAAGTGAGATAAGAGAGAGACAGACAGACAGACAGACAGACAGAGACAGAAACAGACAGAGACACAGAGAGAGAGAGAGATAGGGGAGAGAGACAGAGGAGAGAGAGACACAGAAGAGAGACAGAAACACAGAGAGACAGGCAGAGACACACAGAGAGACAGAGACAGAGAGAGAACGAGAGAGGAGAGAGAGAGAAGAGACAGACAGACAGAGATAGAGACAGAGACAGAGAGAGACACAGAGAGAGACACACAGAGGGAGAGACAGAGACACAGAGAGAAAGAGACACAGACGGAGAGAGACAGAGACACATAGAGAGACAGACGAAGACAGAGACAAGACCTAGACAGAGAGAGATACACACACAAAACAAACTTCATAATGGCATAATTGTTGGGTGACTTTTACCAGACAACTATACCCGCTTCCACAGATGTCCCTGAAGATCGTACTGGCGCAAGAACCAGCCACAAGCGGGGAAATTAGCCCCCCACGCCTGCCTCCACCCCCACCCCCACACTCCACCCCCACACACACCCACACCCCCTTTTCCTGGCCATACTAATATCAGAGGCAAAGGTCTCCAATGCCAGACCGTTCCCTCTGCTCCACAAAGTGACGTCAGCTGGAGAGACGAGCGCGTGCTGTGAACGAGACATTGTACAGTCGAGGGGACAAATCTGGCTATTTATCTCTCTGTCTGTTCTGTCTCTCTGTCTCTCTCTGTCTCTCTCTCCTCTCTTTCTCTCTTAGCTCTGTCTGACCGTATCTCTCTCTGTCTCTCTCTCTCTTTCTGTCTCTCTCTCTCTCTTTTGTCTCTCTGTCTCTGTCTCTCTGTCTCTGTCTCTCTCTGTCTCCCTCTCTGTCTCAATTCTGTCTCTGTCTCTTGTCTCTGTCTTTGTCTCCTCTACCTCTCTCTGTTCTCTGTTTCCTCTCTCTGTCTCTGTCTCTCTCTGTCTCTCTCTGTCTCTGTCTCTCTCTCTCTTGTCTCTCTCTGTTCTCTCTGTCTGTCTGTCTCTTCTCTCTCTCTCTCTGTCTCCTCTACCTCTCTCTCTGTCTCTCCTCTCTCTGTCTCTCTCTCTGTCTCTCTCTCTTTCTCTCTCTCGCTCTTTTGTCTCTCTGTCTCTCTCTCTGTCTCTCTCTCTTTCTCTCTCTCTGTCTCTGTCTCCTCTACCTCTCTCTGTCTCTCTGTCTCTCTTCTCTCTGTCTGTCTCTCTTTCTTTTTCTCTCTGTCTCTCTCTCTCTTTTCTTTGTCTCTCTCTGTCTCTGTCTGTCTGTCTCTACCTGTCTCTCTCTGTGTCTCTCCTCTCTCTATCTCTGTATCTCCTCTGCTCTGTCTCTCTCTCTGTCTCTCTTTATCTCTGTCTCTGTCTCTCTGTCTCTGTCTCTGTCTTTGTCTCTCTCTGTCTCCGTCTCTCTCTCTCTACCTCTTTCTCTCTCTCTCTCTCTCTCTCTCTCTCTCTCTCTCTCTCTTTCACTATTTCTTGTTCTCTATCATAATTACTCTGTTGCTGTATTTGATGGTCTGTGTGTGTGGTCTGGATGCGAACTAGTTGTTTGATTGTCTGTCTGTGTTCCTCCACTTATTTCACCTCGTCACCTCTCTCTCTCCCTCCCCTCCCTCCCTCCCTCATTTCCCTCCTTCCCCCACCTCAGACATGTTCTTTTTATATGCTTTCTGCAGGAATACATTTCAGTTTTCGGTTATCACAGAATCAGACATGCTGGACAACGGTTTTGTCTTTTTTGTTTTTTGTTGGGGTGGGGGGTGTGGGGTGTGGGGGTGGGAATGGGAGCAGTTCTGTTTAAAATCATACGTCTACTGGACAACCGTTTTGACTTTTTTGC
>CM060312.1:58419401-58429401 GCA_030674185.1 Monoplex corrugatus | reverse complement strand
GTGTTCTATGTAGTGAGTGTGTTTGTTAGTATGTGGTTTGTGTTTATGTGTGGTGTGTGTTTCTTGTAGTGTGAGTGTGTTTGTGTTTCTATGTAGTGTGTGTTTGTGTTTCTATGTGTGAGTGTGTTGTGTTTCTATGTGTGAGTGTGTTTGTGTTTCTGATGTTGTGAGTTGTTTGTGTTTCTATGTAGTGAGTTGTATTGTTTCTTAGTAGGTGAGTGTGTTTGTGTTTCTATGTAGTGAGTGTGTTGTGTTTCTATGTAGTGAGTGTTTTGTGTTCTATGTAGTGTGTGTTGTGTTTCTATGTAGTGAGTGTGTTTGTGTTTCTATGTAGTGTGTTTGTGTTTCTATGTAGTGAGTGTGTTTGTGTTTCTATGTAGTGTGGTTTGTGTTTCTATTAGTGAGTGTGTTTGTGTTTCTATGTAGTGAGTGTTTGTGTTTCTATGTAGTGAGTGTTTGTGTTTCTATGTAGTGAGTGTGTTTGTGTTTCTATTGTAGTGTGTTGTGTTTCTATGTAGTGAGTGTGTTTGTGTTCTTGTAGTGTGTTTGTGTTTCTATGTAGTGAGTGGTTTGTGTTTCTATTAGTGAGTGTTTGTGTTTCTATGTAGTGTGTGTTTGTGTTTCTATTGGTGATGTGTTTGTGTTTCTATGTAGTGATGTGTTTGTGTTTCATGTATGATGTGTTTGTGTTTCTATGTAGTGAGTGTGTTTGTGTTTCTATGTAGTGTGTGTTTGTGTTTCTATGTAGTGTGTTTGTGTTCTGTGTGTGTTTGTGTTCTATGTAGTGAGTGTGTTTGTGTTTCTATGTAGTGTGTGTTTGTGTTTCTATGTAGTGAGTGTGTTTGTGTTTCTATGTAGTGTGTTTGTGTTTCTATGTAGTGATGTGTTGTGTTTCTATGTAGTGAGTGTGTTTTGTGTTTCTATGTAGTAGTGTGTTTGTGTTTCTATGTAGTGTGTGTTTGTGTTTCTATGTAGTGTGTTTGTGTTTCTATGTAGTGTGTTTGTGTTTCTATGTAGTGAGTGTGTTGTTTTCTATGTAGTGAGTGTGTTTGTGTTTCTATGTAGTGGTGTTGTTTGTTTCTATGTAGTGAGTGTGTTTGTGTTTCTATGTATGTGTGTTTGTGTTTCTATGTAGTGAGTGTGTTTGTGTTTCTTATGTAGTGTGTTTGTGTTTCTATGTAGTGAGTGTGTTTGTGTTTCTATGTAGTGGTTTGTGTTTTATGTGTGTTTTGTGTGTTTCTATGTATGATGTGTTTGTGTTTCTATGTAGTGAGTGTGTTTTGTGTTTCTTGTATGAGTGTGTTTGTGTTTCTATGTAGTGAGTGTGTTTGTGTTTCTATGTAGTGGTGTTTGTGTTTCTATTGTGAGTGTGTTTGTGTTTCTATGTAGTGATGTTTGTGTTTCTATGTAGTGGTGTTTGTGTTTTATGTAGTGTGTTTGTGTTTCTATGTAGTGAGTGTGTTTGTGTTTCTATGTGTAGTGTGTTTGTGTTTTTTATGTAGTGTGTTTGTGTTTCTATGTAGTGAGTGTGTTTGTGTTTCTATGTAGTGTGTTTGTGTTTCTATGTAGTGTGTTGTGTTTATTATGTGTGTGTGTTTGTGTTTCTATGTAGTGTGTTTGTGTTTCTATGTAGTGTGTTTGTGTTTCTATGTAGTGTGTTTGTGTTCTGTTTCTTGTAGTGGTGTGTTTGTGTTTCTATGTAGTGAGTGTGTTTGTGTTTCTAGTAGGAGTGTGTTTGTGTTTCATTTGTGATGTGTTTGTGTTTCTATGTAGTGAGGTGTGTTTGTGTTTCTATGTGGTGTGTTTGTGTTTCTATATTGTGATGTGTTGTTTTTTCTATGTTGTGTGGTGTGTTTGTGTTTCTATGTGGTGAGTGTGTTGTGTTTCTATGTAGTGAGTGTGTTTGTGTTTCTATGTTAGTGAGTGTGTTTGTGTGTCTATGTATTGAGTGTGTTTGTCTTTCTATGTACATGAGGTGAGTGTGTTTGTGTTTCTATATAGTGAGTGTGTTTGTGTTTCTATGTAGTGAGTGTGTTTGTGTTTCTATGTATGTGAGTGTGTTTGTGTCTGTATGTAGTGAGTGTGTTTGTGTTTGTATGTAGTGAGTGTGTTTGTGTTTGTATGTAGTGAGTGTGTTTGTTTCTATGTAGTGAATGTATTTGTGTTTCTATGTAGTGAGTGTGTTTGTGTTTCTATATAGTGAGTGTGTTTGTCTTTCTATGTACATGTAGTGAGTGTGTTTGTGTTTCTATGTAGTGAGTGTGTTTGTGTTTCTATGTAGTGAGTGTGTTTGTGTTTCTAGGTAGTGAGTGCGTTTGTCTTTGTATGTAGTGAGTGTGTTTGTGTTTCTATGTAGTGAGTGTGTTTGTGTTTCTATGTAGTGAGTGTGTTTATCTTTCTATGTAGTGAGTGTGTTTGTCTTTCTATGTAGTGAGTGTGTTTGTATTTCTTTGTAGTGAGTGTGGTGCGCTCTGAACTGTAGAATCGGCGCAAGACGTAATTTTCATTAATAAAATTAACATTCTGGGCTCTTCCAGCCCCGTGTTAATTAACCCCTTGACTCCCGCACCCTGTCCACCAGCATCCTCAAATGGTTAATGAAATTATCATTCTGGTCAGCGAGGGTGACGTTTCTGGCACAGTCTGCTCTGCTGCGTTCTGCCAGCCCCCCCGTGTTAATTAGCCCCTTGACTCCAGCACCCTGTCCACCAGCATCCTGCATCGTCAACCATGCTATCAAAGCAAACATTTAACCCTTAGACTCCTGCAGGAAGCTGGTGGATGGTGTGAGAGAGTCAAAGGGTTGTTTTTTGGGGGGTTTTGCAGTTGGTGGATGGGTGAAGGAGTCTAAGGGTTAATATTTTGTTTTTTTGTTTTTTGTTTTTGTTTGTTTTTTGTTGTCGTTGTTGTTGGTGGTGTTTTTTTCTTTTTATTTATTTATTTTTTTATTTTTAGTTGTTGGAGGGTTTTTTTTGCAGTTGGTGGATGGGGCGAAGGAGTCAAAGAGTTAATTTTTTTGCAGTTGATGACTAGGGTGCGGGAGCCAAAGGGTTAACGTAATACAACAGTACCACCACGCACGGCCAATGACCGTTTTGTTGTCTGAAAAATTTTGTACAGCTGATTGATTAACTCACCACCTGCATGTGTGTCATGTTACAATGGTCCAGAGAGAAGGAGAAAGAGAGATAGGTAGGGAGAGAGTGAGAGAGGGAGCGAGAGAATGAGAGAGGTGAGAGAGAGTGAGAGACGGAGAGAGAGGGGGAGGGAGGGAGAGAGTGAGAGAGTGAGATAGGGAGGGAAAGAGTGAGAGGGGAAGGGAGAGAGTGAGAGGGGTGAATTAGAGAGGGAGGTGGGCGTGAGAGAGGGATGGAGGGCGTGAGAGAGGGAGGGAGAGAGTGAGAGGCCGAGGAAGATAATGAAAGAGGGAGGGAGAGAGACAGAGAGGGAGAGAGGGAGGGAGGGCGTGAGAGAGAGGGAAGGAGTGAGAGGGGGAGACAGTGAGAGAGGAAGTGAGAGAGGGAGTGAGAGAGAATGAGAGACAGAGATAAGGACAGAGAGAGGAATAGACAGACAGACAGACAGACAGGGGGCGGGGGGAGGGAGAAGAGAGACAGAGACAAAAAGAGAGTGTGTATGTGAGAGAGAGAGAGAGAGGGGGGGGGGAGTGAGAGAGCGAGCGAAAGAGAGGAGTGAGTGAGAGAGAGTGAGAGAGAGTGAGTGAGAGAGAAAGACAGAATAAGAGAGAGAATGAGAGAGAGAGAGTGTGTGTGTGTATCTGTGTGTGTGTGTGTGTGTGTGTGTGTGTGTGTGTGTGTGTGTGTGTGGTGTGTGTCTGTGTGTGTGTGTGTCTGTGTCTGTCTGTGTTTGTGTCTCTGTCTGCGTGCCGCTGTTTTGAGAGAGAGAGACGGAGAGAGATAGAGACACAGAGAGAGACGGAGAGAGATAGAGACAGAGAGATTTCAGATTTCAGATTTCAGATGATTTATTCAATAAAGGCCATGGCCCCTCATGAAGGGGTGAAATAAACATACATCATTTAAATATACACTGTTTTATCATGAATATTATACAGAGCAAAGAAAACTGAAACATTCAATCAATTTGCACAAGAGCTCCTGAGTTTAAAGGCTTTATACAAATAAATGGCAAGCTGTTTAACATGATCTTCCCTGGCAGATGCCATAAGCAAGCTCAGTCTAAATAGTGAAGGCTGTTTATAATATTTTCTGGGGATCAGTTTATCTCTATGACTGCTTAGTACTGGACAACAAAACACGACATGAATTTCATTTTCTCTTGCTTTTCTACATAATGGACATATAAGATCACGATTATCATGTTGTCTGTAACGAAGATTATGTTCATAGATCTCAGACACCCCTAATCGAAATCTTGTCATAATGTATCTTAGATGCTTATCCATTTTAATCGATAAATAAGTGGGAATACAGTGTGATGGATTAAATTGTCTATAAAACTCAAATCTATTACTGTTTTGAACATGAGCACTCCAATCCTGCCATCTACAATCAATCAGTCTATTACGAAATGTACGAAGAAAAAGGTTTATATCTCCTACACTCTGATTCATCCACACATAACCATATCCCAGTTCAAGCAGCTTAATTCTCACCCTTGACACCCAGTTTGTTTTCCCTCTAGCATCCAAGTCGAACAACATATTATATGCTTTCCTTGGCAGTCTCTTCTCTGACATCTGTGTTAATTTTAACCAATAACAAATACATCTGACAATAGAATTAAGATAAATTGGATATCTGTTTGTTTCCCGTAAATCAAATCATTAGGAGTTTGCATTGACACACCAAGAAATTTTTTCATGGCAAACAGATGAACTTTTTCACAGTGTATTGCAGAGCTCTCAAGACCCCATATTTCAGCTCCATACTGTGTAATAGGTTGAACTTGCGAATCAAATAATTTCATAAATATGTCAAAAGAATTATTTCCTAGCATGGACAGTTTCTGCATGATACAGAGTAATACTCGTTTTGCTCGGCTTGCCAGGTCTTTACATGATGCAGTAAAACTTAATCGCGTTGAAAAATATATTCCTAGATATTTATATACATTAACAACTGGCATGATATTTCTATTATAAGTCCATCGTTCACTGCCAGCTAGGTATCCACCCTTTCTGAATACAACGATATTGCTCTTAGACATATTTACATGCAACTGAAGAGATGTTGCAGCTCGATATAAACTGTTCAGTTGTGTCTGTAGACCAGTGACTGTTTCGGACAATAGAACTACATCATCTGCCAAAAGAAGAATGAACAACTGCAATGTATCTCCAATAAATTGAGCACCATGTCTTCCACTACAAACCACTTCGGAAGTTAATTCATTAATGAAAAGCAAAAACAAAATAGGACTGCACACATCACCTTGTTTCACACCACAAGTGCATTGAATATAATCAGTTAATTTTCCACCACACCTGACTCTTGCTTTCACACAGTTATACATACTCATTATGCATCTGAACAACTTCCCTCTCACACCACATTTTAACAAAATTGACCAAAGAATGCTTCTGTTAATTGAATCAAATGCCTTTTCAAAATCTATAAATGCAACATACAATTTACGGTTAAGAGATAATTGTTTCTGGACAAAAGCCATTAAAGTAAACATATGATCTATGGTAGAATAGTTACGTCTGAATCCAGCTTGATATTCTCCAGTGATGTTATTGTCTTCTATCCATTCCTGCAATCTACGATTAATAATAGTACTGTATACTTTGCTAGTTACATCACAAAGCGATATGCCTCTATAATTATTAGGGTTATTAACATCACCTTTCTTATAGAGAGGTAGAACAATAGACTCAGTCCATTTCTCAGGGAAGATTCCTCTATCAAAAAGCGAGTTGAAAAATGTTACCAAGAAGTTTAAAACTGAATCAGTTTTACAAGCATTTTTCAGCAGCTCTCCAATTATACCATCCGGCCCAGCAGCTTTACGGTTTTTTATTTTTCCTATGGCAAACTGTACATCTTCTTTAGAAATTGGGCGATTGAAGTTATCCTCTCCTTGATCTTCTTCGCCAAAAGTTGTATTGTCAGTACTTGTATCTTTTGTCAGAAGTGACCTAAAATGCTCAAACCATGTATCTACACTGATATTGTGAATTGGCTGTTTTCTTCTCCCTGAAATTTTATGTACGGTGTTCCAGAATTCTTTCTGATTTTTAATAGACGATAACAAGTCCTTTATCAACGTATCATTGAATCGTTTTTTCTTCATTTTAAGTAAATTCTTATATTCTCGTCTTACTCTACAAAAACTGTCACGGTCTTGATCATTTAAAGACCGGCGAAATTTTCTCAACAATTTACGGACATTTCTTCGGCAATTACGGCATTCCGTATCAAACCATTCTTGAGATTTAGATTTATTCTTGACGTTTGTATGTTTCTTCATATGTTCTGCAGCATCCTTTATACACTAGAGACAGCCTAGAGACAGAGAGAGAGACAGAGAAAGACAGAGACACAGAGAGAGAGACAGACAGAGACAGACAGAGAGACAGAGACAGACAGAGCATCAAGTCCAAGACTATATCCCCCAGGGTACAATTGATGGCAAAGTACCACAGAAGCAGACACTTCAGGTCCTGGCTCAACAGTAGAAATGACTGGCCTGGCATCAAACCTGCTGTTACCGCTATGTATAATTGGTGAGTAAAAAATATTCTCCTTCGCCTGCCGGTACTGGAGGGATGGGGATATTAAACCTATTACTTTTACCATATACACCTCTTCAAACACACACGCATATCAAACAGATATGGACAGGTATGTTTCTATGTATGCAAGTGTGTCTCCGCATGTGTGTGTGTGTGTCAATGTGCTTCTGTATGTATGTGTGCAAGTGTGTGTGCATTTCTATGTGTGCAAGTTTGTGTGTGTGTGTGTGTGTGTGTGTGTGTGTGTGTGTGTGTGTGTGCATGTGTGTGTCTGTGTGTGTGTTTCTAAGTGTGTATGTATGTGTGTGTGCGTATGTATGTGCGTGTGTATTTATGGTGAAAATGTATGCACGAGCTTGTGTACGTGCATGTCTGCATGTTCACGTGTCGCTGACACTTATTTAATCCTGGACCATCAGTGTGTGCGTGCGTGCGTGCGTGCGTGCTTGCACGCGTGTGTAGCGTAGCGCACATTAGCCCTAGATTAATCAAGTACCATATAACTTATTCACCAGCTTACTGCCTACTGTTATGCCCTTTGGCTAGTGTGGCATGCAGAGTAAGCTATCTTCTCCTTTGGTCTGTCCTTGATCATCTTTTGGCATTGTACTGTGCCATGTTGTTCTTTATCTGTGACTCCACTACGTGTCTTCGTGTGGTCTTTGGTCGTCCCTTTGTGTGTGTGTGTGTGTGTGTGTGTGTGTGTGTGTGTGTGTGTGTGTGTGTGTGTGTGTGTGTGTGTTATGTGTGTTGTGCTTGTGTGTGTGTGTGTATGTGTGTGTATGTGTGTGTGTGTGTGTTTTTCTTGCAATCATAGGTTGTCCTTGTTCGTTCTTTGATTTAACGTCTTTTCACTATAAGTGATATTAGACGGGGGAAGGGGGGGGGGGGGGGGGGGGGGGGGTGAGGGGAATAAAAAAAAAAGTATAAATAAAATGAAATGGAGAACGATAGTTGGACGGGTTGGATTGGGGCGGAGGGAAAAGTCATAAATAGGTGGTAGAATAGTAAAATGGAACGAAAACTTAACTCTAACATTAGTAACAATTAACTTCAACAATGTGAACGGAAGATTTAACACTGAAACACAAAATGCATAAAGTTAAAGTAATGCATTAACAGGACTGTGAACTAATGATTCTGAAATATTAAGTATCAAAGATTGATCTGATGTTACTTTTTTGAAATGAGTTTCAGAATAGTTTTCTCGTGTAAACATTTTCGGTAGAAAAGAACGTAGAACGTAGCATTTTGCAATAAATAAACAGTGAAACAATGTGAATTGTTTGCCGCAAATACACTTGACATTTTTACAATATTTTGTTTTCAGTGCGTTTAGCTGAATACGAAAACGAACAGCAATAATCGATCGCAAATGATACATGGAAGAATACTGCATTTTTTGGTATAAATTTTGAACGGAAAGTTTTATCATTTGTTGTGACACAAACTGATCATTTAAATGTTTCTGAAATCGAATCCATGAGGCTGAATCAAGCATGTTGTAAGCTTCATTTACGGAAGTATGAACATGTAATTCTATAGAATTAACAAAATTCTGTGCACCTTGCTTAGCTGCTCTGTCAACTACTTCGTTGCCGTGAAGACCAACGTGAGAAGGCACCCAGCATAAACTGATGTCTGTACCTTTTATCCTTAAACGATGTACAAGATGATTTGCCTCAGTAATTAAATCAGGCCTTGTGTCGGCATCAAAAGACCGTAAGGCATATAGTACAGATTTTGAGTCAACAAAGAGAACTACTTTGAAAGACATGGGTTTAAGATTTACTAGATAATGCAATGCTTGTATAATAGCGACTAATTCTGTCCCAATGAAAAATGACTTTTTTATTTTAAATTTTGGAACATAAAATGCTGCTCCAGCACATTTATTTTCTAAGACTGATCCATCGGTAAAAATATGAAGGTGGGTACGGTATTTTTCATCGACGTGTTGTCTTGCTGTGGATATCGAAATGTTGACGTTTTCATGTTTCTTGGCGTCTGTATAATCAATATCAAAAGAGGCTTTTAGCATTTCCCATGTAGGGATAGGCGTTGTTGATGGTGTCTCAGCTATTTCATCCATATTCAGGTGAGACTGTTTGACCAAGTCAGATATGTAAGTTGCAACAGTCATTTGTGATGTTTGCTCGCTTTGGAAATTCAACATCAGACCTGATTTTAATTTCCTTACTCACAAAATTGTCTGTTTGTGAAGTAGTTCTAACGGCAAAGTTTGCTGTCGCCAGCTCACGATAGTTGTTCAGAGGCAGAATTCCAGCAACTTTGTACGTTTCCAGATTAGAGGCGTGAGCAAGGACACCAGGAGCAATTTTAATACTTTTGCAGTCTAAGCTTTGTATCTTCTTTAATAAATATTTTGGTGCACTGAAGAAAACTTCTTGCGCATAGGATAATTTAGATCGAACAAGTGCTGTTGACAGATGAATTAGTATGTTTGTATCCATTCCCCAGGGTAGTCTGCTTATTATCTTTAGAAAATTTAAGGCTTTTCTTGCTTTTGTTGAAATATAATCAAAATGGATATTCCAGTTTAATTTCGATGTTATAAAGACTCCCAGAAATTTTACAACCTGTTTGTAATGTAACACTTCACCAATTCACCAATCAATCTGAAAGTAGGCAAGTTACTTAAAGTACCACCAGGATTAAATAGCATCATGTTAGTTTTTTCCGTTGACAACGACAGACCATTTTCTAACATATAGTTTCCAAGATTATCAAGATCAGATTGATACAACTTCCTAATGTAATTCTGCGCTCTTTGTGGAGTTGTTTTTTTTAAGGTAATATTCATCCAAATACATATATCATCAGCGTACTGTACCAAAACAACATGATTTGAGAGTGCTTTAGGAAGATCCTGTATAAGGATATTAAATAAAAGAGGTGCTATCACTGAACCTTGTGGAATTCCCATGTCAAGATGTCGTGAAGTAGAATATAACTAGTTCCCACTCGTGCCTGAATTGTTCTATTGGCTAAAAAAGACTTAATGTAATCATACATATTGCCAGATAAACCAATAGATTTCAGCTTGTTCAATAAACGCGTATGCCAAACTTGATCGTAAGCTTTTTTCACATAAAAAAAAGTAGCTAAAAGACTTTTTCTGCGGGCAAACTGTTGCTTTATCTGAGTCGTAAGTTTAACCAGGTGCTCAACTGTGGATCTCCCTTTTCTAAAACCTGCCTGATTTACTGGAATAACGTTATTTTTATCACAGTAATGTACAAGTCTGTTCAATACCAA
>CM060312.1:58399401-58416901 GCA_030674185.1 Monoplex corrugatus | reverse complement strand
TGTGAGTGTGGTTTTTCTTGTCTTCATTGCATGACAGAACCTTGCAATCTTTGGTCGTGCTTTGTATACTTTGTGTGGGTGTTTTCTTTCATTTTTTTTTCTTCTTCTTTGTTCACTGCTTATCTATCTGGACTGCAATGGTGCTTATGCAATCTGTCTTCTGTTCCACATGCCGGTGTATATGTCACATTGATACCAGGATTCTCTTCAAAGTTCAGATCTTGTGTATTATTTGAATGCTTTGTTATTATTAACTTGCTAATCATGTTTTGATCTGTGTTCTGTCTGCCATGGAGAGGAAAAAATGTTCTAAACTAAAACCAATTTAAAGCATAAACTTGCATAAACATACGAGTACTTGCAAACGCAGATACACATACGCACAACACGTATTAAAAAAGAATACATGTTTATTATCAATATACAGTGTAGACTGTGGATACAAGCAAAAGGCTCATTTGGAATGACTGCTTTTCTATGAATTTAAAAAAAAAATGCTCAAGTAACTGATATGTAATCATTAAGTCAATCTGATATGTAAAATTTACAATGAAAAAAATTTACAATGAAAAAAAAAATGATTATGACAATGAAGCTGATATGTGTAATTTGCAATCTGCAAACACTTACAGTCTCTGTGCATTTACCAAACTAAATCTTGGGATAAGATAATAAACAGATAAATAATCACATAAAATGAAGACAGTTCATACATAAAATCACAAACACCATTAAGTAACCCACCCTTCCAAGCAAACAAAATTACCATAAACAAAACGATAAATATCTGAATAACATAAATGTCGAATATAATACACACATAATTAAACAATTAAATGAACAAGCAAACAGCACCCATCCTACCGTTTTTTTGAAGGTGGGAATTTGCATACTTTGAAATTGTATACAAATGTGTACAACTCTTTACATCTACATTCAACCAAAAAAAAGATTTTTTTTTCTCTTCTTCGTCAATGATTTTATGTACACAGTGGTACAAATAGTGAAAACTACAATTACCTAATGCCTGAACAAAAAACACAAAAATAAAAACCAAAAGAAACAAAAACAAAACAAGCAATTTAACCAAGCAAAAAAATTCTACTCTTGTCCAGTATACATGTACACATAATACAACTTTAAGAAATACAGATAGACGAACAGAACAACTTAAGATTCAACAATAACTTATTGTCCATACATTGTTTCCTTCCTAAAATATAACTTTGCTTTAAAACATCTAAATTCTCATATGAAATATCAGACATTTGTACATATTTTGATCAAGATGAAATAATTTATCTTCTGATTAAAACAAATGTTTACTTACATAAACTACTCACTAAGCACCTAAACTGACATATCTACAAACACTGGTGCTTTAATTACCAAAAAAAAGAAAAAAGAAATAGAATTTAATGGCAAACAAAACCAGTATCATTAGTTATCTTCACATAAGGCAGTGAAAATATTATTTACAAACAGAAGCAATGGACACTAAGTACCTTACACGGACTTAAAATGGAAATCATGTATTGATGTATTTCATGAAACATTCTGTACATAATCATTATGTTTACATCAAGTAACAACTGTTTATTCAATGACTGTTACTTACATACAACTCTCCAACTGATGTTGTTAAATGTGCAGATGAAGCCTGAAGTTTGTTTTCACACAAAGCATGTGCAACAAAAGACACACACACACACACACACACAACACACACACACACACACACACACACACACACACACACACACACACACACACCACACACAATGACCATGAGTACACATTTACACACATACCAATACGCAAAAACAAAGATTCCACTGATACATCACCTATTGAGTTATATCAAGATCATAAACCCCACATAGAAAGTCTTGTGTAAAAAAGTAAAGAAAAAGGGAGTCCCTGCTCTTAATAGTTGTGCATCTCAGTCATATTGCAACAATATAAAACCCACACCTTTAAGTTACTCATGTGTGAGATTCAGTTCTTAAAATTTCAATTTTCAAAATTTGTGAGATTAGAGATTCTTTCAAAAGTCTGCGCAATTTGAATGCCCTGTTCATATTTGGAATTTTCTTTATGATTTTTTTTCAGGGGGGGGGGACAAACCCCTTCCCTCTCCCGCTTTACATTTAAACTCCCTCAGTGATAAGAGACTTTCAGTTAACAAGACAATGTACGGCTAACCTCAATGATGTTAGCTGTGAACTTACTCGTCAGCTTTATGAAGAAAGTTACGAGGTTGAGATACCCCCTGTAAATGACCAACCAACTTTTTTTAAGTTGATGTGAATAGGGTCCTTAACTTAAGTCTGTCTCCAGTTGATAGTCAATTTCTTGATTCATTCTATTTGCTCTTTTCATATTTTGATTCATTAAGTGTTCAGAACCTCCTACTAATTCCCAAACTTCTGACACTGTCGACAGCTGAGTGTGCTATACATGGCAGCGGGATGGGTGAAAAGGGTGTGGGGAGTGGAACGGAAGGGAAAGATGTGCACTATTAATAGCCGGCAGTAATAGCCAGCAAGGCAGAGCCAACTAAAGTATCTCGGATTTGTGCGCTGTGTGTCCTGAGCTTTCATGTCTTTTGAAAGGCCAAGAGATGGAGAGTTAACAACCTTTCCTCTTGTTCCCAAGTTTATCAAACACATCCCCATTAACTCTATTGCTGCCACAACCACAACAGAACAGTTTAAATATCAGAAAATGAAACCAGATCAAGACTAAAAAAAGAAAAAATGAAAAGAAACTAAATCACATTTTTCAGGTCAACTTAAAAAACAGAAACGTCACTGTGTTGATGAAATTTCATTCTCCTGACAACAAAAAATAAGATTTTCAAATGAGATTATGTTTCTACTACAAACATACAATGTAGCAAGTCTGTACAATTCAGAAGCCAACTTATCTTTTGCATAAATCAACAGAAACCAAAACTAACACTTAACTTTAAAGAAACATGCAATACTTATACAGTGATGCTATTGAAGAAAAACACTAATTTTTAATCTTAAGAAATATTCATATACAGTGATGCCACTAAATCCTCATATGAAAAAAAATATAAGTTTCGTCTGATCTATTCATTTTGGCATAATTTCTTAAAATTCTAAATGTTTTCTGATTACAGCACAGAAATTCACTGCACCAAGCTCAAATAATGGAACAGTAGTATTTTCACCTTCACAATTACTGCTGTCAGCATCACCTCAAGGTACACGAATATCAAGGGACAATTTCCCCACCAATTATCATGCTTGGCTTTACTTGGGCAGGGTGTGACAGAATGTGGATGATGTCATTTCTAGCTACCACAAAGAAAGTGAACATGACAATGAATACAAACATAATATCCAAATCAAAACTGTAAGGATAAAATCTGAAACATAAGGTATATATTGCTGCTGCAATAATGACTCATGAATCAAGCTTGTGTAGATGCGAATCTAAAAAAAATACATATCTAACAACAAAGAATATCCAAACACAAACTCGCTTTGTTTCTGCCAAACTGCAAGATGCGATAAAACCAAGTACGTCACATAAAAATTTCATCATTTAAAAGACAATGACAACCAAAGACAAAAGCTATTTTAATCTTCTATCCTGGCATTAAATGACATGAGATACCATGCCCAAACAAGACTAAATTTGTATCAAGGGCGCTAATGCAATGTCAGCTCTTCAACCGATGCAAAAATCAGATAAACTTGCTCAGAAAAATATACCATCCCCGTTGCTCAGAAAAATATACCATCCACACAGGCAGTCCTGGGACATTTGCTCACCATGTGCTTGCTCACACGTTCATGCTGAAACATGCTAGCTCACACGAAAGTGGAGGAAGCCCCGCCTCCCTCCTGAGATGGGGCACGGTCACGGCTGTCCACAGGGACGCCGTGACGGTCGAAGCGGTTGGGCTCACGGTAGTCACGGTTGTCCACTTCGGGGTCATAGCTTCCGGACGGCTTGCGCTCATACGCTTCGTAAGGTTCATCACGGGTGTCTGGGTAGCGGTATCCCACGTCGCTGTAGCTTGGGGGGCGGTAGGGATCATCTCGGCTATAACCACGGTCGCCATAGTCTCGTCGGTCTCGGTCGTCGTAGTCGCGTCGGTCATCATAGTCACGTCGGTCGTCGTAGTCACGTCGGTCGTCATAGTCACGTCGGTCGTCGTAGTCACGTCGGTCGTCATGACGGTCATCATAGTCACGGCGATCATCATAATAATCACGGCGGTCATCATAGTCTCGTTTTTCATAGTCCCTGTCATCGGCATAGTAGCTGCAAAGAATGACATCAAAATCATCATAAAACCATATAAAAAACCCGACTAACATGCACTGTTCATATTTTGATCATCAAATCATCAATCTAATATGCACTGTTCATATTTTGAGGTAACAATACAAACACACCCATGTGCACGCACGCACACACACACATATATTAACATACACACAGAGCCAATGGAACTATTACTATTAAGGGGAGCTTAATAGGCAGTGTCTTTATTAAGATGGCTCAAAACACCAGACGCCGTGGTGTAGTGGTTAGCGCAACGGACTACTGACTGGAAGTTGTGGATTTGAATGCCCATCAGTCCCTTCAAAAATCACTGTGGCATTTTTCAGCTCCAACTGGCTTTAACCCAGAGTTAAGCGTCCTGCTATGGGTCCAATGGGAAGACTGGGACCATACATTCGAGTTTCAACCGCTTCACAGATACGTCACTGAGGGTGCTGCTCAAATCTTCTGACAAACGCCAGAGGTGTTTGTATCTTTCAGGCCTGGTTGACGCCTGGAGATTTTATGATAGCAAGCATGGAGTACAACCCTGTCACACAGTCTCAATCATAGAAGGAACCCCACAGCATGAAGATTATCATCTCCATTGCCTTCATCATCACATCAATGTGAAAACTCTGACAGCTTCCGTGGCCATTCAGGTGGCACAGAAAATGGAACAACAACAACAACAAAAGTTGGCTCAGGATAGGCTCTGCTGAACTCCACACACGCACGTGGGCGCTCACACACACACACACACACACAAAAAAGAAAAAAAGATATCGTACCCCTTGTCTCTATCCTCATAATATTCATTGCTGAAGCCACGAGGTTCTGGCCCAAAGTCGGCTGATCGTTTCGGAATATGAGATGTGTCTGAAAAAGAACATATGTAGGCGTGTAGTACTGCAGCGTTGGATTAAAGAATTTCATGAATAGCATGATAGAGTCAAAGGGTTAAGTTTTCGCAGTTGATGGATAAGGTACGGGAGTCAAAGGAATAATCAACTGTTAATGATGTTATTGTTGTTTAAAGCCCAGCCGACTGCATAGAGCCATATCAGGGCTATAACCGCTTCAAAACATACAAAACTTTAACAGATAAAAAAAAAAAAAAAGAAAAGAAAAGAAAATTAAGTACACATCAATGCGTTCATGCACATAATCTAAGGACATGCCCATGGCGTTGACCACTCTGTCCAATTTATCGCACAGGGGATTGAAAAAACACACCTGCATACAAATATAAGCATACAGAAGGATACCAAAACATATATAAACAGGCATAAATTACCTAATACTGCTTCCACATATCTCATTTCCGTAGAGCCCAAAATGCACTTAATACATGTACCCAATTATTAATCCTAAGAAAAAGTACGCAAGACTTTATGGAACACTGGTGGATACAGTGAGGGAATCAAAGGGTTAAGCTTTTGCTCTGCTAGCATGGTTGACATTGCAGGATGCTGGTAGACAAGGTGTGGGAGTCAAATGGTTAAAACAGTGAATTAAAAGGGTAAAATACAATGTACGCTTTCATGAGTGTGCATAAGTGTGCATACTCATGCACAGCATGTACATGCATGTGTGTAAACAGGTGCGTGATAACTTTTGTGGAAATAGGATGACCAATACTACTGGTCCTGGTCAGCTACCATCAACAATATTATAAGGAGGTTGGAGTAGTGTGCTCAAGAGGGATTCACCACGCTAGGGCAATTCCATATGCACTCCACCCAAACCTGCCAGCACCTTGCGCCTGTGTAAAGCCCCGTGAGGGTCTTGAAATGGGGCAGGGGGAGAGGGAACCCATAAAACGCTCTATATCAACAACACCAAAATGTCTGAAGCATTAAGATGGGCAGCAGCTTTTACAGAGCAAGCCAGGAATGAACTCAAAACACGAGATTTTGATCCACGGCTGTATCAAAAAAACCCAGCCAGAATGCAATGAAAAAAAAAAATAAATAAATAAATTCAGAAACAGCACCCTGATCAAAATGCTCTGTTTGATGGGAAAAAACATATTATTAACACTTTGGCATCATCAGCTGGCTATTTGACCTACTTCCCTGCAGATGTACCAGCTGCCACTGACTACTTTCCCTGGAAATGTGCATTTTTAGGCCACTTTGAATTAATTTTCACAGGCGCCCCAAATGACTAACATCAACATGTAGGGTATGGTTAGAAAGGTAATTTAATCCTCTTTTAGGATATCTACAGTATAAGGTTTGTTCAGACATGCTTTGAGGTTATTTGTGCAATGAAATGTCATGGTTAAGGAGCATTTCAGACAAGCATTTCATCCATTCGGCATTTGTAAACGAAACAGAAAAAAGAGACACACCAATTCTCCATGACTTGTATCATTTGATCAGAAGCTCAGAAAAGTACACACACACACAAAAATTCCATAATCCTGAGTGAATAGCGACATCGCGCATTCGCAGGGCGATCCATTTTGCCTTTGTTTCAGTGAAGCACGCGGTTCGGGTGACTTGTTCTGGAGCCCGAAAAATTCTTCAAATAGACTTTTTTCTCGAGAATTCACTCTCACAGTATTTAGAAATGGTTGCTTGATAATATAATAGAGGTTGTTTAACTTAGACCGTAACTGGCTTCATGCTAGAATCCTAGCGTTACGTTGTGAGCGGCGAGCTTGCTATACGCTATACCCCTAGCATTCCGGCACCTGCGGTTCTCCGCGAGAACGCTAGCGGGCTAGCATTATGATGTGAAAAAGTTAACAAAATTAAAAATAACAAATTAAAAAATTTCTAAATAACAAACAACAGTAATAAACAAAATGCATACTAATTATAAATACAATCTAACCAACCATCAAACCAGAAAACCAGATTGAAAAAAATATAATCTGCTAAAATTTTTAAAAACTTACAGGACTTCTGAAACACAAAAAGGATGCACAAAACTGATATATGAAACTAACATTAATTAAACAGGATACACGCACAAGCACACATGTAAACACACACACACACACACACACACGCATGCACGCACACATGCACACACACACACACACACACACACACACACACACACACACACACAAAAACATGGTGTCATTACACTCATGAAAATATAAATGATTATATCCACAAAGGAAAAAAGAAAAAAAAACAAAAAACATCAAGAAACTCCCGAAAGTCTAAATGATTAATCCACAAAGACAAAAACAACAAAGACAAAAGTAGAAACAATTCCTTCCACTTAGAGAAAAGATAAAAACACCAATGAACATCATGCCATGAAACATTCAATTAATATGTTCACACAACACTGAAAAAGTAACACAAAGTAAATATTGGAGTATTAACATCAATCTGTCCAATATGTTATTTTGCATGCAGTACAAAGGTTCCGAATAAGTTTGGAAAATAGTTAATTGCAATAAATGGTAAATTAGTACAAGGAATATATAACAAGGTATATTTACAGAGAAAAATCCTCTCTGATAAAAAAACAAAACCAGATTAATTGCTAGGTCTAGTGACTACATAACCACAGTTGACAAACAAGTGTTGTACAGGTTTTATTCAACTTCCATCTATCAACATCCTCCCTCTCACTTTCTTATTTTTGTAGCTGTTGTTGTTGGTCTGTTCGTCGTGACTACATAACCACAGCTGGCAAACAAGTGTCGTACAGGACTGATTCACCTCCCTTCTATCTCCTGTAAATATCCTCCCTCCTACTTATTATTTATGTTGTTATTGTTGTTGGTTTGTTTGACCTCTTCCAGTTTTGTTCAATGTCTTTTCTTGTTATTGTTTGGATATGTGCAAGTGTGAGTGCCTGTGGAATTATGAAGTATGTGCCTGTTTGCGTTCAGGTGTGTGTGTGTGTGTGTGTGTGTGTGTGTGTGTGTGTGTGTGTGTGTGTGTGTGTGTGTGTGTGTGTGTGTGTGTGTGTGTGTGTGTGTGTGTGTGTGTGTGAGCATATGTGAGTGTGTGTGTGAGTGTGTGTATGTGTCAGCGTGCATACATGTGTGTGCGCATGTCTGCGTGCTAATAAGCTTGTTTGAGTGAAACGGTAAACAAGACAATAAACTCTTTTATCAGTAAGGTCAAAACAGCGATTACAATGGTCAAGACTCCATATATAAGACATATTTCAAATTAAGAAATACTAACTGTCATCTAAAACCTGTAGAATCAATATGAATGGTCATAACTCTATATAAAAGACATAACTCACAATAACAGATACTGACTATCAACTAAAATCTGTAAAATCAATACGACAATCCTGACAGATCTACTGTGGTATCACCTAAGTTTCAGATACAAGTTCCTGACACAAAATACTGCGAGGAAAAATATCATATACACCATAAACACTGTATAAAATCTTGAAATGCCATGATGCTATAATGAACATTCATATAAAAATGTGATGCAAACCACGCACACACACACAAAAAAAGAGTACCCGCTCCCAAGATTAAGCCCTTAAACCAGTAAAATCACTGTACAGTTTGATCAGAACGATCACTGTGCCAGATAACATACCACATTATAATAACGGACATACACGTAAACCTCACATTAAAACGACTCATTTCACGAGCAGTCAAAGCATTAAAAGACACCCATCTGTATTTCACTACACCAGGATATGAATCAAACAGATTATAGACCTATAGCAACTGTTAGGCAGATACAGACTGTCATTATACGCACGAAAAAGCAAAGAGGCTGCTGTTTACAGTTTACAAGGCATCTTCAGAATCTGTGATTATTTTCAACTTTCAACGTTTGATGTGTTTGATACTGAGGTAAAGCACTTAAAACCCTCTTTCTACCTGACTCTCACATCTGCGAGAGTTTACAAGACATCTTCAAAATCTGTGATTATTTTCATCTTTCACCGTTTGACGTGTTTGTTACGGAAGAAAAGTACTTGAAACCCTCTTTCTACCTGACAAATTACTCCAATAACTTTTTGTTTTATTTCAGCTTCATCAGGTAGGTTTTAGCAACAGCAGACATGGCAAATTGACTAAACGCTGTTGTAATGTGTCACTGTATTAACTGCTGTAAAATAAAGATCAACCAGTCAATTAGTCAAAGAGCTGAAGAGATCGTCATTAAAATCATCACATTAGAATCATCATCACTTTCTCATTTTTGCAAAGTTTAAATTCCAGTTTCAGCATGTTGCAGACAGTGTTATATCCCTTGGATGATTCCGAATGGGATATATGTCACATGACAACCAAATGGGATATATGTCACATGACAACCAAATGGGATATGTCACATGACAACCAAATGGGATATATGTCACATGACAACCAAATGGGATATATGTCACATGACAACCAAATGGGATATATGTCATATGACAAAAGTCCAAAATAATAATGAGCGAGGTAATAACACTGCATGAAAACTGTATGTGTTAGCTTAAACTACTGAGGTGCTGGATACTGCTCCCCGTCACCTTCCGTACGCTAAACAAGCCATGTATCATCGGAGTACTATAACTATAACAAACCAAGCAAAATACTGACCACCAAGCATCAACAAGATACCTCGAGTCACTACAGTGAGGATCACCATGCATGTCCAAATAAAACCGACAACACAGGGTGCACAGCGACAGACGAGACGTCAAGAGGGGAAGAAGCCAGCCAAGGATAGATGGATAAATGGACGGAGAGCTTACTATCAACATTAGTACCCGAGTATGTAGCAGTGTCTCCGCCATAGAAGGAGTTGGAGGGGGACGAGCTCTGCTTAAACCTAGTCCCTCGTTTGAAGATGATGACGAAGAAGATGATGAGGCCTATGATCAGCAGCAGGGCCAGCATCATGCCCAGGAACCATCCCCAGTTGCCCACCAAGGCGGAGGCCCATGCTGAAAAAGGCAAGCGTGAATGAAACATCAACCAGTAGGTCCGTTGGTCTGTCAGTCAGTCTGCATAAATAGTACATAAATCAGTCGGTCACGTAGTCAGATGGTCACCCAGCTCGATGTTTTGTTATTTTTGTTTAAAGCCCAGTCAACTGCGTACAGCAATAACAGGGTTATAACCGTTTCAACAGGAAAAAAAAAGAGAAAAGAAAACCAAGTACACACACCAACACATTCGCGCACACAATCCAAGGAGACACCCCTGGCACCGACCGCCCTGTCCAGCCTATCGCACATGGGATTTAAAAAACATACCCGAATACAAATTTAAACATAACCAAGGACACTAGAACATATATAAAAACGGGCTCAAATTCTCCAAAACCGCCTCCGCACATCTCACCTCCCCAGAACCAAAAAAGCATTTAATATATGTACCCAACTATCAATCCGAAGAAAAAGAATGCAAGATTTTATCAAACACATACAGGTGAAAGGGCCAGCAAGGCAGGAGATAGGAAGAAATGACAGAAAGCAAAGGAGGGAGGAAGAAACAAAGAGAGTGACAGAAAAGAGGAAAGTTCTAGCACAGAATTTCTTCTCCTTCTTCTTCAGTGGTATTGACGTCCCAGCGTGATAACGATTAGGGACTGTCGTAAGATGAATCTTGTCATGTAGTTAGTACAGAATTTCCAGGTGGGGATCATCATCATCATCATCATCAGGTGCCCTGCCGCATGGCGTTGGCGACCATGGACTTCCAACCATCTCTATCTCTCGCTGCCCCTAGCATCTCCCCCACCCTCCTCATCCCCAGCCACTCTGCAAGTCCGTTCAGCATTCTCTCCCTGGGTCTACCTGGCGCTCTCTTTCCCTCCACCTTTCCCATTGTGACCAGGTGCTCCAAACCCCCTTTCCTCATAAAATGGCCTATAAATGTTGCCTGTCTTTTCCTAATCTTCCTTATGAGTGATCTACTTGTGTCTGCCTAAATCCAGACTGTCTCGTTTGTTTTCTTTGCTGTCCATGGAACTCTCAACATTCTTCTGAGAAACCACGCCTCGCATCCGTACAACAGTGGGGATACTATTTATATTGACAGAGCCCTCGGCACCCCCACCGGTGTATCCAGCTGGCTGGTCTGTGGGTCAGTGCATCTGTCTGCATGAATGGGCAGTAAATCAGTCAGACAGTCAATTAGCTGGTCACTTGATCAGCCAGTCAGTCAGTTGGTTGGTCAGTCAATTATTCAATGAATCAGCCAGTTAGCTGATGTTAATAGACAGTCATAACAACATATTAACAGCAATAGCATTAGTAATAATTATCAAAATTGTTTATCATACATTATCAAAAGAGTCCTGTCACTGAACTGTACGCTCATGTTATACACACACACACACAAAATGTGCAGCACACACACGCACACATATAATCTCTCTCTCTCTCTCTCTGTGCTCAAAGTCTATTTGTAAATCTGGACACCATTCAAATCAGATTATGTGTCAATGAAGTGAAAAAAAGTTTTGAAGAAAAAAAACGTAGCTGTATACAGGAACCAGAAAAAACACGAAAACAGAATCAACTGGTCTTTGTCAAGTACAGACATAAAATTGCAAACAAACACACACCAAACACAAGAATTAGGAGAAAAAGACTGAAACTTCCCTGCTGCTTCGTCCAGTGTGAGAAAAGGACTAAAACGTTTTTTTGGGTATTTGTTTGTTTGTGATCTCACATCTACGCTTAACAAAGGCCAGTTGGCCGATAATTTGTGCCTGTTGTTGTCTGGTTGTATTAAATACACGTTCTGATTCTTTTTTTGTTTTTTTTCTAGTTCCTGTCTGCTTGAACGCGGGCAGTCACACTTGTTTTGGATTACTAGCTGCACGTAGATTTCATTTTGCAAACACTGCAAAATTAACTGCATAAACACAGCCGTCTCTGAGACCATGTAAACTCACCAATGCCGTCTGTTGTGACCTCTTCAATGTGCGAAGACCTGGTGACCCCGCCATTAGTCGCCACCACTCGAAGCTCGTATGTCGTGCCAGACTCCAGGTCCGTGATGTTCTTCCACGAAGAGATGACTTCATCTGTTGTCCGCAGCCATTCAGCCGCATCTGTCGTATGAAAACAAAGAAATTGTTCATCAAAGCAAGCAGCACAACTCACAGGTGTCATGTGCACGTATTCGTATGCGGCTCTTTGTTTCAACTAGCGTCTACGGCCGACCATGAAACACTGCTGTCTCGCAGTGATCTTCAGAGGAAGAAAAGGCTAAGGAGTAAAACCTGACAAAAATTTCAACTAGCGTTCCTAGGCGACCAGAAACTTTGCTGTCTTCGGTTATTCTCAGAGAAGAAAAGTAAGAGTAACCATGACAAAAATCCGAACTGAAATTATCCTACGCGGTTTGTATGCTGTTCTTAGGTTATTCCATGCTGTTCGCAGGTTATTCCATGCTGTTCGAGAGTTATTCATGCTGTTTCCAAATTATTCCATGCTGTTCTTAGAGTATTCCATGCTGTTCGCATCATTATTCCATGCTGTTCTTAGAAGTTATTCCATGCTGTTCTTAGAGTTATTCCAGTTATCATGCTGTTCTTAAATTAGAGTTATTCAATGCTGTTCTTAGAAGTTCATGTCCAGTAAATTTCCACATTGTTCTTAAGTTTATTTCATTGCTGTTTTAGGTATGCGCAATCTGTGACACGTGTGTCAATTGATGGCTCTTGCATTTCCTTGATTTAGCAACAGTGTGGAGACAGGAGACCTGCTTTGTGGGTAAGAGGTGGTCATCAATATTTCCATACATCCTGCTCTGGCTTGCACGCTAAATTTGGACAGGGCACTTTAGAATTCTTTCACAACGAAAATACAACACTTCCTTCTTCTCCAAAACCAGGAGTTCTATCTCCAACCAATCCAGCAAGCAATTCTATGATCATTCAAGATCAGTGCATGTTCTTTTTATTTGATCTAAAATTGTCCAGTCTCCAACCAATCTAGCATGCAATTCTATGATCGTTCAAGATCACTGGATGCTCTTTTTATTTGATCTAAAACTGTCCAACTATCAGCTCTGATGTTCTGAGGTTTTCGAATCCTGGAGATACCTTTTTCTTCCCCCTTTCAAACCATGCACCACTATTTTCACTAACTACTTGAATGTATTACTTGCATGCGTGCAAATTAAAGTTATATACTTTTCTGTGTACAGGTTAACTTTGTTGTTTATCATCTATGTATATGTTTACTCTGCTATTTATCATCTATGGTGTAGAGAGAGGAGACTTCCTTCATGGGCAAGAGGTGATCTTCCATATGCCCCTGTACTGATTTGTATTAAATGATTATACTCATTTTGTACTGCACTGTACATCTTCTTTAACTCACTGTGTACAATTATGCCCCTTGCCGTTTTCCTGATACGCACCATTTGTACAGGTCATGAGAAAAATTCTCATATATACAAATGAAAACAAAGAGTTTTGAAATTTGGCAGGTTATATATTAAAAGAATGGTGTACAAAATGCTGAAATTTCAACTGTCTAACCCTCAAAGTTGCTGAGTAATTGTACAAGTAAAATTAAGAAATTTTCAGGTGAAAAATGTCTTACAAAATACACAGTCAGGTCAATATATCAGTTTCTACAGTCACATTTTTAATGAAATTTCATAAAATCTAACTTGCACACACTCCAAATGCACTGAAGGAAGAGATCGTCTTGAAGAGCGCTGAGATATCGAGTGTTGTTCGGCCGTTTGCTTTTCCGTCGTCTGCTTCGCTGCAGAGCTAGAGGGTCGTGAACTTTGCACAGTCTACACACCAGCTGCAGAGTACAGTGACCTAATGGCCTGAAATGAGGCTAAGAATGACTGAAGAATCTATTTCTGGCCATTAATTTCGGTTAATTGAAATACTGAAAGCCCCGCAAATTTTAAAAGCCCAAGTTGGATTTCTCTAACGCTCCTACATAAGCGTTGTTGAGACATGATCAGAAAATCCTGACACTCGTAGCAAGAGCGTTAATGCCATTTGCGTCTTTAAACTTAATTATCATATGTGCAGCGAGTGCACTGTTTCAGGATACTGCACAATGACATTTACTATCAATATGCAGCCAACCTCCTAACCACCTATCACTCATATCCAATCCCCCTCTTCCTTCCTTACAATACCCCTTTACCAAAGACGCTTGCGATTTTTTGTTCAGTTTAGTTCATATTGCTTATAGCCCAGCCGACTACTAGAGCCATATCAGGGCTAACACCATGTCAAAAACGACAACCTGTTCAGATAAAAGACAACGAAATTATCAGATTTTCATTATAACGGAACATAAAACGGCCTCACCTTCTTTGCGGTATTCTACATAGACCACAGTTCCGGACTTGGCATAAGGATTCAGCCACCAAGTGACATTGATGAAGTGGCGACCCACGTTGGAGATGGTAAAGCGCGGAGCCCGAGGATCTGCACAGGTGAAGGTCAGTCATGAGCACGTGTCAGTGATTCAAAAAGCGGTTCCATTCCAATCAGCTGTATACAATAATGAAATATCCACCCCATGAAAGAAAAACAAAAAAAACCCATAAGAGTTCCACTGTAGGATTACCTGAAGTAATGACACCCAAATACAAAAATTCAGCTTTATCCAAAACGACAGCAGTCTCACTATGTCAACATCTGAAGCACTTTAGTGATAAACAGATGACAAATAACAATGTTAACCCCACATAAAGCTAAAAGCAAATTACCACACGACTCCCTAAGCTTGCAGGTGGTGGAAGCTGGTGAATAGGACGAGCGAGTCCAAGGGTTGTCCTTGAGACTTGGTGCTTACAACAAACTATTTCCTGGGAAGAAAAAGACCATACAGTACCTAAACAAGTGAATTTTATCGAGTGATCTACAGTCAGTCTTTGACCAGTGCAAGGAGAAGCAACAAGCAAAGGTACCATTACAAAGGGAACTGTGGATGCTCTGTTCTGTGAATGCTCTGATTTCATACAAAGTAAGGCAGAAGGGACATTAACAGTCATGTACAAACATGCGGAAACAAATGTATGAGAACCGACACATGTATCAGTGGCGGAATATGTGTAAAAATAATTAAAGTCAAGGGTAAACGCGCATATATGTGTGCTATTATACACACACACACACAAACACATAAACAAACACATAAACTCTTTCTCTCGTTTACACACACACACACACACTCTCTCTCTCTTGTTCTCTCTCTCTCACACACACACACACACACACACACTCTCTTTCTCTCTCGTTCACACACACACACACACTCTCTCTCTCTCACACACACTCCCTCTCTCACTCTTGTTTTCTCTCTGTCTCTCTCTCTCTATCTATCACACACACACACACACACACTCTCTCTCTCTCTCTCTCTCTTTCTCACACACAATCTCTCACTTGTTCTCTCTCGTACACACACACACACACACACCACTAGAACCTCATCAATCATCAAAAGATGAACTCTGTTTTTGGCTTCTGTGGTCCTTTGAACCCCAAGAGCTGGGAAGCAACAACAACAATGAACTAACAAACACACAAACAAACAAGCAAACAAACAAAAAGAAACACAAGGGGAAAAGGAAACCCACCACCAGCCTGGGATGTGGTCAGCTCGATGAAATAGCCTTCACCCCCCCCTTTCGTGGTGCGGGCCCAGATGTAGATGCGGTACTTGGTGTGGGTCAGCAGCCCACTCAGCATGGCCGTGGTGGCATAGGGGTCATCGATCTGGGGGTCTCTTTCTTGCATCTCTCCAAGGTCTAACCCAGACACTGCAATTTGAAACAGATAACACAGCATGAAGGAAAAACTATGAAATGCATCTCTCCAAAGTCTAACACAGACACTGCAAGATAACAAGCATGAGAGTAAAAACTATAAAATTAATCTCACCAAGGTCTAACCCAGACACTGCAGTTTGAAACAGAACACAGCGTGAGGTAAAAACTATGAAATACATCTCTCCAAGGTCTAACCCAGACACTGCAGTTTGAAACAGAACACAGCATGAGGTAAAAAACTATGAAATACATCTCTCCAAGGTCTAACCCAGACACTGCAGTGTGAAACAAAGCGTGAGAGAAAAATAATGAAATGGAAACAGTAAACTGCGTCTGCAATTTTTGTAAAGTGATAAAGTGTGGCACGGTGTAAAAGACATAAAACAAGAAACAAAGATAAAAGTAAAAACAAAAATACTAAAAGCAGTTCATGAAGGACAGATCTTGAAGACCATTTCAAAACGAAGAAATTGCATGGTTCCAAAAGGGATGTAATCTATCTAGGTTGTGTGTTTTTACTCTGAAGACAAAAATCATTGGAGAGAGAGGTTGATATTCTAGGTGCCTCCCCTTGAAGGCCAATCAGCCTTCCTTGTTTTTTTAGTCCATGACAAAAAAAGAAGAAAAGAAGAAAAAAAATCAGGTGGCGCTGCACTGCCGTGACGCAGTCTCAAAGGAGACAGCAGCCAGAGTTTCACATGGTAAATCCACCATGACAAAAGAAATGACTAAGAAGATATGAAAATAGGTCTTCTTTTTAAACCTTCTGGGTTACTTTGATACCAGCATGCCTACTAAAAGTCCAGCATTCACAACCCAACCCTGGAAAGAATCTTTCATCTCACTGTGTGGACAACACAACAGCTATGTCATGCTGTTCAATACTTCTGCACCAGCAAAACACACACACACATACATTCACAAACACATACATACATTCACACACACACACACACACACACATACATTCACAAATACACATATACATTCACACACACACATCTCAAAATATCTATAATCTCCCTTGTTTAAAAAAAAAATGACAAAGGAAAAACACAAACTGTACACACACACACACACACACACACACACACACACACACACACACACACACACACACACGCACGCAAAAACAGACAGATGTAAGACACAACAAATACATGCAAACTCATCATCATCATCATCATCATCATCTGCCCTGTCGCATGGCGTTGGCTATCATGACCCTCCATATGCATCTATCCCTTGTCACCGCAAGCACATCTTCCACCCTCTCTGTCCTCTGCCACCCTGCAAGTCCGTCCAATGTTTTCTCCCTGGGTCTATCTGGTGTTCTCTTTCCCTCCAGCTTTCCTCTTGTGACCAGGTGCTCTAATTCCCCTTTCCTCATAAAATGGTCTATAAATGCTGCTTGTCTTTTCCTAATCTTCCTTATCAATGATCTTCTTGTGTCTACCTCCATCAAGACTG
>CM060312.1:58349401-58394401 GCA_030674185.1 Monoplex corrugatus | reverse complement strand
TCACAGCAGGGTCCTGTTGAGCATAACCAACGCTGTTCCGTGCTCGTAGAGTTATAATGTAAGGCTCGTAGATCTGAGAGCCCGCTGGGTAAAAATATTCATACGTCCTCCAGTCATCTATAGGAACCGGTTCCCTATTGTTCTCATAACCTTCTCGACTGATCTGAAGTATGTACTGGAACCCTTCACCGTTCTGTTGGAGCTGTGGCATGGGCTGAACAGAAAACAAACAATTTGAATCAAAATCCAAAACGAGTGTGACTGCCCGCGTTCAAGCAAACAGGAACCAGGAAAAAAAAACACGAAAAAAGAATAACAAAACACGAAAAAAGAATAACAACGCGTATTTAATACAACCAGACAAGACAGGCGCAAATTTTCGGCCAACTGGCCTTTGTCAAGCGTAAGATCACAAACAAACAAACACCAGATACAAAAATTAGGAGAAAAAGACTGAAACTTCCCTGCTGCGCCGTCCAATGTGAGGAAAGTGTGTTTGTTTGTTTGTTTGTGATCTTACGCTTGACAGAGGACAGTTGGCCGAAAATTTGCGCCTGTTTTGTCTTGTATTAAATACTGAAAGAGCTCCCGGCATCCCCATGGGGGTAAGAAAAGGAATAAAACCTTAACTTCTGACATATATTTTACGATCACTCATGTAGAAATCCTTTCCAACTAAGTTTTGTTCTCTCCAGACCCTCCTACTCCCTACCCCTTTCTTTTTCTTTTTTTTTTGGGGGGGGGGTCTCTTTTCTCTTGCTTTCTTTCTCTCTCTTTCACACATACAGGCACGCTTGCTCTCTCTCTCTCTCTCTTCTCTCTCTCTCTCTCTCTCTCTCTCTCTCTCTCACACTCTCTCACACACACACACACACACACACTCATCTAAAAACACATGTGAATAGATGTTAAAAGAAATAATGGACACACACACACACACATACATACATGCTCATCCAAAAACACATGTGTGAATAGATGTTAAAAGAAATAATGGACACACACACACACACACATACATGCTCATCCAAAAACACATGTGTGAATAGATGTTAAAAGAAATAATGGACACACACATGCACTTGCGCGCACACACACACACACAATCTCTCTCAAACACACTCACACATTCTCTCACACACACACACACACACTCAAAACACACACATACACTCAAAACACACACATACACTCAAAACACACACACACACTCAAAACACACACACCACACACACACACACACAAACTCCGCTTATGTTTACCACAGAACAGAAAACCACAAACAACAACAACAACAACAACATCAACAACACACAAAGTGGCAACTCACAGTCCACTCGATGTGCAGGTAGTCCTTGCGGTCTCCGATGGTGCGCAAGTTACTGGGGTTGGTGTCGGGCACTGCGTCCTTGGTGCGGCAGACGGTGGGAGTGGGGAAGCTGGGGTCACTCTCCCCAATCTTGTTGTAGGCGATGACCCGGAAGGTGTAGTTGACCCAGGGGGACAGAGTGACGTTGGCTGTGTTGGCGATGGAGTGCACCTGCCCATCAGCATCAATATCAGAGTTCGGAGTTTGGAGGTCCGATTTTGTTCAAAACGGATTCATTTGCACTCGAACAAATCTGACAACAATTTCCGTGGAAGACTCGATGAGCCTGTGCAAAATCCTAGGTCTTGGACAGAGGAGTGAAAAGGCAGTTGGGGTTGGGGGGTAGGGATTGGGGTAGGGGTTGGGGGGGGGGGGTTACCTATGACACACTAAGCCAACGCCACCGAAATGATGGAAATATTAAGACGGGCAGCAAACAGGCCAACTTAGCGGGCCTCAGTAGCTCAGTTGGTTGAGCATCAGATTCACATGCTAATGGTTGCGGGTTCGAATCCCAGGGTGCACTAAGTTAAAACTGGTCTTCTCACTGTCCCATCTTAACATCATCATTGTTTAGGTGGAGTCAGCATAGGATCAGATAGATCCCACTTCCCCCACTTCCCTGGGATGGTTATCCCCGTTAGCCATATCACCTGAGGTAAGTGAACCAAATCAATCAACCAATCAGGCCAATTTTTAATGTTGCAGACTGGGACTGAAATCAAGATATCAGATCCCGAGTCCACGACTGTATCAAGAGGACTAACGAGCCCGCATGAAAAATCATCCCCGGCGGGATGCGAACCCATGACCCGTGGATTAGAAGTCGAGTGCTATCCACTGTGTTACAGGACCTTGCAAAAAAACTCAACCCACAATCTTGGGATTATGAGTCCCATGCTCTACCAACTAAGATAACTCAGCTCCCAAAGCGTAAGCATCAGTCACTGTTAGAAGCGTCAAGCTGTAAATATAAAAACAGCAATAAGAAGCCATCGCAATTTTGCCAGACTTTTAGGACCTAAATGCCACTTAGGACTCTGTACAGTGTTAGTGCAAAAAAATTAATATACAAAAATGACATGAGTACTGCATCATACACACACACACACAGGCATGCATGCACGCACACACGCACACACATGCACACACACACACACAACACACACATACACAAACACACAACACACCACACACACACACACACACACACACACACACACACACACACACACACCTGTTCGGCGAAAACCCAGTAGTCTTGGTTGAAGGTGGTGTTATACTGTATGATGTAGTACTGCACGGGGGCGTTGTTGTAACTGCCCGGCATCCACGTGATTGTCGCATTCACGTCACACTTCTCAATCTTCACTTTACTGGCTGCATCAGGTCGGTCTGCAATCAGAGATGATGATGTTATTGTTGTTTAAAACCCAGCCGACTGTGTAGAGCCATATCAGGGTTACAACCGCTTCAAAAAATTCAAAAACTTCAACAGGAAAAAAGAAGGAACAGGAAATTAAGTACACATATCAATGCATTCACGCACATAAATCTAAGGACATGCCCCTGGCACTGACCACTCCGTCCAATTTATCACACAGCAATTTAAAAAACACACCTGAATACAAATTTATGCATACCTAAGGAAACCAAACCATACATAACAACAAGCACATGCACATGATTGTACCCAATTACAAATCCTAAGAAAAAGTATGTAAGACTTTTTTGAACGCATACAGGTGAATGGATCAGAAAGGCAGAAAATGATAGGAAGAAATGACAGAAAGCAAAGGAACAAGGCAGAAACAAAGAGAGTGACAGAAAAGCGGAAATTTCTAGCACAGAATATCCAGCAGAAGATGGAGATACTATTTATACTGAAAGACCCCCAACATCCCCATGGGGGGAATCAGATCAGAGATGATTGTCAGGATTGACAGACAATCTGTTGCAGATTCCATGATACATTTTGACTGGATGCTGTTTATATTTCATTTATTTATCAATCTATTATTCATCATTTATTTATCTAGCTATTACTTATTTATCATTTATTTATCTATTACTGTTTATCATTTATTAATCTATTACTTATCATTATTTATCTCTCTATTACTTATCATTTATTCATCTAGCTATTGGTTACTGTTTGTATTTCTTTCATTTATCTAGGTATTTATTTATCATTTATTTATCCAACTATTAGTTACTGTTTGTATTTCATTTATCTAGCTATTGTTTATTTATCATTTATTTATCTAGCTATTGGTTACTGTAATTTCATTTATTTATCTAGCTATTGGTTACTGTCATTTCATTTATTTATCTAGCTATCATTTATTCTTTATCTTTGTATTTCATTTATTTATCTATCGATTACTTGTTTATCATATATCTATCTAGCTATCAGTTAACATTTGTATTTCATCTATTTATCTATTTATTACTTATTTATCATTTATTTATCTAGCTATTGGTTACTGCATTTCTTTTATTATTTATCATTTATTTATCTAGCTATTACTTACTTATCTCCCCTTATCTAGTTATTACTTATATTATCTATCTTTTCATTTTTGAGGGCTTTATTATATATTCATTACATACATATCTATTACTTACTTATCTTTGAGGGCTTCTTTATCTATTTTATTACCTTTTGATCTATCTGTGTGTTTTTTGCATGGGCTATCTCTCTGATTTCCAAGATCTTGGAAAGGATTTCTCTTCTCTGATCTTCAGGATAATCAGACTTGATTTTCAGTTCTGCTGTTCAACCAACCACTTGAAAAAACAGACTTGATTTTCAGTCTCTACAATTTAATCATTTACCTAAAACACACACACACACACACACACACACACACACACACACACACACACACACACACACACACACACACACAGAGTATTCCAGCGTAATGAAATGTTAAGGCAATTTTTTTTGTTTGCTTTGTCACAACAGCACAATTAAAACAAAACTAAACTGTAAAACAAGAAAAAAAAAACCACACACACAAAATAAAGCAACAAGAAAGGTTATACATAAAGAAAAACAGTAAAGCTGATTGGCATTTTAGGATGAAAAAAAATAATACTCTCTTCTTGTAGTTTCACAATATTTGTGGAGTGTCAGAAATTGAGGCGCATTCCAAAAGAGATACAGCATCTGCTGAAGATGCTTCAACAGAAAAATTATGTTATTTGTGCCATCAAAAGATGAACTATACCTTGTTTTAAAGTGTTCTGCTCTGGATGACTTATGAAAAGAACATATCAAAAATAAAGGCTCTTCCAGGATTACAAAGGTAAAGTTAACCTTACTTCTCTCAACAGGAAAAGAAGAAATGAAAAACTTAGCGACATTCCTGTATACATTAAAAAAAGTAAAAAGGATGTTTCATGGGTATGTATTTGTATTGTTTGTTTCATCACCTGTGTGTTTGTTTGCTGCAAAACTCTTCAGCTAGCATTGATAAATAATGCCCATTCACATCATGGGTTTACACTACATTTTTTGGCTGAAACTTGATACATTTTGTAATTTGTGCCCCTTCATATGGGGCTATGGTATGAATGAATAAATCATCTGATCATCTGATCTGATCTGATCTAGTCACTTAACACTGCAGCAAGTTCAAGCTTTTTACAGAGACCAGAGGCTAAACAAAAAAATCATTTCAGATTTCAGTTTTGTGTCAGTTTCTCCCTCTCTCTCCCTCTTTCTCTCCCTCTCTCTCTCAATATATCAGGCCAATAAGCTATTATCTGTACTGTTGAAAAATAACAACACTTTATCGTTCATTCACTCTACAACACAAACGCAAGGGTGCAACTTAGAAAAAGTAAAAAAACTGAAAGGGGTTCAGGGGCCGGCAGCGCCCCATATGTGGGGGGTCTGGGGGTCATAGTCCCCCAGACGCTGAAGCTTTTTCAAAAAACCGATTTTCCATTTCTGACTCTTTTGAAAAAACGGATTCCGTCGTCAAACGGAAAAAGTTGCACCCATGCAAATGCACACAAATACACACCTCTCTCAAACATACATGCACGCACACACACACTCACATGCACACACACAACACACACACACATCCACACAAACTCCCCCCCCCAAAAAAAACACACAGCACCCTCCCACACACACACACACCCCCACACAACCCCCCCTCCCAAACACACACACATATACATAAAACCATTCACACACTACCAAATCCCTCTCATCAGTTTCCGACACCTGACAGTAAGATTACCTTTGACGGTCAGCATAGCTGAGGCCTCGGAGTAGTCCAAACCATTGGTGGCTATGCAGGTATAGGTGCCAGAATCTCTGACAATGGTACCAGAAATAGTGAGGGAGTTGTCCTGGATGTTGGTGGTCATCCGCTGCACCGATGTGGAGATATCTTTGTTATCCTTCCGCCACTTGATCTGCAGGTTCTCTACCTGTTGCAAGCAACATCTGTTAAGTTTCGTACATTCAACAATACATAAGGAAATAAATCAAATACCTGGATATACATATCAAGACATATATACATTATATTAAATACATACGTACACATATACATACACACATACATACATACATACATACATACATACATACATACACACATACATACATACACTAGACTAATCAAAACATTGCATACACTAATAAATTTTCAAAAATCTGAAACAATATATTAAACCCTGAAGCTCATAGCTTCGTTAAAAAGATTATATCATCAAATAAGCTGCAATGCCAATCAGACATCCTTCTGAAACATGGGGCAAAACCTTATGTCAATACATACAGCAATGCATAGTATGAATGTCAGTAAGATATCAGACATCCTTCTGAAACATGGTGCAAAACATTTAAGTCAATACAGATGGCAATGCGTAGTATGAATGTCAGTAAGATACTAGACATCCTTCTCAAACATGGGGCAAAACCATTCTGTCAATACATATGGCAATGCGTAGCATGAACGTCAGTAAGATATCAGATATGATTCTGAAACATGGTACAAAACCTGTATCTCAGTATGGACGGCCGTGTGTATTATGAACGCCAGCAAGACTCACCTCCTCTGGATCTGTGGTTCCAGAGCATGTGAACTTGGCGTCTGTACCAGCGTTGACCTCCAGGTCCATGGGGACCTGTTCGATCTGCGTCTTGCGTCGAACGAGCAGCAGGCCAGTGGCAGAGGTCTTGTTGAAGACGTTCTCTGCTTCACAGAGGTATAACCCTGCATCGGACAGCACCACTTGCTGCAACACAATGGCACCAATGCATAAGCGTTTGTTTATACTGTACACTGCAGTCAACTGCATAATCAATATGAATCTGATGCTGATAAAGAAATTGTTATTGTTACTGTTATTTAAAGCCGAGCCGACTGCGTACAGCTATGTCAGGGCTCTAATCACTTCAAAACATACAAAACTTCAACAGGAAAAAAAGAAAAGAAAATCAAGTACACATATCAATGCATTCGCACACAGAATCTAAGGACATGCCCCCAGCGTTGACCACTCCATCAATTTATCGCACAGGGGATTTAAAAAATACCTGCATACAAACTGAAACATACCTAAGGACACCAAAGCATATATAAAAACGGGCTTAAATTACCTAAAATTGCTTCTGCATATCTCACCTCCCTAGAGCCAAAAAATGCACTTAATACGAGGGTTGTTCAATTTAAGATGACACTAGGCTTGCCGTTTGAAAACGAAGCAACGCACAGAAAAATGTTTATACCAAACACAACTTTAAAGTTTACCTGATTAGCATGCAGAAAATAAAGTTGACATCATGACGCAACTCGGAGTATGACGTAATTACAAATGTGTTTCAAATAGCTGAGCCTGAAAAAAATGGACGTCACCAATGAGCAATTTCGTTTCTACACTTTCACAAGGCTACAACTTGGTGACGATTGTAGGAAGATACACGCAGATTTGCAAGCTGTTTACGGAACGGATTGTGTGTCTTACCGCACAGTTTGCAGGTGGGTCAAACAATTAGGAGCAGGTAGAGTGCCATCTGATTGGGGTAATCGTGCAGAGCGAGCTTTACCAGCTCGGAACGAACAAAACATTGCATATGTGAAAAGACTGATAGAGGAGGATCCACATTCGACTGTGCGGGAATTAAGCGAGGCATGTGAGCTTTCAATTGGCACCATTAACAACATTCTGCACAAAGACCTTCACATGAGAAAACTGGCTGCAAGATGGGTGCCACATCTCTTAAGTGATGATCAGAAGCAGCAGCGGGTGGCATGTTCACGCAAACTGCTCGATGAGTTTGAGCCCAACGGGCCAAAACGACTGTGTGACTTAGTGACGGGAGATGAGAGTTGGCTCACATTCTACGGCATCCCCAACAAACGCTGCAACCGCATGTGGATTGGCCCTGACGGAGACCGACCAGTTGTTCTTCGCCCAGGATTCCAGAGTCGCAAGCGACTGTTTTCTATTTTTTTCAACACGCAAGGCCTTGTGGCAATTGACATTTTGCCTGAGAAATCAACAATCACTGCCTCCTACTATACCCAAGTTGTGCTCCCCAAAGTTGTAGGAAAAATCCATGAGCAGCGCCCAACCGTCGGCACCCAGAGGACCCTTCTTCTGCATGACAATGCCAGTGCCCATAAGGCGAAGGTCACCACAACCTTCCTGAGCGAGCAAGGGATCCAAGTTTTGGACCACCCACCCTACAGCCCCGACTTGGCCCCATGCGACTTCTGGCTGTTCCCTGTTCTGAAGGAAAAGCTCGCTGGGCGTAAGTTTGACCGGGTACAAGACCTCGCCAAAGCCGTAAGATCAGAGTTGTCTGGTCTGCCTAAAACCGACTATCAGAGGGCGCTTGAGAATTGGCGTAGGAGGCTTGAACTTTGCATCCTAGCCAACGGAGAATACTTCGAGGGGATGTAAAAGTTTCAAGTTGCTGAGATGAGAGGTACGTTTTTTAAGGGGGTGGTGACATCTTAAATTGAACAACCCTCGTATATGTACCCAAAGATCAATCCTAAGAAAAAGTATGTAAAACTTTATTGAACACATAACGGTGAATGGACCAGCAAGGCAGAAAATGATAGGAAGAAATGACAGAAAGCAAAGGAACAAGGCAGAAAGAAAGAAAGTGACAGAAAAGAGGAAATTTCTAGCACAGAATTTCCAGAAGGTGGGGACACTATTTATACTGAAAGAGCCCACAGCATCCCCACAGAGGATGATAAAGAAATGTCTTCTCCTGAGGTTCTGTCTCACACAAAGAGATCTGCCAGGGAAATTTTTTTTTCATCAAACCTTGATAAACAATCTCCTTAGCCTTTTGACTCCTGCATCCTGTCCACCAGCTTTCTGCATTGTCAAGCATGCTAGCAAAGCAAAAACTTAGGCCTTTGATGCCCTCATCCTATCCACCAGCTTCCTGAGGGAGTCAAAGGGTTAAGAGTGCACAAGTCAAAGGGTTAAAAACTGGCCATGTTCGCTGCCCACCTTAATGTTTCCATCATTCTGGTGGTGTCTGCTTGTTGTTTCATGAATCTCTTCACTCTCCCCCACCCCCTTTTCCCCACTCTAAGACCTTGTCAGCACATACACAGTCACAGACTCTGCCAGATAATTTTGGTAGATATCGATGGAGCAAACATGGAACAGTCTGATTCCTTCCTGAACAAACCCCAAACGTCAAGAGTTAGCTAACTGAATATGCAGACTATGCAGTAGCATACCGGATGCACAGTATGAGCCAAACAATGTGCATACACACCTCCACAGAAACGCTGTTCAAAATGACAAAAAAACAAAAACAACCCCCCTCCCCCACACACACACATATATCCCAGGAAACACTGCTCAAAATGACCACACACACACACACACAAAAAAAACCCAAAGCATACACACATCCAAGGAAACACTGCTCAAAATTACCACACAAAACACAAACATACAAAGCATACACACATCTAAGGAAACACTGCTCAAAATTACCACACAAAACACACACACACAACACGAAGTATACACACATCCAAGGAAACACTGCTCAAAATTACCACACAAAACACACACATACAAAGCATACACACATCTAAGGAAACACTGCTCAAAATTACCACACAAAACACACACACACAACACGAAGCATATACACATCCAAGGAAACACTGCTCAAAATGACCACACAAAACACACACACACAACATGAAGCATACACACATCCAAGGAAACACTGCTCAAAATTACCACACAAAACACACACATACAAAGCATACACACATCTAAGGAAACACTGCTCAAAATGACCACACAAAACACAAAACATACACACATCCAAAGAAACACTGCTCAAAATGACCACACACAAAAACACACACACAAAGCATACACACATCTAAGGAAACACTGCTCAAAATGACCACATACAAAACACACACACAAAGCATACACACATCTAAGGAAACACTGCTCAAAATGACCACACAAAGCACACACACACAAAGCATACACACATCCAAGGAAACGCTGCTCAAAATTACCACACAAAACACAACACACAAAGCATACACACATCTAAGGAAACACTGCTCAAAATGACCACACAAAACACACACAAAGCATACACACATCCAAGGAAACACTGCTCAAAATGACCACACAAAACACACACACAAAGCATACACACATCTAAGGAAACACTGCTCAAAATGACCACACAAAACACACACACACAAAGCATACACACATCCAAGGAAAAACTGCTCAAAATGACCACACAAAACACACACAAAACATACACATCCAAGGAAACACTGCTCAAAATGACCACACACAAAACACACACAAAGCATACACACATCCAAGGAAACTGCTCAAAATGACCACACAACACACACAAAGCATACACACATCCAAGGAAACACTGCTCAAAATGACCACACAAAAACACAAAAAATACACACATCCAAGGAAACACTGCTCAAAATGACCACACAAAAAACACACACACACAAAGCATACACATCCAAGGAAACACTGCTCAAAATGACCACACAAAAACACAAAAAATACACATCCAATGAAACACTGCTCAAAATGACACCACACAAAAAACACACAACACTCAAAGCCCACAACATACACATCCAAGGAAACACTGCTTAAAATGACCACACAAAACATGCACACACATCCAAGGAAACACTGCTTAAAATGGCCCACAAAACATGCACACACATCCAAGGAAAATTGCTCAAAATGACCACACAAAAACACACACACACAAAAGCATACACACATCTAAGGAAACACTGCTCAAAATGACCACACAAAACACACACACACAAGCATACACACATCCAAGGAAACACTGCTCAAAATGACCACACAAACACACAAAGCATACACATATCCAAGGAAACTGCTCAAAATGACCACACAAAAAACACAAACACAAGCATACACACATCTAAGGAAACACTGCTCAAAATGACCACACAAAAAACACAAAGCATACACATATCCAAGGAAACACTGCTCAAAATGACCACATACACACACACAAAAAAACAAGAAAACATACAGTATACACACATCCAAGGAATCACTGCTCAAAATGACCAACCAAACAAACAAATCCAAAAGCGAAATCTTCAGGGCACTGTATCTTACCTTGATAAAGAGATCTCCAGAGGGCTGTATCTGGTATCGACCACCTGTGATCTGCTGATCATCCTTAAACCAGGTGATGATTGGGTCTGGTTTCCCTGCCACCTCACAAGTGATGCTGATGGAGGTACCTTCGGCCACCACCTGTCTGTTCATTGGGGGCGTGATGATAGTTGGTGCCTCCGCTGTAAGACGGGCAGAAAACACAAACACTTAACCCTACATGTAAAAGGAGATTGTGAGTACACATGCACTTGGCATCATACCAAACACAGGTAGGGGGAGAGAAAGACAGAGAGAGGGAGAGGGGGGGGACAGAGAGAGAGAGAGAGAGAGAGAGAGAGAGAGAGAGATATGGAGACAGAGAGACAGACAAAGAAAGAGACATTCAGATTCATATATTGAATTGGGTTTCTGAGCTGCTGTCACCTGACATACTTGAACAAGGCGGCTGTTGGGACAAACACGCATTGTGTGTGTATATATATATATATATATACATATTTGATGACCCCTCTGTTACTATAGTGGACAAGAGGACAAACATGCACAAGGAGACGGATTTTTTAGGTCAACAAGAATATCAGGAATGCTGTCCTGGAATGGTGCCCTGTTTCCAAGACTTGAGAAAGACAACACCCTAAAAGTCTACTATCAAACTATGGTACTGTGCAATATGGTACTGTGCAATATAACACAAACATCCAACAGTCATCTGCCTCAGAGGAGAATGGTGCACGCCTCTAGCAGCAACACAACACCAGATATGGCCTGGCCATGTCGACAGCTAATGAAAGAAAAAGACCCAAACACTGCCACATTGTGGATTTACGCAAATCACAAAACACTGAAAAATATGTCATGTCACAACAGATGCAGCCGTGCCCGTTACATTGATGTACAGCAGCAAGACAATTACAGGGTTCATACAGATTTCCAGACAAAAAATTTAAGGACTTTTTAAGAACTTTTGAAGCACATTTTTTTTTTAATTTAAGGACTTACTTCAAGGATAACTTTAAGAAAAAATAATCACGAAATTCTGACACAAATGAAATCATTCGCTGTTACTCTTCAATACTCACATCACCGATCCTCTGCGAGCATAGATTTCTTTAGGAATCTCAGCTGTTTATATCAGTATAGCCACAAATGTTTGTTTCTTACAATACAGCAGAGCAAATGTAGGATTCTCACTTATTGTGATGAATTGACAAAATGTTTGAAAATGTTTGCTGCACACAACAGGTTCTACAATCTTGCAGTTGACAAAAATGTTTGTTTGCCTGCGGTCCATAAGGAATTTCAGTTCTTGTGATCAGTAGACACAAATACATGTATGTTTGAAGTCATTGATGGTAAAATGTCTCTATAACTATAATGCCTTCACACGAACAAAAGCTGTAATGACTTGTCACTACTTTTAAAGTCCACAGTAGTTCAGCTTTCACTGCCTCTGTTTTAGTACAGCTCAGGCTGTTCACTGACATCTGAGTTTGAGCAGAACAGTTGGTTGATGAACTGCAGGATGACGAACTGCTAGAAGTGATGGGATCGCTCATTGTAGAATTTTTTGTAAAAAAATTAGAAAGACGAACTGCAGGATTTGAAGCCTTCATCAGGTCGCAGTGTTTTTTCCCTTTTCCATGGGTATTTACAGCCGATTCTCCCATTGAACGAATGTCTATGGTCTTCTTACAAATGCGGCAAAAGGCCTTGCATCTGTCTCCACTTGGGTCTGCCTGCAGCCATTCTTTGTATTCGTCTTTTTCCAGCCAAACCACGTTAAACAAACACTTCCCCAGCATGTTGACTTCTCAATTTCAAAATGGTGGACCATTCTTTCACTACGCGCATGCGCCATGAAGGCCCATAACTCTGGTGTTTTGACCTATGGCAGACGACGTATTGGTGAGATCGTCGATCTTAACTCCGACTCAGACTTTCTCTTTTTTTTTTCAATTCAATTTCAACCTTTTTTTTTTTTACAAACTCAAGATTTTACAGACTTTATTAAAAATCATAGGCAGTGACAAAACTTAAGGACTTTTTAAAGACCTTTCACCAAAAGCCTGATTTTTAAGGACTTTTAAGGCCTTAAAAAGCATGCCCTCAAAATTAAGGACTTTTAAGGACTGTGCGAACCCTGCAATTAACCCTTTGACTCCCACACCCTGTCCACCAGCATCCTGCATTGCCAACCATGCTAGCAAAATGAAAACTTAACCCTTTGACTCCCTTACCTTATCCACCAGCTTCCTGCAGGAATCTGGTGGACAGGGTGAGGAAAATCAAAGGGTTAAGTTTTTGCATTTGGTGAATAGGGTGCGGGAGTCAAAGGGTTAAGATCTCAACCTACACACAGCCTCATTTACTACTCAGAAACATGGGACACTGAGGAAGACATTGTTATTGTTATTTTGTTAAGGCCCAGCTGACAGCACAGAGCCATATCAGGACTATAATCATTTCCAAACATTCATGACATTTCAACTGGACTAAAAAAGGAAAAAGAAAAATAAGTAGGCCTACATATATCAATGTACTGGTGCACATAATCTAAGGAGATGCCCCTGGCATTGACACACCGTCCAATTTATTACACAGGGGATTTAAATAACATAGCTGAATATAAACTTAAACATAACTAAGGACTCTATAACATACATAAAAAGGCCTAAATTACCCAAAATTGCTTTCACATCTCATTTCCCTAGCGCCAAAATGCACTTAATACATATACCCAATTATCAATCCTAAGAGAAAGTACATTAGACTTTATGGAACACATACAGATGAATGGACCAGAAAGGCAGACTATGATAGGAAGAAATGACAGAAAGCAAAGGCACAAGGCAGAACCAAAGAGTGGCAGAAAAGAGGACATTTCTAACAGAATTTCCAGAAGGTGGGGATATTATTTATACTGAAAGAGCCTCCTGGCATCCCCATGGGGGTAAGGTAGACATCACCCCATATACAGCCAGTATACATGATGCAGTACTTACACAGGACATTCAGATAAACGTCGCCCCAGATGTAGCCATGTTTGTTGGTGGCTTGCACTGAATCACCATGGCATCATCTTTTGTCAAGTCAGAGAAGATGATCCGGTCAGGACGAGGTCGTTTGAAGCGTTTAGGTGTGATCCGGGGGTCTTTTACATCTGTTCAACAATGAAAAGTCTCAACATAACATGATTTCACACTGCAGGCTAAAGATCAATAAGATTACATGACAAAAACATCTAAACTATATTTAACTTTGTCAAGTACTGTGAAACAAACTTGCATATATATATATATATATATATATATATATATATATATATATATATATATATATAATCAAGTGCCATGTCACATGGCGTTGGTGATCATGGCCCAACATATGAATCTAACTTCTGTCCCTGCAAGTATGTCTTCTACCAGTTCTGTCCCATCCACTCTGCAAAACTGTTTTAATGTTTTCTCCCTGGTGCTCGTTTTTTCTTCCAGCTTTCCTGTTGTGACTGGGTGCTCAAATATCTCTTGCCTCATAAAATGTCCTGTAAATTTCTTTTGTCTTTTCCTGATCTTCTTCATTGATCTTTTTGTGTTTGCTTCTTTCAAGGCTTCTTTGTTTTCTTTAATACACATCTCTCTCTCTCTCTCTCTCTCTCTCTCTCTCTCTCTCTCTCTCCTTCTGTTGTGTGTGTGTGTGTGTGTGTGTGTGTGTGTGTGTGTGTGTGTGTGTGTGTATGTGTGTGTGTGTGTTGTGTGTGTGTGTGTGTGTGTGTGTGTGTGTGTGTGTGTGTGTGTGTGTGTGTGTGTGTGTGTGTGTGTGTGTGTGTGTGTGTATTAGGTACCGGCAGCCTGTCTTCAGCAATGCGGGAATTGTGTCAGTCAGTGGAAAAATAGTACGTTTATCAGTCAAATATTCTTGCAGATGAACATGGATGACAAAGTTGTTATCATGACAATAAAGACTGGTCTTTCCCCTATCAATCTGTGCTGCTTGTTTTTGTTATAAATGCACCCATACGAAAATCTGCGCAAAAAAAAAAAACCACGCCGACCGACAAAGTTTCACCGCGTGTCACGTAATGGAGACTGGCTCACGGCAGTGCTTGGGTGACCAGTTAACGGCAACTTAAATTATACGGGTCACACAGGACTACCTTCATGCAAATTAGTACAGTTGACAAGTCGAAACCCTGCCCTTCATTCCCGTATAATATTTACTTTATAAGATTATTAGTTTGTTAGTCTTCTAAAGGTCGGAATATTGGCAAACTGAAGAAGAATATCTGAGGACCTATTTGATAAATCAGATAGTTTCCGCGGATGCGTAAATAGCTTATTTTTTGCTGAATCCAACCTTGTACGGAACTATGAGATGTGACAATTCCAGGGTGTGCGCGAGCCTCCGAAGGGCGAGTAACCGTGATCTGCCATTTTAGCATATGGGAACCTCAAATCATGGCGGTTTTCGAAGCGATCGCTGAAAGTCCAGTCAACGAATTTCTACCTGTGATCATCAAGCTGAAGGACAAACGTTGTATAAACGTCGATTGATTTTTCATAAAAATTTACTTTGAAGTTTGATTCAGTGAATTATTTTTGATGTTTCTCTTTATTTACACAGATTTTAAAAGAAATCCGCGGCAGGTATAGGCTGCATAAGCAAAGAATAGAAAGTACGATCTCCGGTTTGATGTTTTATCGCCAAGGGATTTTTTTTAAGCGACCTGGAACTAGTAGAAATAAAACTGTGTGAAGCGACTGCTTTCCAAAGGTGTTTATATTGCTAGTATTTAATGAATACGATGGAATTTTGTTTTAATACATCGAAATCATCATATTTGTGTTAGTACCTGGCCAGAAATTCAAACCGGAAGTTGGTTGGTGAGTGCATGTCTATCGGACCACACTGCAAGTCCGTCCAATATTTTTTCCCTGGATCTACCTGGTGCTCTCTTTCCCTCCAGCTTTCCTGTTCTGACCAGGTGCTCTAATTCCCCTTTCCTCATGAAACGGCCTATAAATGTTGCCTGTCTTTTCCTAATCTTCCTTATCAATGATCTTCTTGTGTCTGCCTCCATCAAGACTGTCTCGTTTGTTTTCTTTGCTGTCCATGGAACTCTTCAATATTCTTCTTAGAAACCACATCTCAGCTGCCTCAATCTTGTTCTGGCTTTGCGTGTTGACTGTCCACGCCTCACAACCGTACAACATTATCGGTTCTAATACTTCTATATAACATTCAAGAACTCTCTTCCTGGTGTTATTGATAGGCATTTGTTGGCTAGAACGCTTTTCATCTTCTTGAATGCTGTTTTGGCTTGGCCGATTCTGCTGGCTATTTCTGATGTGCATCTGCTGTCTGGTTCTAATATTTAAACTTATCAATGTGTCTCAAAGTTGTGCCATTTGCTGGCAGGATCAAATCCAAGCTCTTCCAACTGCAAGTGTGACATCCTACCCATCTAACTCCCTCATTACTTTTTTTTTACACATAATAATGTCACACATTTACTTACCCCGGAGAGGAACACCATTGATGAACCAGAAGTACTGAGGTTCAGGTACTGATTTGGCCAGACAATTGAATTCTGCTGTACCCCCCACTCCTATCTCCACATTCTGGGGTTCCAGCAGCCAGTATGGATGCGCTGAAACAAACAACACGATGACATCAACCCTTTGGTTACCATACACACCACACTGTAACAGAACAGCAGTGTCGCTGTTCAGCAACTTGTGTGTAGTAGTAGGCCTCCCTTAGTCATTGCTGACCATGGACAAAGTATATCCGTTCTAATGTCTTGATGGGCTCTCTGCTTGGTCCAAGCAGCGTCGCCTGTGACTGCAGAGACCAATGCAGGAGAGGCAGTCTCTGTCGCAGCGGTCGTATGTGTATGCTGATGCTGGTCTGTTGGCCATCATCCCTTTTCTGCGAACTCGCTTTTCTGCTGCAGCAGCTGACAGTTTGTCCTCACCAATCCGCAGCTGTTTCTTGAGAGTGGTTCTCCAGCTATTGCAGTCGTCTGCGAGGTCCTCCCAGGACTCAGTGTTGATCTCAAGCGCCTTCATGTCACGTTTGTGGGTGGCCAAAGTTTCTCTGCCCTGTGGCAAGCTCACCATAAAGGATGTCTTTTGGAATGCAACCATCTTCTATGCGGCGAACATGGCCCAACCAGCGCAACCGACGCTGTCTCAGCATAGTATGCATGGTTGGGAGGCCAGCGCGGGTCAGGACTTCGGTGTTGGTCACCTTGTCTTGCCAGGAAATGCCGAGTATGTGCCGTAGGCTTCTCAGGTGGAAGGTATTGAGCCTTTTCTCCTGATAAGCATGCGTGGTCCACGCCTCACTGCCATACAACAAGGTGCTGAGGACACAGGCGTTGTATACAGCCATCTTTTTCTTCGTGGTCAGCTTGGGATTTGTCCACACCCTTTGTGCGAAGCAGGCTAGTGTTGTGGCTGCCTTCCCGATCCTCTTGTCGATCTCTGTGTCAAGGGAGAGGTTATCGGTGATGGTGCACAGTCCAAAATCACTGCGCAGCGAAACAGAATTCACTAAAAGTCACTGAGCAGAGAAATACAGCAGAGAGTTCACTAAAAGTCACTGAGCAGCAAAACAGAGCTGGGAATTTACTAAAAGTCACTGAACAGATAAATGCAGCACAGAGTTCATTAAAAGTCACTGAGCAGAGAAACAGAGCAGAGAGTTCATTAAAAGTCAATGCACATTGAAATAGAACAGGGAATTCGCTAAAAACCACTGAGCAGAGAAATACAGCAGAAAGTTCACTTAAAGTCGCTGAGCAGAGAAATACAGCAGAGAGTTCACTAAAAGTCGCTGAGCAGAGAAATACAGCAGAGATTTCACTAAAGTCGCTGAGCAGAGAAATAGAGCTGAGAGTTCACGAAAAGTCACTGAGCAGCAAAACAGAGCAGACAGTTCACTAAAAGTCACTGAGCAGAGAAATACAGCAGAGATTTCGCTAAAGTCGTTGAGCAGAGAAATAGAGCAGAGAATTCACTAAAAGTCACTGAGCAGCAAAACAGAGCAGACAGTTCACTAAAAGTCACTGAGCAGCAAAACAGAGCAGACAGTTCACTAAACTTGGTGAATCTTCTGTGATATCTTAAGGACATACCCCTGGCATTGACATTCCATCCAATTTTGTCACACAGGGGATTCGAAAAACATACCTGCATACAAATTTAAACTAACTAAAGACACTAAAACATATATAAAAATAGGCCTAAATTACCTAAAATTGCTTCCACATATCTCACTTCCCTAGAGCCAAAAATGCACGCAACACATATACCAATTATCAATCCTAAGAGAAAGTATGTAAGACTTTCGAACACATACAGGTGAATGGACCAGCACGAAAAAAAAAAAATAAAAAACAGGAAGAATTGACAGAAAGCAAAGGAACAAGGCAGAAACAAAGAAAGTGACAGAAAAAGGACATTTCTTGAACAGAATTTCCAGAAGGTGGGGATACTGTTTACACTAAAAAAGCCCACAGCATCCCCATGGGGGCAGACCATGTAAATGATGAGGGGGAAAAGGAAGAAGAAGCAAACAGACAAATATGAGACAAAAAGACCTGACTCACATTCTACACGAAGCTGGATGGTTCTCTGTTCCCGAGTGGCTGTATTGGCATTGGTAGCCCAACATTCGTACGTGCCGGCATCATCAAATTCCAAGTCCTCTAGCATCAGCTCTTGCCCAAAACTCCTGATCTTGGCTCCGTCAGGGAGAGGTAACCCATCTGTCCTTATCCAGTGGACGTCTGGGGTGGGACTGCACACACAGACATGTAAATAACTACCTGGCTTTTCTTGACAAGCTTAACCCTTTGACTCCTGCACCCTGTCCACCAGAATCCTGCATTGTCAACCATGCTATCAAAGCAAAACTCACCGCTGCATTTTCCAAGCCATTCTGCCACCCTTTAGTTCACAGCATTGCAGGCTTTAGGTTTAGTTGCTAGCGGAAGGGGAGAGAACCTGGCCTCCTGATGCAGAGATAAGTGAATCAGCCCCTCCTCTCTGCTGGGCGCGGGAGCCAGCGCTAAGAGTTGTGAAAACACAGTACCCTTTTCTTTCCTGCTAGTACAAATTCATCCTGCTGACTACTGTGACGCACAACCAGTCATAAGAAAGGCCTTAAACTGTAGTTTCATATGACTCCAAACATGCATATCTTTTGCAAACAAAACAGCTGAAAATAAAGGATAATTCGTACATAGAAGGGAGACAGGACAAGCTACCATGCGATATCACAGTCAAAAACATCAGTCTTCCAAACATGCTGTAAGTCACATCTGACTTTTCTCTCTGCTAAACATGCACCACTCAGCAAGCTACATATCTCTGCCATGCAGTACACTGACCTGTTTCAGTATACATCTGCCCTGGGGAGCGGCAGGCTGTGATTAATTACCACACTGTTCTGGCACGGTGGGCGTGCGGCGGGGGCCGGTATCCGTGGCCTTATCTGATCTGACACCACACCTTCCTTAGCCTGAGAGAGTGTTTGTACACATGTACTGTCCATTTAACAGCTGGTGTGTAGTTCACACAGGCACAAGAACATTATAGTTTATCCATATGATTCTGCACTATGACGGATGTGTTACTTTCTTTCCATGTTTTCCTGATAATTAAAATTCTTACTATACATATCACTTGAAGAAAAACTGAAAAAATTCTGACAGTAGTCTGTGCTTGCATCTTACTGCTGTTTCTTTCTGCGCTTCTTTGCAGGAGAGGACTGTATAATAGGCGATGTGCCTGTGAGACGATCTTTCATGATATAGTTGAGTTGGTCTTCTTCACTCCTCAGTCCATGTGCCTTTCTTTTTGTTCTGTTGACAGCAGCATGACTGCTTTCTCCACCTTGTTCCCCATGCAAACCCATCCCGAATCCCCACGTTTGTATCCAGTCCAGACAATGGCATTCCAGGATGTGTTGCTTTGGCGTTATTCTGGAACATGGAAAATGATGGCGAAAATACGCCATGTAGCCCCGAATCGCCTCACTGATCTCTGGCAGCTGAATGGGACTGATCGGGTATCGATGAGAAATCAATGTATGGACACGTGCGAACAGACAGTTCAGTTTTTTAAATTTTGTGCATATGTCATCTGCAGTTGTGTGACACGCAATGTCGTCGGTCAGCTGGAATGTTTTCTGAACAATACTGTCACATATGTCTTCATACACTGACTGCTGCAACATTTTGTGGCAATGGTTGCCGACAAACGATCTGCTGTGGAAAGCTTGTACTACAATTTTATGTTTGTTGAGAACTGTTTCAAGGTTTGCAGTTACTGGGCCAGATAGAAGTGGTAGTGCAGTAGTTTCTTCCCGAATTTCAGACAGCTTTTCTTCAGCGTCATAAAGCTCAGTAAAGAGGTCTTCTGTTGTTGCTGATGTTTCACCTTGCTGATAAATTTCTTTAAATGTTGCCTCTGTTGCCTCCCTCTCTAAAGTGGTGATTTTACTTTGGACTTTGTGGATGTCTGCTAGTTTGCCTACATGTTTTCTAAACTGTGATTTACCCGGTACATTATCTTCATCAGCATCATCTTCCTTGGCCAGTGATTTGGCAATTTTGTCATCAAGAGAGTTGCACTCTTTTTCCAAGAGATCGTGGTGTTTTTTGACAATCCCTAGTAGCAGATGGAGATAAGGAGGTGTGACATGCGAGGGTTGTATGTCCCATATTGGGGGACGCACGACATTGTTATACGCTTTCGCCTGTTGTTTTTTCTCGCCTGCCTTGTGGTAACATCTAAAGTCTTTCTTCACTTTTTCTAAGCTTCTTGCTGGCACTTGTGGTTGTTCATCAGGAGGTTTCTGCAGCTGCTCTTTGGATGCTGTGCACCACAGACAGGGATGGGTGCTTTGTGCTCCTGATATGCCAAACATTTTAAGAAGGTAGTCATAATCGCCAAAAAGGAAGAGCCTACATTTCTTTCTTTTCCACACCATTTCCTGTAGCTGTGACACCTGGTCTTTGACGGGTTGTAGAATGGTTTTCAAATTCGTTGGTGAGTCCTTGCAGTTGACCATACAAACTAAATGTGTATTGTCCTTTGAGTTGGGGAAATCAATGTTGGCAATTTGAAGCATTAATTTGAATGAATCTCCACCGTGGTCACCTCCGATTTTTACCCAAACTTCATCGGCAGGGATGGTGTCATGCCATGTTAGCATGTCCTCTTTCTCGTATTGATCCAGTAGATTTCTGACTAACTGTGGGATGTCTTTCACATAAGCAACAGGGATTTCTTTCCTGCTGTTTTCTTCACTGTCTGTCTCTAGGGTTTTCTTCATGATGGTGATGTTACCGCAGATGGCATTCTCCTGGAGGTCTCGTTCTTTGTTTTCACTATCCAGGGAAACACCTACACCCCTCAAACGACTTCTTACTTCTCTATACTGTGACCAACTCAATGAACACTCTGTTCTCAGTTTCAGCCCTTGCATTGATGTGATATGAGCTTTTTTATACCCTGATGTCTCTAGGATCTTTCTCTTGCTTTTGGGAGATTTGAGGCGAATTTCAGTGCTGTGCTGTTTGACTGTGTCATCCTGTGAGCTGCCAGCAACATCTTGTCTGATTTTCTCCAACTCCTTTGCTCTCTTTTTCCTCAAGGGCGTGGTTGCCTCTGCTGACGTTTTTCTGGGTTTCACTACTTTTTTCAGCACAAATGGCTGGCCCCCAGTTTTGCACTCTACAGTAATTTTGTCACCTGAGCTTTCCATTTTCAACCTACAGATGCAGGTGAAGTATGCTTCTTCTTCTTTTGTAAGCGGAAGTTTTAATTCATCAATTGGGCGAAGTGATGGTGGGGGAGGAGCACTTTCTGTGTTTGTCGTTGGATTTTGGTCTGCATTTTTGTCAAAAGTGTGATCCTTTTCAGGGGTTGATATGCATGTAGGCTGGAATGAACAATCTAACCCGATATCAATATCACCACAATCACTACTTGTGGTGGCGTTTGTGACTGATATATTTTGGGGGATAGCACGTTTGGGTTTGGACGGTCTACCAGCTGTGTTCTGACTGAAAAAGGTTTTACACACAATACAGTCACTGACTGCAACTGATGGATCAAAAGGTTGTGTCCACAACATAGCACATTTCTGTATAGCCTCTTTGGCTGATAATATTGTTTGCTCAGATGGTGACGATGAGTTCTTTAGTCTCAACAGCCTTGTGTAACATTTTGTGCAAAGTGTTGTGGTGTGTGTACTGCTTGAGTCATTAGACACAACTAAACCATAAAAATGTTCCATGTCAGAAGCATAGTTTCTGCACAACTTTGGGGGGTTCAAGTCACGGTTCCTTTTTGACCTCTCACCACAAACTCTACATAACGAATTGAGACGAAAGGCATGGTCACTGTCTAAATGTTTTTCTCCTTCCATCATGGCTAGACCTGTGCCGTGATACTACTTGCAGTAGCACATGCTTTGAAGCACAAACTATACAGTCACACACTTCTTTTCAACTCCTCTATAACGTTAAAGTCAAAGTGTATAGTAAATAAAACACTCACATAGTATAGAGGAAATGTCCAACAAGCAACATACATAAATATCACATCCACAATAAGTCAGGTTTAGGAACCACAGCACCGTAAACTTTGGTAAAATCCACTACACGTTAGCATGCCACAGTAGGGAATAACAGGGGCCAGCTGTCCGGTGCCAGCAGGCCAGCAGGGCGCGGCACTGATAGGCCTAAGGGGGATAGGGTTGCCGCTGAACTAAACCTGAAGCGAAGTGAGTAGCCTGCAACGAAGTGAGTTGCAAGCCGGCAGTCGCCTGCATGTGCTATTTTTAGCCAGGCAGGGTTGACCAAAGTCCGTCAGTGTAGCGCGCCTTTGTGCTCCCGCACTAGTGATAAAGGGACAGGTGAAAAGTGTGTGGGGAAGTGGAAGGGAAGGGACGTGCTATTAATAGCCGGCAGAAAGTGGCCAACTAAAGTATCTCGGATTTGTGCGCCGTGAACTTCAACCCTTTGACTCCCCCACCCTATCCACCAACTTCCTGCAAGAAGCTAGTGGATGGGATGAGAGAGTCAAAGGGTAAAGTTTTTGAAGTTGGTGGATAGGATGCAGGAGTCAAAAGGTCAAGGTACAGTATATGTGACCTCCCACCACCAATTCAGTCTTAACTCGCAATTAGTCGAACAGCACTAAAAGTTGAAAAGGTGACTGAGGGTCTATCTGGGGTGTTTTGACTTTTTTCAAAATTGATTTCTGTGGACTATAATCTATCCCCCACAGAAATTTGTTTTCTTGAAAAAATATCATTTATCAATTTAAAATGGTATTTTAATGCACTGATCATAGCAGAAAGAATGCAATTTCTTACCAAAAGTACCTATTTTTGTCTCATATTGCGAACCATAACCTGTATAGAACTCCCACATGTAATATACTGACAGAAAGCTCTCTGGTGCACCTTTTAGATAATGACAGCTAAAATTAGAAACAAACCATGTCAAAGCCACCATATAAAGAAATTTAAGGAAAATGTGTAGGAGAGTAGAAATTTAAGGAAAATGTGTAGGAGAGTACATAAAAACTTTAGAGGCCGTATTCTCAAAATGGCCGTCATACAACTTGATGACTTTAAACATACATAACTTCTACATTTTTTTGAGTACAAGCTTTATTCAAGTACCAAAATAATCAGCAAAATGTACACTTTCCAGTGATATGTATATCTCAAAATACCCAAAATGCTAGTTAAGACTGATTTCATGCTGGCAGATCACATATAGTAAGTCAAATAAATTACTAAATAAATCATCTGAAAGTACAAATGGTTATGCCTACAGCATTGTTCTGTGTAATTTCATGCAGAGTCCCACAAATATAAAAGCTACAGTAATTTCAATGTACATGCCAGAGACACACTTTTTTCCAGCATTGTTGTTATTGTCGTTTAAAGCCCAGCCGACTGCGTTAAGCCATATCAAGGCTATAACCGCTTCAAAACATACAAAAACTTCAAAAGGAAAAAAAAAAAAGAAGAAAATTAAGTAAACATATCAATGCATTCATGCACAGAATCTACGGACATGTCCCAAGCACTGACCAATCTGTCCAACTTATCGCACAGGGTATTTAAAAAACACACCTGAATACAAATTGAAGCATACCTACGGACACCAAAAAATACATAAAAACAGGCATAAATTACCTAAAATTGCCTCCGCATATCTCACCTCCCTAGAGCCAAAAATGCACTTAATACACATACCCATTTATCAATCCTAAGAAAAATTACAAAAGACTTTATCGAACATATACAAGTGAATGGACCGGTAAGGTAGGAAATGATTGGAAGAAATGACAGAAAGCAAAGGAACAAGGCAGAAACAAAGAGTGACAGAAAAGAGGAAATTTCTGACACAGCATTTCCAGAAGATACTATTCATATTGAAAGAGCCCCTGGAATCCCCATGGACAGGAGGTCTTGAAATGAGGAAGGGTGGGGACAGAGTACTTATGAAACACTACATCAGCATATATCACCACTAAAATGATTGAAGCAATTTGATGAGCAGTAAACAGGTGAGGTTTTCATGCTGTATGCTAAGACTGAACTCAAGACATGAGATCTGAAGTCCACGGCTCTTATGAACCAAAAATATCACAAATAAACTGTTCTTGTATAGCCATATTTTCAATAGTCATTTGGACTCATTGTACATTACAGTATATGCATTCATTTTAATGGAGCACAGAGAACTCAAGCTAGTATGCGAGTTGACCACATTCCACTATGCTGTTGCGCAGTTGAACACCTCTCTGGCAGGTGTGCATGTTGGGTATGGTCATATTTTCATAGGCCAGCCACTGATATGACTTACAGTAGCAGCATAGGCATGAAAAGGACAAAATCCTTTGAACACCTGTGCACTCACATGCTTAGACAGAACCAACAGTACTGCTAAAAATATGACACTCCTCCTCAATGTTTTACGTTCCAGCAAACTCTTTTGACTTGAGACAGAAACTACCCAACAAACTCCTCAGCATTATGATGATCATCCCCAATGTCACGATGCTGCAACACACTGCCACAGAATTTGTGGTCATTAATCTGAGACAGAACAAGAAAGGAAACTACCAAAATCTGTGTTTGGCTTCATGTACTGTATGTACTGTATAACATTGTTCCATACCGACATCATAAAGTTTGCTCTGTTCAGCCAATATTCACAACTACCACAGTATAAAAACACTCTAGGCCTACCTATATCCTTAGATAAAAAAGTTTTAAAAATTGTAGTGTTGGTCATATGTGGTGACTAACAGATTATATTTAGCCATTGAGGCTAAAATTTACAGTCACACTGTCAACTATTCACCAATCAGGCAGCTGACAGAAGATACTATCCAGAGAAGTAGATACTTACTATCCAGAGAAGATACACTTGACAATGAGGTTTTGGCCACGAAGACCAAAGTGATCATCTGGTGAGGCCCACATGTACTTTACAGAACTGTATTCAGGAGTGCCTGTAGACAAAGTATAAAAGTCCATGATAAACAGCACTTTTGAAAAATGCTACAGAACATCAATTAGTCAAAAGGCTGATTAAATACCAGTATAAAATATAGACTAGGTAAAACATAGGCTAGGTACAGCCTCAGGACCTGGCCAGCTCATGGTTTATATGCAGGCTTAACACTTTGGCATCGTCAGCTGGCTATTTGACCTACTTCCCTGCAGACGTGCCAGCTGCCACTGACTACTTTCCCTGAATTAATTTTCACAGGCGCCCCAAATGACTAACATCAACATGTAGGGTATGGTTAGAAAGGTAATTTAATCCTCTTTTAGGATATCTACAGTATAAGGTCTGTTCAGACATGCTTTGAGGTTATTTGTGCAATGAAATATCATGGTTGAGGAGCATTTCAGACAAGCATTTCATCCATTCAGCAGATGTAAATGAAACAAAAAAAAAGAGACACACCAATTCTCCATGACTTGTATCATTTGATCAGAAGCTCAGAAAAGTACACACACACACAAAAATTCCACAATCCTGAGTGAACAGCGACATCGCGCATTCGCAGGGCGCTCCATTTTGCCTTTGTTTCAGTGAATCATGCGGTTCAGGTGACATTGTTCTCGTGCCTGAAAAATTCTTCAAATAGACTTTTTATTCGGGAAATCACTCTCACAGTATTTAGAAATGGTTACTTGATACTATAATAGAGGTTGTTTAACTTAGACCGCAACTGGCTTCACGTAGGAATTTTCTAACACAAGACGCTAGAATCCTAGCGTTACGTCGTGAGTGGCGAGCTTGCTGAACGCTATACCCCTAGCATTCCGGCACCTGCGGTTCTCAGTGAGAACGCTAGCAGGCTAGCATTCATCATCATCATCAAGTACCCTGCCACATGGCGTTGGCGACCATGGACTTCCAACCATCTCTATCTCTCGTTCCACCCAGCATCTCCCCCACTCTCTTCATCCCCAGCCACTCTGCAAGTCCGTCCAGCATTCTCTCCCTGGGTCTACCCGGTGCTCTCTTTCCCTCCACCTTTCCCGTTGTGACCAGGTGCTCCAAATCCCCCTTCCTCATAAAATGGCCTATAAATGTTGCTTGTCTTTTCCTAATCTTCCGTATCAGTGATCGACTTGTGTCTGCCTCCATCAAGACTGTCTCGTTTGTTTTCTTTGCTGTCCATGGAACTCTCAACATTCTTCTGAGAAACCACATCTCGGCTGTCTCAATCCTGCTCTGGTTTTGCTTGCTGACTGTCCACGTCTCGCATCCATACAACAGTATTGGTTCTATATAACACTCAAGGACTCTCTTTCTGATGTTAATTGATAGGCATTTGTTGGTAAGAATGCTTATCTTCTTGAGTGCTGTTTTGGCTTGGCCGATTCTGCCAGCTATTTCCGATGTGCATCTGCCGTCTGATGAAATGACCGTTCCCAGGTATTTGAACTTATTAACCTGTGTCAAGGTTGTGCCATTTGCTGTTATTTTGCATGAGGGGATTTCATGTTTTTTACTGATCACCATGACTTCAGTCTTCCTGCTGTTTAGTTCCAAGCCCTTACCTTTGCTTTCTGTTTCTAGTATATTCACAAGGTTTTGTAGATCCCTTTCATTTTCTGCAATTAGCACGGTGTCATCTGCGTACCGAATGTTGTTTATCATTTTCCCTCCAACCTTTAATCCAGGGTCTTCTTCTAGGTTTCTCATGATGTTTTCGCTATATAGTGAAAACAGATCTGGTGACAAAACACAATCCTGTCTGACTCCTCTTTTGATGTTTTGAAAAGAGCTTATATTGTTTTCTATTCTCATTGCAGCTGTTTGTTCCCAGTACATATTCCTGATTATTCGTAGATCTTTTCCATCGACATTGAGTCTCTCCAGTTGGTTGATCAATTCTTCATGTCGTAACCGATCGAAAGCCTTGGTATAGTCAACAAAGCATAAATACAAATCCTTATTCATCTCAACTGACCTCTCTATGATAGTTCTTAGGATGTATATGGCATTAATAGTTCCTTTCCCCTCCACAAATCCACACTGTTCTTCTGCTATTTATTTTTTTATTCTATTCCTTGTCCTCATCATGATTATTCTTAACAGGAGTTTTGTTACATGACTCATTAAACTGATTGTGCGATGGAGTTCGCATTCTATAGCCCCTGTCTTCTTTGGAAGCGCAATGAAAATTGATTTTGACATATCTTTGGGGATTTTTCCAGTGTCATAAATTTCATTTAGGAGGACTGTTATTTTTTCTATGCCAAATTCCTCCAGGGCTTCAATCATCTCTGTAGTAATGTTGTCTGGTCCTGGGGCTTTTCCTGATTTCATCTTTTTCAGTGCTGCTCTAACTTCATCTTTCATTATGGGTGGTCCTTCAAAGTTCTTTTTTATGATGTGTTCTTCGTTTCTGTCATCCTCAAAAAGGTCTTTAATGTACTCTCCCCATCTGTCTAATACCTTGTCTTTTTCCATGATAAGCGTGCCATCTTTTGATTTTAAGCAACCAGATGATGTGCATGTATTTTTCCTGTGAACAATTTCTTCAATTCGTCTGTACATACCCTGAGGATCCATTTTGTGTCGTTCTTCTATCTCTTTGCATTTTGTGTTCAGCCAAGTTTCCTTAGCTTCATTGCACCTATACCTGATTTCTTTGTTATCTTCCTGTATATCTCCTCGTTTCTCTTTGCCTTCCTCCTTTTCTCCATCAGGCCCAAAATTTCATTAGTCATCCAGCTCTTTTTTGCTTTTCTATTTGCCTTAGGGATTTCCTCACAAGCTTCATTTATCGAACTTCTCAACTTTGTCCATTGTTCCTCACTGTCACCAATGTCTTCCAGAGCACTGAATTTGTTTTGAACATGTACATTAAATTTTTGACGTGTCATTTCATCTGTCTTCAAGAGTCCAAGGTTTAGTTTGATGTTGCTTTTGGTCTGTTTCCTTTTCCTCAATTTCAGCCTAAACCTTCCCACTACCGGATTGTGGTCACTGTTGCAGTCTGCGCCTGGTAGTGTTTTTGCTGACAGTAAAGAATTTCTAAATCTTTTGTTAATCAGGATGTAGTCAATTTGATTTTTGATATTATCTCCTGGACTCATCCAAGTCCATTTTCTTCTGTTAGGCTGCTCAAACCAGGTATTTCCTACTATGAACTCATTCATCTGTGCCCATTCTACAAGCTTCCTCCCTCTTTCGTTTTGTGTACCAAGGCCATGAGGTCCAACTATATCCTCCACCCTATCCTGTCCCACTTTAGCATTAAAATCTCCCATTATGACTGTAACTTCCTGTGATTTACATTGGACCTTGGTCATCTCTAAAACTTCGTAGAAGTTGTCGATGTCTTCCTGAGTACTTGCGGATGTTGGTGCATACACCTGTATGATGTTGATATCAAAAGGTTTCCCTCTCAATTTGACCAGTAAAACTCTGTCGGACACTGCCCAGTATCCTTTAACTGCTTTTGATTTGTCTTTGTCCATTATGATGCCTACTCCTCTTTCATGTGAATTACCACCAGAGTATATCACTGTATATTCTCCTGATGTTATCATGCCTGCCCCCTTCCATCTCATTTCCCCTAGTCCTAAAATACTGATGTTAAGCCTTTCCATCTCCATTTTGATGTTGTCCAATTTACCTTTCTGCAACACTGTTCTTATATTCCATGTTGCCACCTTGGTGTTGAATTTAATTTTGGTTTTGGTCGCAGTAGCTGGCTGACGGTCTGGTGTCACCTGCGCCGCATGACAGTCCCTACCGGACGAAGGTGCTCCACAGGAGCATCTATTGACGTTGTTAACTTTATTCTTTATTCTTCCTCTGTCCTAGCATTACGGGCTAGCATTACGATGTGAAAAAGTTAAGGCTTGTGCCATGATCACCATACACATGGCACCTGTGACGTTAGTGCATATAGAATTCGTTCCAAGTGCGGAGACATCATCTTGAGAAACTGAAACTGAAACTAAAAAGAACTTTTTCAGATTACAATAACAAGACAAAAAAAGAGGTGAAGCAGGAAAAAGAAAGAAAAGAAGAGGAGAAAGAAAATGAGGAGGAGAAGAGGGAGGAGAGCAAGAGTGGGGACAGAGGGAGGAGCAGAAGGAGAAGATAGAGAAGACGAATCACCATGGTGCAGTGGTCAATGCAACAGATTAACCCTTTAACTCCTGCACTTTGTCCACCAACATCCTGCATTGTCAACCATGCTAGCAAAACAAATACTTAACACTTTGACTACCCCTGCAGGAAGCTGGTGGATAGGGTGAGGTAGTCAAAGGGTTAAGTTTTTGCATTCAGTGGACAGGGCGCCGTAGTCAAAGGGTTAATGACTGCAAGGTTATGGCTTCAAACCCCATAGTCTTGTCAAAATCATCGTGGGATTTTTCAGAGCCAGTTGGAGTTGAATGTACTATGGACCCATTGGAGAAGACTGGGATCACAGGGTAAAGTCTCATTCATGATTCCATTTATGTATGTATCACTTGTGGTCTCTGCTCAAATCTCCAGACCAACACCACAGGTGTTTGTGTCTCTCGGGCCTGGTTGACGCCAAGACATATCACAAAGGGAACTGTACAGTCTCAAATCCAGGGAGGAACTCCACAGCATAATCCCCAATTATCATATTCATATTCACTTCTTTTGTCACAGTGGATTTACTGTGTGAAACTCGGGCTACTCTCCCTGTTGACAGCATGTCGCTGCAGTGCAGTGTCACCCAACAGTTGCTGACCAAGACTTTACATAGGCAAGAAGGCTAACTGGGCTTCAAGGGGAAGGACCTGGGAAATCAACTATTTTATACCAGGATAACCAGGCAAAAGCTCTGTTCATCACGATTTTCAACTGCCGTGGGATCTTTAGCTTGCGCAGGCCAGAAGGCACATGGGTCCAATTCTTTCATCCCTTTCCGAAGGGCTAGACGTTCAGTTCAATTTTCCGGTCAAACTGAGGATAAAAGTGGAGGCCTCAATGAGAAATGAACCCTGGAACCTCGAGTTTAGTTACTGGCAGGTGAACGTCTGAACCATTCTGCCACTCTTCTCCCTTCTCACGTTACATCACATTACATCACATCATTACAGACTTGTGAAACACCATCTCTGACTCTGTGCCCACTAAAATGGCACAGAAAGTAGGACAAAAAACAAAACAAAAAAACCCACAAGCGTAAGACGAACAAGAAAAACAAGAGGACAGCCGGGCAGGCAGAATTAACCCTTTGACTCCTGCACCCTGTCCATCAGCAACCTGCATTGTAAACCATGCTAGCGAGGCAAAAACAGCTGGTGGATAGGGTGCAGGAGTCGAAGGGTTCAAGACTAAAAGGAGAAACACAAAACAAATGAGTATACTTACTTCCCTGAGGGATTATGAAAAACTGTGGGCCCTGGGAAGTCTTTCTCATTATGCCGTTCATGGCCATGCAGGCATAAGCTCGGCCGTTCATGTAGTCACTTCTCTCCACATTGGTGATTCGCAGGCGGTCTGCAAGCACAGAATGTATGTCAGTGACATTTCAACCCCAAAACAATGGCGAGCTTTGAAAGGATATCAGTAACAATGCATTCCTACAAAATGCAAGAGCGGACGGGTGCCCATTCCCCATCATTCCAAGTTTAAAAAGGTACACTCCAAGCGCCATTAACTGTTGCTGGACACACTCACAACACACACACAAAGTGCAGATGTGCTTGCCAACATGTGTAAACACACACACACACACACACACACACACACACACACACACACACACACACACACACACTCTCTCTCTCTCTCTCTCACTCACTCAATCACATGCACGCACACACGCACGCATGCACGCATGCACGCACACAAACACACACATACAAAGTGCAGATGTGCTTGCTCACATGCGTATACACAAACACACACACACACACATAAACACACACACAAACACACACACACACACACACACACACATCACACCATACACACACACATGCACCACACCATATCGCACCACACACAAACACACACACACATGCACACACACACACATACACACACATAAAAAGCCATGTCTGCTGAGCCTTATGAGACAAGTTATACACTAACCACAAGTCCATGCTTTCTGTGCTAACATAAAAGGTAAAAGGTTTCTTTGGGCGTGACTTTCATCTACAGATACGAATCAACAACTTCAAAAACTCATAAACGGAACCATTATCACTGTTAGTATTGTTGTTTAAAGCCAAGCCGACTGCGTAGAGCCAAATCAGGGCTACAACACTACGGTTTGAAAATGACACCTTTGAGCCCAGGGGAAAAAAATCCACCAGGAAGAGAAAATTAACTCTCTCGCTAACGATCGTCGGGATTTCCCGATCATGTCTCAACAACGCTTGTCTACGAGAAATCCGACTTGAATTTTGAAAATTCGCGGGGCTTTCAGTATTTCCGTTAACCGAAACTAAGAGCCAGAAATAGATTCTTTGGTCATTCCTAGCCTCGTTTCAGGCCATGAGGTCACTGCACTACGCAGTTGGTGAGTGGACAGTGCAAAGTTCATGACCCACTATCTCCGCAGCGAAGCAGACGACGGAAAAGCAAATGGCTGAACAATACTCAACAACTCAGCGCTGTTCAACACGATCTCTTCCTTCAGTGAATGTGGAGTGTGTGCACATTGGATTTTATCAAATTTCATTCAAAATGTGACTGTAGGAACTGAGGTATTGACCTGACTGTGTATTTTGTAAGACATTTTTCACCTAAAAATGTCTCTAATTTTACTTGTACCATTACTCAGTAACCATGAGGGTTAGACAATTGAAATTTCAGCATTTTGTACACCAATCTTTTAATACATGACCTGCCAAATTTCAAAACTCTGTTTTCATTTGTTTGTATGTGAATTTTTTTCATGACCTATACAAATAGTGCGTATCAGGGGAACAGCAAGGGGCATCGTACGTAGCGAATGAGTTAAGAATACAAACTGAATCAGTGCATTCATGTAAATAATCAAGGATGTGCTCTTGGCCTTGGCCATGTAGCCCAATTCATCACCCCCAAAAAAAAAATATGAATAGAAATGTATTGTATAAACATAACTAAGCACGCGAGCTAAAAAAAAAATACCCCAAAAACCCCATAAACATTAGTCTAAATTACCTAAAACTGTTTCTGCACATCACATTTCCAAAGAGCCAAATAGGGGATTCTGTTGTAAGATATGGTTCAGTTATGTGCTATCAAATGTACATTTAATGTACCCAATTATCCCTTCTAAAAGAAAGTAATGCAAGGCTTTACAGTACACATACAGGTGAATGGACCAGCAAAGCAGAAAATGATAGGAAGAGATGACAGAATGCAAAGGACTAAGTCAGAAATAAAGAGAATGACACATAAAGAAAACAGTCCTAGCACAGAATGTCCAGAAGGTGGAGATATCTATACTGAAATAGCTCCCAGCATCCCCACAGGGAAAGACCAAATCAAGTCCGAGTTAATGTGACTGTACGGAAATAGGCGTCATGCCTTTTCTTGTAAGCGACCGTATAATACTGGCAATAGCTGTGATGATTGGGACACTGGTTTAGTGGTTAAAACACCCAGGGTCCCATGTTTGATTCTCTGACTGAACAGTGAGTTTTCTCCCTCCCCCCCCCCCCCCCCCCCCCAACTCCCACTACACCTGCATGGAGCCTTTATTCTGGCGAGACAATAAATCAAACCCCTGTGCAGCAAACATTCCATGAATGTTTTAGAATCTACAACAACAGCCGACACAGGGAAAGTTATCACTGAAAATTTCACTTTACAGATAAAACTACATACACCAGTCACCGTGGTGTAGTGGTTAATGCAATGGACTGCCAGCTGGAAGATTGTGGGTTCAAATCCCCATCAGTTCCTTCAAAACTATATCATTGTGGGATTTTTTGGCTCTAAATGACTCCTATCTGGAGTTGGGCATACTATGGGCTCATCAGGAAGACTGGGACCACACAGTCAAGTCTCATCCACTTCACCCATGCGTCATTAAGGGTGTTGCTCGAATCTTCTGACCAGCACCGCAGGTGTCTGAATCTCTCAGGCCTGGTTGACGCCAGGGTATATGATAGTAAGCGTAGCCCTGTCATGCAGTCTCAGTCCTAGATGGAACTTCACAGCATCACGATTATCATCCTCGTCGACATCATCATCATCGCATTGTAAAAAAAATTTTAAAAATTAAAAAAAAAAATTGTGCCAGCTTCTGTGGCCATTAATGATGGCGTAGAAAATGGACAAAAAAAAAAAAAAGGTGAGCACAAAGGTAACCTCCCTAAGTGCGAAGACCCTTTAAAATAAAAAAACTATAAAAGTATATATACATGAAAATAATAGCACAGATAGTACTGCACTGTGGACCGCAGACTGAATTTCACAAGAAAAATGTGTTGGGATACGATACAACTTTCAAATACAATACAAACACTGATAAGTCTTCTTATTTACCTTGTAAGTACATTTTTCTAGAATTTTGGATCAGTTCTTTCATGTCAGTTTCCACAATGCAGACAGAGTGCACAGCCACTACAGTCGTTCCCCACCTCATCCCACCCCATCTGTTTAATCCTTCTGACTCCTGCACCCTATCCACCAACTGCAAAAACTTAACCCTTTAACTAACTCACCCTTTCCACCAGCTTCCTGCTGGAAGGTGGTGGAAAGGGTGATCGAGTCAAAGGGTTCAGTTTTTGCTTTGCTAGCATGGTTGACAATGCAGGATGCTGGTGGACATGGTGCGGGAGTCAAAGGATTAAAACCCTTTTCATTCACACAGCTCCCAAGGCCAAAGTACTCACACTCAATATCCATGGTCACCCTGGCATCATAGTTGACAGCGTCGAAACTACCATCTGGTTTCTTGATCACCCAGAAGACCTGTGCTGGAGGAATGCTCTCTGGAGGCACGCAGTTCAGAGTCAGTGGTGTGCCAAGATTTGGTGTCACGGTCATATCCGGCCCGATCTCAAAATCCTGATAGACATCAAATGAATCAATGTGAATGTGATTTTATTTTCTAAAGTTTGATAAAGATACTTAGCATGGTTCACTTTTGCACAGGCCAAAAGCACTCAGCATTTTATTTTCTGAAGTTTAATGAAGATACTTAGCATGGTTCACTTTTGCATAGGCCAATAGTGCTCAGCTTTCCTGCCCCATCTGCAACACAGTTTTGAATGAGATGAAAACCCACACAACAGCAGGCACACTATGACTGATCTGTCATTTCCTATTCTGAAAGCAGCCAAACAAATTTTGTTTTAGGAGTCATTTTGCTGAGGTAAGCATCAGTGATCTCGCAGCTAGTGCAATAACCAGCAACAATGCAAATTGAAAGAAAGATGGAATCAAAGATGTTTTTGTAAGATTTTACTTAACCCTTTGATTCCCTCACCTAGCCATCAACTCCAAAAACTTAACCCTGAGTCAAAGAGTTAAACTTGTTCAAATCAGTTACATTTCATGAAGCTTTTATGAAATGGTCTTAGTACATTATTTTCTATTTCACAATTTGAAGTCTTTGACACAGTTTGCAGTATGTTAACCCTTCGACTCCCGCACCTTGTCCACCAACATCCTGTGTTGCCAACCATTCCAGCAAAGCAACCCTTTGATTCCCTCACCCTATCCACCAGCTTCCTATGGGAAGCTGGTGGACAGGCTGAGGGAATCAAAGGATTAAATTTTTGCAGTTGGTGGATAGGGTGCAGGATGAAGTTTGGAGTTTGGAGTTTCATCAAGAGGGATTCATCACACTTGGACAATTCCACATGTGCTCCATCCAGGTCTACCAGAATTACTGAACACCTGACAAACTGGACGTCAGAAAATCAAAGGGTAAAAGTACAGAATTTAAACACCTGGGAAACTTATTTACTGAAGATGGAAAAATAGTGAAACTGAGACCAGAGCGCAAAAGGCAGATACTGTGAACTACCAACTTCCACCCCTTCCAAAACACCGAAGCACCCACTGGAAATAAAACCCAGGCTTCTCAGTACAATCTTCAAACCCATACTTACTAGTGCCGGATCTGGTCATTATGAACAAAAGAGCTGAGACAAAGATCACAACCTGCGATATGGGGTGTCTCAGAAAAGCAGCAGGAAAGACCAAAAAAGACGTTAGAAATGAAAAGAGATCTGAGAGTTGGTTGTAACACCCCTGTCAACCATTACATCAGACAACAGTGAATCAAGTGGTCTGGCCATGCGACCAGGATGCCAGATAACCAGCCAGCCCAGCCCTTCCAGCTTATAACACAGACGCTGGAACCTCAGAGCAACAGGATGACCATGGCAGTGCTGGACTTTTTTTTTCTTTTGTGTTGAAAACCCAACCGACTGCATAAAGCCGTATCAGGGCTATAAACATTTCAAAACATGCACAATACTTCAACAGGTAAAAAAAAGGAAAAGAAAATCAAGTACACATATCAACGCACTTGGCCACATAATCTAAGGAGATGCCCCTGGCGATGACAACTCCATCCAGTATATCATACAAGGGATTTAAAAAACATACCTGAATACAAATTTAAACAAAACTGAGGACACTAAAACATATATAAAAACAGGCCTAAATTACCTTCTTATTCTTATTGTTGCTTAAACTTTATAAAGCCCAGCCGATGCGTAGAGCCATGTCAGGTCTGTAACCGTTTCAACACACACACATGACTTCAACAGGAAAAAACAGGAATAGAAAATTAAGTACAAATACTAGTGCTTTTAGATTAGGAAAAGACAAGCAACATTTATAGGCCATTTTATGAGGAAGGGGGTTTTGGAGCACCTGGTCACAACAGGGAAGCTGGAGGGAAAGAGAGCACCAGGTAGACCCAGGGAGAGAATGCTGGACAGACTTGCAGAGTGGCTGGGGATGAAGAGGATGGGGGAGATGCTGGGGGCAACGAGAGATAGAGATGGTTGGAAGTCCATGGTCGCCAACACCATGCGGCAGGGCACCTGATGATGATGATGATGACTAGTGCTTTTGCACACATAATTTAAGGAGATGCCCCTGGCATTGACCACTCCACCAATTTATCACACAAGCGATTTAAAAAACATACCTGCATATAAATTTAAACATAACATTACTAAAAACACTAAAACATATATCAGAACGAACCTTAATTACCTAAAATTGCTTCCATATATCTCATTTCCCTAGAACCAAAAATGCATTAATATATGTACCTAATCATCAATCCTAAGAGAAAGTACGTAAGACTTTTTCAAACACACACAGGTGAATGGACCAGCAAGGCCGAAGATGAAAGGAAGAAATGAAAGAAAGCAAAGGAACAAGACAGAAACAAAGAGCGTGACAGAAAAGAGGACATTTCTAGCACAGCATTCCCAGAAGGTGGGGATACTATTTACACTGAAAGAGCCCCCAGCATACCCAGGGGGGGCCTAAATTACCTAAAATTGCATCCGCATATCTATTTCCCCAAAGCAATAAAATGCACTTACTACATGTATCCAATTGTCAATCCTAAGAGAAAGTAACTAGTAAGTAGTAAGATTTTATTGAACACATACAGATGGACGGACCAGCAAGGCAGAAAATGATAGGAAGAAATGACTGAAAGCAAAGGAACAAAGCAGAAACAAAAAGAGGAAATTTCAAGAATTTCCAGAAGGTGGACACAAGTCTGGACACATCAGCCAGAGTACTCTCATTTGAAGCTCTCTTCAGAAATCACTTAAGTTTGTCAGAATTGTTCCCCTTTTTCATACTTCTGAATTCCCATTTCCAGCATCTAACCATAAAATCTGAAGCAGTTTATATCCCTGCAATTTTCTAAAAATCTGTTGCAATTTTATCTGCTATATCACCCAGCTGCAGTCTAACAAAGACAGAACTTTTCAGAGTCATCATCATCATCATCATCAGGTGCCGTGCCGCATGGCGTTGGCGAACATGGATTCCAACCATCTCTATCTCTCGTTGCCCCTAGCATCTCCCCCACCCTCCTCATCCCCAGCCACTCTGCAAGTCCGTCCAGCATTCTCTCCCTGGGTGTACCTGGTGCTCTCTTTCCCTCCACCTTTCCCGTTGTGACCAGGTGCTCCAAATCCCCCTTCCTCATAAAATGGCCTATAAATGTTGCTTGTCTTTTCCTAATCTTCCGTATCAGTGATCGACTTGTGTCTGCCTCCATCAAGACTGTCTCGTTTGTTTTCTTTGCTGTCCATGGAACTCTCAACATTCTTCTGAGAAACCATATCTCGGCTGCCTCAATCTTGCTCTGGCTTTGCTTGCTGACTGTCCCAGCCCTCGCATCCGTACAACAGTATTGGTTCTATATAACATTCAAGGACTCTCTTTCTGATGTTAATTGATAGGCATTTGTTGGTAAGAATGCTTGTCATCTTCTTGAATGCTGTTTTGGCTTGGTCGATTCTGCCAGCTATTTCCGATGTGCATCTGCTGTCTGATGAAATGACCGTTCCCAGGTATTTGAACTTATTAACCTGTGTCAAGGTTGTGCCATTTGCTGTTATTTTGCGTGAGGGGATTTCAAGTTTTTTTACTGATTACCATGACTTCAGTCTTCCTGCTGTTTAGTTCCAAGCCCTTACCTTTGCTTTCTATTTCTAGTATATTCACAAGGTTTTGTAGGTCCCTTTCATTTTCTGCAATTATGCCCCGTTTACACGACGTGCAACTAGCGTGCAACTAATCGGTTGCACTACCATGCAACCTATTCACAACCCCAGACGACTCCAGGCAATCGGTTGTCTGAGGTTGTCTGGAGTTGTCAGTTTTTCGGTAAAATCCCATTTTTAGTTGTACTGTAGTTGCACGGCCGAAAATAATATTGTCCTAGAGCGATAATGTTTTCGTAGTTGCATCAGTTGCACGGCCCCAAACGGTTGTGTGGAGTTGGGAACACTTTTATATGAGTTGCCTGGAGTTGGCTGGGGTTGTAGGCAGGAAGTAGTTTCGCGCCACGCGTGCCTCCGTGACACACACAGCGCGAGCCTCAAGAAACGGCGGGAACAGGGAAGGAGCTAACGGTTGCACGTTTCCTTTTACACGAATGCAACTCCACACAACTTTGCGGTTGCACGGCTCCTCGTGCAACTGGTAAAACCCAGTGGTTGCACGTTAGTTGCATCCCGTGTAAACGTAGCATTAGCACAGTGTCATCTGCATACTGAATGTTGTTTATCATTTTCCCTCCAACTTTTAATCCAGGGTCTTCTTCTAGGTTTCTCATGATGTTTTCGCTATATAGTGAAACCAGATCTGGTGACAAAACACAACTCTGTCTGACTCCTCTTTTGATGTTTTGGAAAGAGCTTACATTGTTTTCTATTCTCATTGCCACTGTTTGTTCCCAGTACATATTCCTGATTATTCGTAGATCATTTCCATGACCATTGAGTCTCTCCAGTTGGTTGATCAATTCTTCATGTCGTACCCGATCGAAAGCCTTGGTATAGTCAACAAAGCATAAATACAAATCCTTATTCATCTCAATTGACCTCTCTATGATAGTTCTTAGGATGTATATGGCATTAATAGTTCCTTTCCCTTACACAAATCTACACTGTTCTGCTATTTATTTTTTTATTCTATTCCTTGTCCTCATCATGATTATTCTTAACAGGATTTTTGTTACATGACTCATCAAACTGATTGTGCGATGGAGTTTGCATTCTATAGCCCCTGTCTTCTTTGGAAATGCAATGAAAATTGATTTTGACATATCTTTGGGGATGTTTCCAGTGTCATAAATTTCATTTAGGAGGACTGTTATTTTTTCTATGCCAAATTCCTTCAGGGCTTCAATCATCTCTGTAGTAATGTTGTCCGGTCCTCAGGTTTTTCCTGGTTTCATCTTTTTCAATGCTGCTCTAACTTCATCTTTCATAATGGGTGTTGCTTCAAAGTTCTTTTTTATAATGTGTTCTTCGTTTCTGTCATCCTCAAAAAGGTCTTTAATGTACTCTCCCCATCTGTCCAGTATTTTGTCTTTTTCCATGATAAGCATGCCATCTTTCGATTTTAAGCAACCAATTGATGTGCATGTATTTTTCCTGTGGACAATTTCTTCAATTCGTCTGTGCATACCCTGAGGATCCATTTTGTGTCGTTCTTCTATCTCTTTGCATTTTGTGTTCAGCCAAGCTTCTTTAGCTTCATTGCACCTATACCTGATTTCTTTGTTTATTTTCCTGTATATCTCCTCGTTTCTCTTTGCCCTTCTCCTTTCCTCCATCAAGCCTAAAATTTCAATAGTCATCCAGCTCTTTTTTGCTTTTCTATCTGCCTTAGGGATTTCCTCACAAGCTTCATTTATCGAACTTCTCAACTTTGTCCATTGTTCCTCACTGTCACTTTCTTCAAGAGTCCAAGGTATAGTTTGATGTTGCTTTTGGTCTGTTTCCTTTTCCTCAATTTCAGCCTAAACCTTCCCACTATGGGATTGTGGTCACTGTTGCAGTCTGCGCCTGGTAGTGTTTTTGCTGACAATAAAGAATTTCTAAATCTTTTGTTGATCAAGATGTTGTCAATCTGATTTTTGGTATTATCTCCTGGACTCATCCAAGTCCATTTTCTTCTGTTAGGCTGCTCAAACCAGGTGTTTCCTACTATGAACTCATTCATCTATGCCCAATCTACAAGTTTCCCTCCCCTTTCATTTTGTGTACCAAGGCCATGAGGTCCAACTATATCCTCCACCCTATCCTGTCCCACTATAGCATTAAAATCTCCCATTATGACTGTAATTTCTTGTGATTTACATTGGACCTTGGCCATCTCTAAAACTTCGTAGAAGTTGTCGATGTCTTCCTGAGTACTTGCGGATGTTGGTGCATATACCTGTATGATGTTGATATCAAATGGTTTGCCTCTCAATTTGACCAGTAAAACTCTGTCGGACACAGCCCAGTATTCCTTAACTGCTTTTGATTTGTCTTTGTCCATTATGATGCCTACTCCTCTTTCATGTGAATTACCACCAGAGTGTATCACTGTATATTCTCCTGATGTTATCATGCCTGCCCCCTTCCATCTCACTTCCCCTAGTCCTAAAATACTGATGTTAAGCCTTTCCATCTCCATTTTGATGTTGTCTAATTTATCTTTCTGCAATATTGTTCTGAGTACTTATTAAAAAAAAAAAAACATCCATTCTGAGCACAATCAAATGAAACCTATTTTGATATCTTGTCATTTTATGACATAATAATCTAATGAGATCACCTCTGAAAGGGATAAAGATCCAAAAGCTTGACCTTTCAAATGATGTATTACTTTTTCTGACTAGTGAGCCAAAATGTCTGCAAAAGCACTTTGAGCATTATGTTTGATCATACTTTGCTGAGACAAATGACATGAAACCATCATGTACATATGTAAATATTGAGGAAAAAGAAATCAAAATATCTTGCGATAAATTACAATTACATCAGCTCTGCTGGATTAATTGGCAAAATATCTGTATGTATTTTAAAAAAATAAACAACAGAATCTGATTTTTCTTGAAAAAGAACATTTCATATGAAATGTCCCATCTAAATAAATCCAACCTATTCAGACATCTCTTAACACAAATTAAAGTGAAATGGCATTAGCAGTGAACACTGAAAAATATGACAACTTGTATGTAAATTAAACACACTGTGAGTTTTCGATCTGAATGACATATTATATGCACTAAGACACACAGAATCACAAACGTGTGTGTGTGTGTGTGTGTGTGTGTGTGTGTGTGTGTGTGTGTGTGTGTGTGTGTGTGTGTGTGTGTGTGTGTGTGTGTGTTGTGTGTGTGTGTGTGTGTGGTGTGTGTGTGTGTGTGTGTGTGTGTTTCAAACACATTGTTATTGTTACTGTTATTGTTGTTTAAGCCTTTCAATAGCAGCCGCACATGTACGCACGGTTCATAGGTCACTGATCTAAATGTAGCTCTGACACCTATCACGTTGTCGAACCATGTGACTTTTAGCTCATAAATATTCAGAAGATTGTCATTGCAAATGGCTGACACCGCATGTGTTGGAAAGTGAGTTTTTTAGCTTGGATTTTAAGTATTTTCATCAATTTTTTTTTCATGTGAGTAAAGATGGCGGACAGGTTCCGACCCCAGTATGCTGTGGAAGATGTCCATCAGTTTATTTTTGATGTTCCTCATGATGGAGAGGTGAGTGATGTTGACATGAAGGAAACATTGTCAAAGATAAGCCTGATACTTTTGATTCAGATTCCGACTATTCTGAGGAGATAATACCCTCTACTAGCACATCAATCCGAAGGGGGCGTGGTCGTGGTTGAGGCAAACGAGGTGGTAGAGGTGCTAGGTCTAATACAGCCCCAGGAAGGTCTAATACAGCCCCAGGAAGTGTTGTTGTGGAGACAGAGGGACGAATGGATGAAAATGTAAACAAAGAATACCCGCAATATGCACCTGTCTGTATTCAATATTTTATGATAATTTTAAATTGCACCAACCCAAAATTAGATCAATTTGCCCAAGAGTGCTGCTAGCCAAAGGGTTTAAGCTCAACCAACAGTGCAGAGCCATATCAGGGCTACAGCCATACCTCAATGGCCAAAAGAAAAACGTGGAAAAGAAAATTACATACACATAACACACAATTTAAGGACATGTTCCCGGTGTTGACCACTCCGTCCAATCTATCACCAGGGATTTGAAAAACACAAACCTGAATACAAATTCATATAAACGTGAGTAAGGACACCAAATAAAATATGGACCTGAACTACAAAATTGCTTCTGCAAAAAATGCATTCAATACATGCAACCAACTATCAATCCCAAGAGAAAGCATGAAAGACTCCATCAAACATGTACAGGTGAATGGTTCAGCAAGGCAGAAAATGACACGCAGAAATGACAGAAACCAAAGGAGTAAGGCAGAAACAAAGAGAGGGACAGAATAGAGGAAATTTCTTGCACAGAATTTCCAGAAGGTGGAAATACTATTTACAATGAAATGGCCCCCAGCATCCCCATGGGAGATTTCACACACATATTTTCATGTATATCAATTTCAAGAGGCATGTAGGTACGGTTTCACATTTTTCATTCACATAATGTCAGGGGAAAAAAACAACAAAAAAACAGGCATATGTAACCCCAACCATAAAACATTTAACGAACAACTGAACAGACCAATCAGACAATGAATACTCAATCACTAAAATCAGTAAATGTACATATATATATAAAAAAAGGACTGATGAAGAAGGCTATGTGAAGCACTACAAAAAAACCCATTAAAAACAACAACAAAAAATAGAAAACAAGAACAGGATGTTCCACAACCTGCATACAAGTGAGATCCTGAAAAAACATTAACAGAAAAAGACAAAAGTAACATTAACAAGAACAACAAAAAAATCACTTTCTCAGACAATGAATTTAAGTGTGTTGGTCATTAAAATAGAGACAGTGTACGAACACAAAGGAAGTAACTATGTTACGTGTACTTAGCTATCAAGTATTAAGTCCCTCTGCCATTTCCTCATTCTTCACAGAAAAAAAAGGATTGGGGGAGGGGGGTAATCAGAATGGTTTAACATGTTTCTTACAACCGGGAAACAAACCAAAATTAAGGGTCAGAAACAATTAGAATGGTTCATGTTTCTTACAACAGGGAAATTGAAACCGAAAATAAGGGCCAGACACAATTAAATTGGTTTAACATGTTTCTTACAATAGGGAGACTGACAATCAAAAATAAGGGTCAGAAACAATCAGAATGGTTTAACTTAACAAGTTTCTTACAATAGCGAGACTGAAAATCAAAAATAAGGGTCAAAAACAATCAGAATTGTTTAAGTTAACATGTTTCTTACAACAGGGAAACTGAAACCGAAAATAAGGGTCAGAGACAATGAGAATGGTTTAACATGTTTCTTACAACAGAGAGACTGAAAACCAGAAAAAAGGATCAGCTCACCTCCAATTTGGCCTCCCTCAAGTTGATCTTGATGGACAGGGAGGTGCCAAAATCATTCTCTGCAAAACACTGGAAAATGCCCTCATCTTTGTCCTCAGGTTTGGTGAACACAATGGTGCCTTCATTTGCCAGCTGCACCACACGATCATCATTACCTCCTGGGGTGAAATCAATTTCATTGCGCTTCCATGTATACCTGAGCAGAAAGTTAAACCATATTATTCTACTATTGTTGTTCAAAGCCCAGCCGACTGAGTAGAGCTATGTCAGGGCTATAACCGCTTTAATTCAAAACACAAAACTTCAATAGGAAAAAAAAAAAAAGGAAAATTCAGTACAGATATCAATGCATTTGCCACATAATTTAAGGACATGCCCCTGGCATTGACCATTCCGTCCAATTTATCACACAGGGGATTTAAAAAACACACCTGAATACAAATTTAAGCACACCTAAGGACACCAAAGCATATACAAGAACGGGCATAAATTATCTGAAATTGCTTCTGTATATATCTCACCTCCCTAGAGCAAAAATGTGCATTTAAATTTTAATACATGTACCCAATTATCAATCCCAAGAAAAAGTACGGAAGACTTTATCGAACACATACAGGTGAATGGACCAGCAAGACAGAAAATGGTAGGAAGAAATGACAGAAAGAAAAGGAGAAATGGAAAAGCAAAGAGAGAGACAGAAAAGAGGAAATTTCTAGCACAGAATTTCCAGAAGGTGGGGATACTATGAATTTATACTGGAAGAGCCCCCAGCATCCCAATGGCATACACTTACATTAGTTACAAACATGACAGCGTCCTCTTTAAATTTCAGATTTTAAAATTATTATCATTATTCCAACAGTACACAAAATCTCTCATGCTAGGAAATGATTTATACTCAGACGGCACTGAAAATGTATAAACTTACGAGGGTCGAGGAGAGCCATCTCCCACACAAGGCATTGCAACCGTCTCTAAAGCTTTGTAGAACACGTTATAGTCAGGTTGCAGAAAAATGCCTGGGGGTATTGTCACTAGAGAGAAAACACAACACTTTTCACTGATTAAATCTGTGAGTTTAAAGGAACACACACACACACGCATGCACACACACACACACACACGCATACTTGTACACCTGTAGACACATGCATACACCCAGATCCTCCCAACCCGGCTAAATAAAAGAAAACACACATACACACACACACACACACACACACACGCACACGCACACACACAACACACACACACACACATGCACGCACACACACATACATATAGTATACTCACTCACTCACTCAAACACAGCCACATACAGTACACTCACACACACACTCTCTCATCTCACACACAGCCTCTTTCCAACTGATATACTAAAATAACTTACACTATGT
>CM060312.1:58319401-58346901 GCA_030674185.1 Monoplex corrugatus | reverse complement strand
TGGTGGTTGCTGTCTAGCGTACCCCGGAAGCAACTTCAAAAACTTATACTAGATCTAGTTGCAATGTGTTTACGCCACCAACTCGCACACGTTTAGATCTTTACATCAAACCTTTTTATCTAACAGTTATCACTTCTTGCTTATCTGTACGTTTCCGTACTAAAAATCTACGAACATGAAATGTGAGATTTTTTTATATTTCGAAGACAAAAGCAGAAGACTATTTACCTGGCCGCCATTTGTGTCCAAACTGGGACAGCACAGGGGAAGATAAACACCCGAGTGTTTGACAAATGACACACCTGGGTAAATTAAAACGACGGATTGGAATGTAGCGGGGTTGGTTATAATTTATTATTATTAATTATTATTATTACTATTATTATTATTATCATTATTATTATTATTATTGACGGGGGAATCGTACAGTAATCAGTCGGATGGTAACTACTAAAACACTCCTGTTCAGTCGCATTTACTGATTTAGCAGGTCTCATATGTTCGGGGTTTTTTTCCATGAAGTGCGCGCATCCTCACCGCTGGGGCGGGCACGGTATCCTTAGTAGGCCTGAGTATGTGAGAGAGAGAGAGAGAGAGAGAGAGAGAGATTTTGTCCACTTTCGGTTTTCGTTTATCCTGGAATGATTCGGATGTGCTGTGATATTTACGCGAACTACTTGGTTCTTTTGATAGAGCTGTGGACTCAAGATCTGATATATCGAGTTCAATCCCAGCCCGCAACATTAAAAACTGGCCTGTTTGCTGCACATCTTAATGTTTCCATCATTCTGCTGATATCAGCTTAGTGTTTCACAGACCCACTTCCCCCACCCCCACCCTGTGGCGATGCCGAGGGCTCTTTCAGTATAAATAGTATCCCCATCTTCTGGAAATTCAGTGCTAGAAATTTCCCTCTTTTCTGTCACTGTCTTTGTCTTCTGTCATGTCTTCATATCATTTTCTGCCTTGCTGGTTCATTCACCTGTATGTGTTTGATAAAATCTCACGTACTTTCTCTTCTGACTGATAATTGGGTAACATGTTAACTGCATTTTTGGCTCTAGGGAAATGACATTTGCGGAAGTAATTTTAGGTAATTTAGGCCCGTTTTTATACATGTTTTAGAGTCCTTAGTTATGTTTAAATTTGTATTCAGGAATGTTTTTTCAATCCCCTGTGCGATAAACTGAGCGAGTGGTCAACGCCAGGGGCATCTCCTTAGATTATGTGCTGGAGTGCATTGATATGTGTACTTAATTTTCTTTTCCTCCTCACCCCCACCCCCCCCCCCCACCCCCCATCACCACCACTTTCGAAGTATTGAGTATGTTTTGAAACGGTTATAGCCCTAATATGGCTCTACGCTGTCGGCTGGGCTCCCCCAGTTCTTGACGCTTGGGGTTTTGCGCAGGCTTAGGGCGTCTGCCAAATAATTGTAGTTGCCAGCAAATGTGGGTGGAGCATAGGAGGAATATTGTCCAGGTGCAATGAACCAATCTTGAATAAGTACTAAATTCTTTAGTAGAAGATTGTTTTACACAACACTGTACTCAAATTTTTGTACGATTTGAATAGGTACGATTTGGATTCGTCGCCAATGGGCCCACAGTAATCCTAGCAATGGTTCTGATTGTTCATGGGAAGCACGATCAAATGGTAAGTTTACAGTCAAATCTTGTGCGTTGAATGAATGTACTACAACAACATACACACACACACACACACACACACACACACACACACACACACACACACACACACACACACACACACACACACACAGGCCTATACACATAAAAAGACACTAAACAAAGGTATGGGTAGATCTACTATATATTTCAGTGCCATTAGGATGGCAACTAATTCAGAAGTTGAGATTGAATGCCCCAGTTCTAAAGAGTAAGCCTAAATTACCTAAAATTACTTCCGCAAATCTCATTTAATTGTTAGCAATTGACGTTCTGTTACGTCTAGATACAAAATATTTACATTACTTGAAAATATTTACTGATGGCTCTGTTCTAGATAATGGCGCAGCGGGCGCTGGCTTTCTAATTCCAAAATTTAAAGCAGAAAAGGCTTACTTTTTAGGATTGGGGCATTCAATCTTCACTTCTGAATTAGATGCCATCCTAATGGCACTGAAATATATAGTAGATCTACCCATACCTTTGTTTAGTATCCTATTATGTGTAGATTCGAAATCTGCATTAGAATCCCTAAAAAGTTGCGAATATAAAGCAAATAGTACGTTGATATTTGAGATAAAGTTTCTAATTCGTTGTTTAATAACAAATAATACACAAGTTACTTTTTGTTGGATCCCGTCACACTGTGGGATCATATATAATGATCGGGTCGACAGAATAGCTAAAAGTGCAGCATTGAATAGGGCTTGCAGTACTAAACTTGATTTACCACTCTCTGAACATGAAATGAATGCTACATCAGAAAACAAAGTAAAAGCTCAACGTGACCTTCGCCTAAATTACCAGGGTTTTACAAGACTAGAGATAACTTTAGCTTACAGATTATCTCTCAACTCACTTTGAACTAAATTTAGTAAAAGCCATCAAATGTATCTGAAGTGATTATATAACAGTTAAACACCTTTTGTGTTGTCAGCAAATGCGACTTTATTTCCCTGCATCATTTACAAATTTAAAACAGAAACATACTGATTTCACTCTGTATTTACACATTGCTGGCATTTACTTACTGCATAGTCCCATAGGTCGGGGGGGGGGGGGGTGTTTTTTTGTTTTTTAGTTTTTATTATTATTCATCCTGATTGTTTTAAACCTGTAACTTCCATCTACTCCATTTTTTTTTTAACTCCTCGACTGTTACAATGCTTTAAATTCGATACGACAATCTTGTTGTCTCCCTTCTACCTCACCAGAACAGATGACTTGTTATACGCCATTACAAGACCTTACACGCTCGCAGCACACACGCGCGCACACACACACACACATACGCACGTGCGCGCGTGCGCGCACACACACACACACACACACACACACACACACACACACACCACACACACACACGCACGCACCCACGCATGCACAAATACACGCAACCCTGAGCAAACTGATGAGGCCTGATCGTTCTAATATTTGGTTTGTTTTTCTCTTGTTCGTTAATTTGTTTGATGATACCTTATATAATACAATGCCTTTATGATTTCATAGAATCATTCACCCCATAGACACCTCTTTATTTCATTTATTTATTTATCTATCTATTATTATTTATTTATTTACTTACTTGCTTTTTTTCTCGTCTAAAAGCACATATGTGAATAGACGTTTAAAGAAATAACGAATGAACGAATGAACAAACAAACGAACACACACACACGCGCGCGCGCGCGCGCGCGCACGCACACACACATACACACACACACACACATACATACACACACGCGCGCGTGCGCGCCTAGAGATAGATTGAAGATAGACAGACAGAAAGACCGACAGACATATAGACAGATAGATAGATAGATAGATAGATAGATAGACAGACAGACAGACAGACAGAGACAGACAGACAGATAGATAGAATAGATAGATAGATAGATAGTAATAGATAGATAGATAGATAGATAGATAGATATAGATAGATAGATAGAAGATAGATAGAAGATGGTGTGTCAATGGCAGATGTGATGCGTCTACATGTAGTGTGTCGGCTGGTGACTGCGTGCTTGTCACCTCTCACTTTCAGCCTGCACCGCTGGCTAGCACTGCTGCTTTCAGCCATGCGAAAAGAAGAGCAGGATGCGTAAGTCTCTTCCTGCCGTACACAGCCTCTCCATCAGCAAACCCAACGTTATGCCTCCTCGTAGCGACATGTGATAACTGAGCACCTCACGGACTCAGGCTAAATCTCGAGTGACTCGGAGGAGGTCTTGCCCCTAGACGTGCGGCACGCAGGCCCACCGGCGTGTGGATATGCCCTGGTGACCACGAACCAGACACCCAGCTAAGGGTAAATAGCTCCACTGCCTTGTGGACATCCCGGGAGAGAATAAGGCTAAAGGAGGTAACCCTGAAAGAAACATCGCCCTACTGCCTTGTGGTTGACGTGGGAACGACAAAGGCTAGCGGAGAGGCCAAAAAAACAAAAGACAAAAACAAAACAAAACAAACAAAAAACCAACGATGGAAAGCAACGGAAACCACCATCGTATTCTCCCTAGAAAAATTATGGACAGTGAAAATAAAAACGAAGATAACGACGTGAATAGGTGCTCCGATGGAACACATTCGTCCGGTAGGGACCGTCATGCGGCGCAGGTGACACCAGACCGTCAGCCAGCTATTGCGACCAAACTCAAACTCAAATATACTAAAATAGCAACATGGAACATAAGAACTTTGTTCCAAAAAGTCAAATTAGACAATGTCAAAATGGAGATGGAAAGGCTTAACATTAATATTTTAGGACTAGGGGAAGTGATATACTCTGGTGGAAAGTCACATGAAAGAGGAGTAGGCATTGTAATGGATAGGGACAAATCAAAAGCACTTAAGGGATACTGGGCTGTGTCCAACAGAGTCTTGCTGTTCAAATTGGGAGTCAGACCATTTTATATCAACATCATACAGGTGTATGCACCAACATCCACAAGTACTCAGGAAGACATCGACAACTTCTAAAAGTATTAGAGATGGCCAAGGCCCAATGCAAATCACAGGAAGTTACAGTCATAACGGGAGATTTTAATGCTAAAGTGGGAAAGGATAGGGTAGAGGATATAGTTGGACCTCATGGCCTTGGTACACAAAATGAAAAGGGAGGGAAATTTGTAGATTGGGCACAGATGAATGAGTTCATAGGTGGAAACACCTGATTTGAGCAGCCTAACAGAAGAAGATGGACTTGGATGAGTCCAGGAGATAATTCCAAAAATCAGACTGACTACATCCTGATTAATAAAAGATTTAGACATTCTTTATTGTCAGCAAAAACACTACCAGGCGCAGACTGCAACAGTGACCACAATCCTGTAGTGGGAAGATTTAGGTTGAAATTACGGAAAAGGAAACAGACCAAAAGCAACATCAAACTAGATCTTGGACTCTTAAAGACAGATGAAGTGATGCATCAAAAATTTAATGTACATGTTCAAAACAAATTCAGTGCTCTGGAAGACGTTGGTGACAGTGAAGAACAATGGACAAAGTTGAGAAATTCGATAAATGAAGCTTGTGAAGAAATCCCTGTAGTAGATAGAAAAGCAAAAAAGAACTGGATGACAAAAGAAATTTTAGGCTTGATGGAGGAACGGAGGAAGGCAAAGAGAAACGAGGAGATATACAGGAAGATAAACAAAGAAATCAGGAATAGATGCAATGAAGCTAAGGAAGCTTGGCTGAAAACAAAATGCAAGAAATAGAAGACGAACACAAAACGGATCCTCAGGATATGTACGGATGAATTGAAGAAATTGTCCGCAGGAAAAACACATGCACATCAACTGGTTGCTTAAAATCGAAAGATGGTACGCTTCTCATGGAAAAAGACAAAATATTAGACAGATGGGGAGAGTACATTCAAGACCTTTTTTAAGATGACAGAAACATCGAACACATTATAAAAAAGAACTTTGAAGGACCACCCATAATGAAAGATGAAGTTAGAGCAGCGTTGAAAAAGATGAAACCAGGACCAGACAACATTACCACAGAGATGACTGAAGCCCTGAAGGAATTCGGTATAGAAAAAATAACAGTCCTACTATGAAATTTACGACACTGGAAAAATCCCCAAAGATATGTCAAAATCAATTTTCATTGCACTTCCAAAGAAGACAGGGGCTATAGCATGCAAACTCCATCGCACAATCAGTTTGATGAGTCATGTAACCAAGATCCTATTAAGAATAATCATGATGAGGACAAGGAATAGAATCAAAAGAAATAGCAGATGAACAGTGTGGATTTATGGAAGGGAAAGGAACTATTACTGCCATATACGTCCTAAGAACTATCATGAGGTCAGTCGAGGTGAACAAGGATTTATATTTATGCTTTATTGACTATACCAAGGCTTTCGATCGGGTAAGACATGAAGAATTGATCAACCGACTAGAAAGACTCAATATTGATGGAAAAGATCTACGAATTATCAGAAATATGTATTGGGAACTAGCAGTGGCAATGAGAATAAAAAACGATATAAGCTCTTTCCAAAATATCAAAAGAGGAGTCAGACAGGGTTGTGTTTTGTCACTAGATCTGTTTTCACTTTACAGCGAAAACATCATGAGAAACCTAGAGGAAGACCCTGGATTAAAGGTTGGAGGAAAAATGATAAAAAAAAACATTCAATGCGCAGATGACACCGTGCTAATTGCAGAAAATGAAAGGGACCTACAAAACCTTGTGAATTTAATAGAAATAGAAAGCAAAGGTAAGGGCTTGGAACTAAACAGTAGGAAGACTGAAGTCATGGTGATCAGTAAAAAACATGAAATCCCCTCATGCAAAATAACAGCAAATGGCACAACCTTGACACAGGTTGATAAGTTTAAATACCTGGGAATGGTCATTTCACCAGACGGCAGATGCACATCAGAAATAGCCAGCAAAATCGGCCAAGCCATAACAGCATTTAAAAAGATGAAAAGCATTCTTACCAACAAATGCCTATCAATTAACATCAGGAAGAGAGTTCTTGAATGTTATATAGAACCAATACTGTCATACGGTCGTGAAGCGTGGACAGTCAACAAGCAAAGCCAGAACAAGATTGAGGCAGCCGAGGTGTGGTTTCTAAGAAGAATGTTGAGAGTTCTATGGACAGCAAAGAAAACAAACGAGACAGTCTTCATGGAGGCAGACACAAGAAGATCATTGATAAGAAAGATCAGGAAAAGACAGGCAACATTTATAGGCCATCTTATGAGGAAAGGGGAATTGGAGCACCTGGTTACAACGGGAAAGGTGGAGGGAAAGAGAGCACCAGGTAGACCCAGGGAGAAGATACTAGACGGACTTGCAGAGTGGCTGAAGACAAGGAGGGTGGAAGAGATGCTTGAGACAACAAGAGATAGAGACAGATGGAAGTCCATGACCACCAACGCCATGCGACAGGACACCTGATGATGATGATGATGATGATGATGATGATGATGATGATTTGCAGCTTGTTGACAGAGGTGGGTAGATAGGTGTTTTTTTTTTTTGTTGATTGGTGGTTGGTTGCTGGTTTTTTCCCCCCTTTTTTTGTGGAGGGGGGGGGGGGGGCTGTTATTTGCAGCGTGTTGACAGAGATGGGCGTTGTTTTTTGTTTTGTTGTTGTAGTTTTTTGTTTTTCTGTTTGTTTGTTTGTTTGTTTTTTCTTTTTGCTGTTGTTTGCAGCCTGTTTGTTGGTTGGTTGGTTGGTTGTTTTTTGTTTGTTTATGTTGTTGTTGTTTTTTGGCTGTTATTTTCTGCTTGTTGACAGAGATGGGCGTTCGTTTGTTTTGCTGCTGCTGCTGCTGCTGCTGCTGTTGTTGTTGTTGTTGTTGTTTGTGCTGTTATTTGCAGTTTGTTGACAGAGATTTTTTTTAAACTCGTCTCATTCGTTTTGTTTCAATCTTGGGCACTGTTAATTTTGAGCTTCCCCATGGAGAGTAATTTGTGCATTAGTTGTTTATTATCTGTTTTTCTAATAACAACAATTTGCCACAAAATTAAACAGAAGCTACATAAATGACACTGCTTTATTATCCGTTTTTTCCTAATAACAGCAAAGAAAACAAAACGAGACAGTCTTGAGGAGAAGCAAACGCAAGAACAACATTAACCCTTTGCCTCCCGCAGCCTATCCACCAACTGCAAAAAGATTAACCCTTTGACAGCCTCACCCTATCCACCAGCTTCTTGCAAGACGCTGGTGAATAGGGTGAGGGAATCAAAGGGTTAAAGTTTTTTGCTTTGCTAGCATGGTTGACAGTGCGGGATGCTAGTGGACAGGGTGCGGGAGTCAAATGATTAAAATGAAAAAGATAAGGAAAAGACAGGCAACCCGAGAAGGACATTTTACGTGGCAGAAGATATTTGAAAACCTGGTCACAAATGAAAAAACCTAGGGGGAAAAAGAACCAGGTAGACCTAGAGAGACAATATGAAACAATTGTACAGGGTTGGTGGGGACATGAAGGGTTGGAGATATATCTGAAGCGACAAAAAGACAGATTTGTATGGAGGGCCATGGTCGTCGATGCCATACAACAAGGCACATGATGATTATCGCTATACTAAAAAAAATGCAATGTGAAGCAGGTTAGAGAGAAAACACACACACACACACACACACACACACACACACACACACACACACACACACACACACACACACACACACACACACACACACACACACACACTTGACTAAAAATGTTGTATTTATTATATAAAAAAACAAAAACATTTAACAAAAACAGATAAATAGAAGCTAGCTTCGGTTTTGGAAACAGTCGTCAACAACAACAACAAAAAGAAAAAAAGCAGTAGCAAACAAGTATGACACGCCCATTTTCAAAACAACACCATAACATCACCCAAAACAAGTGTGACTCCCAGCGTTCAAGCAAACAGGAACCAGAAAAAAATCACGTAAAAAAAGAATAAGAACGCGTATTTAATACAACAAGACAGGCGCAAATTGTCGGCCAACTGGCCTTTGTCGAGCGTAAGATCACAAACAAACAAACAATGTTTTTCTGGTACCATAACATCACATTCGCTCAAGTTAAAATGAAAAGTTTCTCTCAATAAGTTTTTCAAGCAGGGCCACTGCTTCCATTACGTCTTTGATAGACAGCAGCAATGACAACAATGATAATAAAAACACCAACAGTAATAAGAAGAGAAGGGAAGAGTAGAGGGGAGGAAAAGGAAGAGAAAAGAAGACAAGAGAAGGAAAGGGAAGAGAAGAGAAGGGAAGGGAAGAGAAGGGAAGGGAAAAGAAGGGAAGAGAAGAGAAAGGAAGAGAAGAGAAGAGAAAGGAAGGAAAGAGAAGGGAAGAAAAGGAAAGAGAAAAGAAGGGAAGAGAAGAGAAAGGAAGGGAAGAGAAGGAAAGAGAAAAGAAGGGAAAAGAAGAGAAGAGAAGAGAAGGGAAGAAAAGAGAAGAGAAAGGAAGGGAAAAGAAGAGAAGAGAAGAGAAGACAAAGGAAGGGAAAAGAAGAGAAGAGAAGGGAAGAGAAGAGAAGAGAAAGGAAGGGAAAAGAAGAGAAGAGAAAGGAAGGGAAGAAAAGAGAAGAGAAAGGAAGGGAAAAGAAGAGAAGAGAAAGGAAGGGAAGAGAAGAGAAGAGAAAGGAAGGGAAGAGAAAAGAAGAGACGAGAAAGGAATGGAAGAGAAGAGAAAGGAAGGGAAGAGAAGAGAAGAGAGAGAAAGGAAGGGAAAAGAAGAGAAGAGAAAGGAAGGGAAGAGAAGAGAAGAGAAAGGAAGAGAAAGGAAGGGAAGAGAAGAGAAGAGAAAGGAAGGGAAAAGAAGGGAAGAGACGAGAAAGGAAGAGAAGGGAAAAGAAGAGACGAGAAAGGAAGAGAAGGGAAGAGAAGAGAAAGGAAGAGAAGGGAACAGAAGAGAAGAGACGAGAAAGGAAGGGAAGGGAAGAGAAGAGAAGAGAAAGGAAGGGAAGGGAAGAAAAGAGAAGAGAAAGGAAGGGAAAGGAAGAGAAGAAAAGAGAAAGGAAAAGGAGAGAGAAGAAGAGAAATGAAGAGAAGGGAAGGGAAGAGAAGAGAAGGGAAGGAAGGAGAAAAGAAGGAAGGAAGAGAAGAGAAAGAAGAGAAGGAAAGGAAGCGAAGAAGAAAGGAAGGAAGGAAAAGAGAAGGAGGAAGGGAAGAGAAGAGAAAGAGGAAAGGAAGAAGAAAGAAGGAAGAAGGAGAAAGAAAGAGAAGAGAAAGGAAGAGAGAGGGAAGAAGAGAGAGAAGAGAAGGAAAGGAAGAAGAAAGGGAAAGGAAGAAGGAAGAGAAGGAAGAGAAAGGAAGAGAAGGGAAGAGAAGGAAGAGAAGGGAGAAAGGAAGAGAAGGGAAGAAGAGAAGAGACGAAGAAAGGAAGAGAGGGAAGAGAAGAGAAAGAAGAAAGAGAAGGGAAGAGAAGAGAAGAGAAAGGAAGAGAAGAAGAAGAGAAAGGAAGAGAAGGGAAGAAGAAGAGAAAGGAAGAAAGGAAGAGAAAGGAAGAGAAGGAAGGAAGAGACGAGAAAGGAAGAGAGGAAGAAGGAAGAGAAAGAAGAGAGAAGAGAAAGAGAAGAGAGAGGAAGAGAGGAAGAGAAGAGAAGAGAAAGGAAGGGAAGAGAAAGGGGAAAAGAAGAGAAGCGAACAAAAGAGAAGACAAGGGAAGAGAGCAGCTTCAATCTCTCCGGGATGTGTGAGTGTACGTTTGTGTGTATGTGTCTGTGTGTGTGTGTATGTGTGTGTGTGTGTATGTGTGTGTGTGCTTGTGTGTGTGTGTGTGTGTGTATGCATGTGTGTGTGTTTGTGTGTGTGTTTGTGTATGTGTATGTGTGTGTGTGTACGTTTGTGTGTATGTGTCTGTGTGTGTGTGTGTGTATGTGTGTGTGTGTGTATGTGTGTGTGTGCTTGTGTGTGTGTGTGTGTGTATGCATGTGTGTGTGTGTGTGTGTGTGTGTGTGTGTGCGTGTGTGTGTGTGTGTATGTGTGTGTGAATGTGCGCATGCGTGCGTGCGTGTGTGTGTGTGTATAATACATATATATAATCAATTCTGTAATATCTTCTAGTCGTGGTCTGGCACCACTGATTTCAATTTCATCTTGTCGTGTGTTCCAGGCTATGACAACCAGAACGAACTTGTCGGCCTGCAAAGTCTTCCGTCGCGTTGTGTATCTAATCGTCAAAAGGGTTAAAGTTCCTTCGAGGCACGTACTCTTCATGTCTGTCTCGTGTCACGCCATAGCTTGGTGCCCGCTCACGAAAATCTGATCACATATAATAGTAATAATTAAAAACAATAATAGTAATGATAAGAAGAAGAAGAAGACTGATAATAGTAATGGTGGTGATGGTGATGATGATGATGGTGATGATGATGATGATGATGATGATGATGACCACGACAATGATAATAGAGTTGAGTTGAGGGACACGATAAAGATGATGATGATGATGATGATGACGACGACGATGATGATGATGATGGAGATGGAGAAGAAGATGACAATGATAATGATGATAACAACCACAACAACAACAGCAACACCCTTCGCTGCGGACCTCTAAAAATAGAATTGACCAAACAACGGATCCAGTGTGTCCCATGTGCAAAGAGGAGGACCAAGACCTGGCACACTGGCTCCAGAGATGCCCGGCCACCGACCGAGCACAGGCGGTGGCAACTGTTCGGGGAGGACAGTAGGAGACTGGACTGCCTCACACGTTTCCCAAAGAAGGCGGTGACCCTGGCGAGGACAACACTCCTCGGGGTCGCGGATTCGGGTGTGACGAGAATCGCAAGCGCAACCATTACGCAAACGCCAATGTTGTCCCATCGACAATGAACCGATCGTCTCACACACACGCACACACACACACACACACACACACACACACACACACACACACACACACACACACACACACACACACCATACACACACACACACACACCACACACACACACACACTCACACACACACACACACACACACACACACACACACACACACACACACACACACACACACACACACACACACACACACAACAGCAATAACTGCGACACAGATAAAAGAGTTGAAGGACACTACAGATAAGATGATGATAATGATGACGATGATGACGACGACGGTGTTGTTGATGATGATGATGACGATGGTGACGAAGAGGTCTTCTGACAATTTCTGACCAAGCGGTCTTCTAACAACAAATGTCCCTTTTTCTCAAACAACAAGTTACCATAGGCAGTCCAAATTTGTACTTCCCAAGGTTATTGTGACCTTGAAGAAGAAGCTTCTCTTCTTTACACTGACATCTGGCTCAGTTGATAGCGCTGCAGACTCAAAATCTCTTTGTCTGAGTTCAATTCCACCCTGCAATACTAATTCTTTGACTCCCTCATCCTATCCACCAATTGCAAAATCTTAACCCTTGGAATCCTTCACCCTATCCACCAGCTTGATCCTGCAGGAAGCTGGTAGATAGAGTGAGAGAAACCAAGGGGTTAAGTTTTTGCTTTGCTAGCATGGTTGATCTTTTGCAGGATGCTGATGGACAGGGCGCGGGGGTCAAAGGGTTAAAGCTGTCCATTTCAACGCTGTAATCATTCTGCGGCGGTGTCAGTGTCTTTTAAAGTCTTGTTCCTCTCCATAATTCAAGACCCTGCAAAGTGCACATGGTTTTGCGCAAGTTCAAGGAGTCTGCCAGATAACTGCTGGCAGAAATGGGCGAAGCACATATGAAAATACCCTGAGTGCGATCATCCCTCTTGGAAAAGAAGAAAAAAAAAAAAGAAGAAAAAAGAAACTCAACACTCGGCATAAGTTTGATCCTTTGACACCCGCACCTCCTAACAGCCCCTCCCCCCACATCACTACTCGTTCGTTAAAAACCTTACCTCTAAGACGCACACTGCCACGAGCCAGACCGTCATAAGCGTCACCTTTCAGCAATCGACCTCCCTCCTCATCCGGGTGACAGCAGCACGCGCAGTGCTCCCGACACCAATGGAACATGCGCAACTCCAACTTCCGGACCCCAAAATAACAGGCGAACGCCAGTCCTGACGATAGAACAGAATCACCATTGTTTGATTGTACTGGGGTACTAGTACTGTGGCCATTTGGTTGTGTGAGGTGTTTTTTTTTTTTAAAGAGTATCTGTTTAACCCTTTGACTCCCGCGCCTTATCCACCAACGACAAAAAGTTAATCCTTCAACCCTCTCACCCTGTCCACCAGCTTTCTGCAGAAAGCTGGTGGATAAGGCGAGGGCGTCAAAGGGTTTTTTTTTTTTACTTTGCTACCATGGAGGATGCTGATGGACAGGGTGTGGGAGTCAACGAGTTAAGCTAACGTCTTTGTTGTTCTGTGAATGGCAATGGATTTGGTGGCAACCTTAAAACTGATGTCGGACCTTGAAAAAAAAAAAAAGAAGAAAGAAAGAAAAGAAACGAGAAGAAAAAAACAATAAAACGAAACAAACAAGGAAACAAACAAAGACACGTAAAAAAAAATTCAAAAAAACCCTAGTAGGCTAAACTACACTTTAACCTTTTGACTCCTGCACCCTATCCATCAACTGCAAAAACTTAACCCTTTGATTCCTTCGCCCTTTCCACCAGATTCCTGCAGGAAGCCGGTGGATAGGATGAGGGAATCAAAGGGTTAAGTTTTTGCTTTGCTAGCATGGTTGGCAATGCAAGATGCTGGTGGTGGATAGTGTACAGGAGTCAAAGGGTTAAGAATATCTATTTCAGCTCACGTCTTGTTGTTCTGTAAATGCAGTGGATTCAGTGGAAACCTTAAAACTGAAGTCGGACCTTCAAAACAAAAAACAAAACAAAACCCCACAAAAAAAAAGAGAAGAAAAAACCCCAATAAAACCCAAACAAACAAGGAAACCAACAAAGACACTAAAAGAAAAAAAAAAGAAAGAAAGAAAACAGTAAACTACACTTTAACCTTTTGACTCCTGCACCCTATCCATCAACTGCAAAAACTTAACCCTTTGATTCCCTCACCCTTTCCACCAGATTCTTGCAGGAAGCTGGTGGAAAGGGTGGGGGAACCAAAGGGTTAACTTTCTGCTTTGCTAGAATGGCTGACAATACGGGATGCTGATTGACAGAGTGTGGGAGTCAAAAGGTTAAACATCATCACAGAAAATTCAGATTTTGTACTTCTCAAGATTGCAGATAGTGAGTGACCTTGAAAACGTATGAGACGAGATAAAACTTGCAATGAAAGGAGCATAATGGTAGACTGTCAGAACAGTGAAGAATAACTACTATCAGAAGTTCCTGGAAAAGTGCTGTCCACACATCTTCCGCAATGAAAATGAACGCATCTTTTCATCCACGTGACCTTGACCTTGGGATCATAATTTCCATATTTCTACGTTCGTGACTACTCAACGGTGTACACCTTTCACCCAAATTTGGTAAAGATCCATCTTGAAACAGCTGAGAAAATATAACTAACACATTTTTGTCACACGATACGCTGGCATACAGACAGAAAACATTTTTTAAAAAAAGGAAGAAGAAAAAGAAAGAAAAAAAGGACAGGAAAAAGAAGAAAAATAATAATCCCCTATAATCCCCTATCACTCACGAATAATGACACCAGGTCCCCATTTGGACTAGTGTTAGAGTGGATGATGGACTATACCATCGGTCTGACTGACAATTAAATGTACTGGTCCTTTACCGCCTTGTGAAAAGATGAAAAACATTCTTACCAACAAATGCCTATCAATTAACATCAGGAAGAGAGTTATAGAACCGATAATGTTGTACAATTGGGAGGCGTGGACAGTCAACACGCAAAGCCAGAACAAGATTGAGGCAGCCGAAATATGGTTTCCTAGAAGAATGTTGAGAGTTCCATGGAAAGCAAAGAGAACAAACGAGACAGTCTTGATGGAGGCAGACACAAGAAGATCATTGATAAGGAAGATTAAGAAAAGACAGGCAACATTCATAGGCCGTTTTATGAGGAAAGGGGAATTAGAGCACCTGGTCACAAGAGGAAAACTGGAGGGAAAGAGAGCACCAGGTAGACCCAGAGAGAAAATATTGGACGGACTTGCAGGGTGCCTGCGGATCGGACAGAGAGAGAGTGGAAGATGTGCTTGCGGCGACAAGGGATAGATGCATATGGATGTTCATGATCGCCCACGCCATGCGGCAAGACATATTTTACTGTTCATGCTACTTTTGTGCTTCATGTAACTGCTTTTATCAGTTATTGATTATATCTCAGTGCCACATTTAATTGTTCATGTTATTGTTCATGTTACTGTTTTTGTCAGTTATTGATTATATCTCAGTGCCACATTTAATTGTTCATGTTATTGTTCATGTTACTGTTTTTGTCAGTTATTTATTATATCTCAGTGCCACATTTAATTGTTCATGTTATTGTTCATGTTACTGTTTTTGTCAGTTATTTATTATATCTCAGTGCCACATTTTACTGTTCATGCTACGTTTGTGCTTCATGCTACATGGCATACCGCGATAAGGGTCAAACACGAATGCAGTCCATAGGGTTGCCCCACTTTTTTCTTTTTTAATTTGTTTTGGTGTGTGTGTTGTGAGACACCCGTCACAAGGTGCCGTGCTGGAGGGCTAAATAGTGAATATGTGTCAATCTTCTGATCACAGGATTGTCCATTTCACGTGATATGACACAGCATAATCAAAGGCTGATAAACGATTATCTGGAAATGGCGTTTCAATCATGAAGAAATGTTTCTTTCCTTGTTCCAGCAAAAGATAATCCTGCTTCCTGGAATTGGTGACAAGGTTACTAGTAAGTAATACTACTACTGTCTATGCGAAATCCAAAACAAGTGTGATTGCCCGCGTTCAAGCAAACAGGAACCTGTCTAAAAAAGAATTTAAAAAAAAAAAAAAAAAAAAGGAATCACAACGCGTATTCAATACAACCAGAGAAGACAGCGCCAGTCTTGTCTGGTTGTATTTAATACGTGTTCTGATTCTTTTTTCGTTTTTTGTTTTGTTTTTGTTTTGTTTGTTTGTTTGTTTGTTTTTTTTGTTTGTTTGTTTTTCTGGTTACTATAGTCTATAGCCGAAAATCTTTTCAGTGTTGTAACGATAACTTACGTAGGCCCTACTTCCATTGTTATCAAAGTATAAGTCTATGTATTCCTTATGACTCCGCTTCTTCATTATGTTGCGTGCGTTTTTGTTGTAATATGTCTCATTTTGTAGCGGAAAAAGAATATACCAGTTTCTTGGACCATTTTGACACGAACATTACACAATGTGAATTCACACGTCCTCATTCGGTCGCGTCCTAATGTTTTTCACTGTAAGAACGATACGCCCATCTTTCAGATATATTTTGTACTCATATGAACATTATCACAATGGAATTCCATTTCCAGGTTATCACTCCGTTGCCACCACACCTGTTTTGCATTTGTTTTACATGTATTACTCTGTACATCATGTGAAGCCTGGACTTTGAGAAAATTGCAGAAGAATTGAGGCAGCAGAAATATGGTTTTATCGGAGACTATTACGTGTCAAATGGACAGTTAGAAGAACTATTAAAAGTGTCCTGGAAGAACTTGATACCACCAGAAAACTACTAGCAGACATCAACAAGAGAAGACTAAAATACATTGGACATGTATCACGCAATAAGAACACGGACCTCATGGCAACCATCTTTCAAGAAAAAACAGTGGCAAAAAGGAAGAAAGGCAGACCTCAAATCTCATACATGGAGAACATAACCAACATCAGTGGCCTAAATCTTCAAGAAACTGTCCACAAAAGTCAAGACAGAGCCGTCTGGAGGGAGATGGCGGTGTCCAGGTGTGCAGCGGCCAACACTGAACCCGGTGACGCCGACAGGTGAGACAGGTGAGATCTGTACACACTCGTCATATCAGTGAAAAGCACCTTTCCTGAAGATGGCTCACGCCGAAGTGCTCATCAATTCAATGCATAGCCTGCGACCATTCAGCTCTTCTCTGCATAATTTTGCGCCTGTGTTCATAAAGCGTTCATCGATAAGAAATAAAAGGCAAACCCTGGGTTCATTAAATGTTCATCAGCATACAGTCATCTTTCTATTATTTCATGCAACCACGGGAGGCCTTCCTTCACTCGTACGTTCATCTAAGTCATTCGTATGATCCATTTCATGTGTACTCACTCACATCATGTGTTCATTCATCGTATGTGTTCATCATTGTCATTTATAGTATTCAAGTCTATATCCACTAAATCGTGCGTTCATGTAGATGTCATTTATAGCATTTATTTCATTTGTATATCCATCATAATATGCATTCGTCTAGAAGCCATTCATAGCATTTATTTCATGAGTACATCTATTATGATATGCGTTCATCTAGGTGTCATTTATAGCATTCATTTTACCGTCTATATCCATCATAATATGCGCTTATAAAGATACCATTTTTGGCATTATATTTAATGTGTCCATCCATCATGATATGCGTTTATCTAGATGTCATTTATAGTACTTATTTATTGTCTTCATCCATTATAATATGCTTTCATCTAGATGTCATTTATAGCATATATTTATTATGGTCATCCATCAGAATATGCGTTTATCTAGATGTCATTTATGGCATTTATTTATTGTGTTCATCCATTATGATATGCGTTTATCTAGATGTCATTTTTGGCATTCATTTGTTGTGTTCATCCATCATGATATACGTTCATCTAGATGTCAATTATAGCATTTATTTATTGTCTTCGTTCGTTCGTTCGTTCTTTGATTTAACGTCTGTTCACTATGAGTGATATTAGACGGGGGTCTATTGTCTTCATCCATCATAATATGCATTCATCTAGATGTCATTTATAACATTTATTTATTATTGATAGCATTCATTTATTGTGTTCATCCATCATAATATGCATTCATCTAGATGTCATTCATAGCATTCATTTATTGCGATCATCTAGCATAATATGCGATCATCTAGATTCATGTATAGCATTTATTTGTTGTGTTCATCCATCAAAATATGCATTCATCTGGATGTCATTTATGGCATTCATTTTTTGCGATCATCTACCATAATATGCGTTCATCTACATGTCATTTATAGCATTTATTTATTGTCTTCATCCATCATGATAATGTTTTCATCTAGATGTCTTTTATAGCATATATTTATTATGTTCATCCATCATGATATGCGTTTATCTAGATGACATTTTTGGCATTCGTTTATTGTGTTCATCCATCATGATATACGTTCATCTAGAAGTCATTTACAGGATTCATTTATTGTGTTCATCCATCATAATAAGCGTTCATCTAGATGTCATTTATAGCATTTCTTTATTGTCTTCACCCATGTCACTCCGTCTCTCTGAGCAAATGTAGCCTATAGTAATTCCCGACCATGTTTTTTTCAATGATGTTTGGTGTGTGTGTATTGCAAGGCATTTGTCACAAAGTGCTGTGCTTGAGGGCCTAATAATGCATACGTACACTGCGATTAGAGAATATTTCAATTCACATGATACACATAACCAAAGGCAGATGTGAGCAAAATTTTATTTTTGTATTCTTGGTTTGTGCAGCACTCCGAAATTTGTATGACGTGGGCAAGTTGATATGTGCCTGCATAATGTTGAAGCTTCACAATTTGATCTGATGTTCATTTATTCTATTTCTTTAAAACAAAGACTGTCGTGTATACCATTTATACCAAACAGTCGTCTGTTTCTACAAGACTTTATCCAGTCACGTTGAGGCTTCGACTTTTCACCACAGTTTTACAAGAAAATCGAACTGAAGAACGTTTAGTCCTTCGGAAGTGGACGAAAAACGAGTCGGACCCGTGTGCCTTCTCGCCTGCCCACGTTAAAGATCCCATTGCAGTTGAAAATTCGTGAAGAGCTGCATGGCGTTGGCGATCATGGCTCTCCATATGCATCTATCCCTTGTTGCCGCGAGCACATTTTCCACCACCCTCTCTGTCCTCAGCCACTCTGCAAGTCCGTCCAATGTTTTCTCCCTGGGTCTACCTGGTGCTCTCTTTCCCTCCAGCTTTCCTGTTGTGACCAGGTGCTCTAATTCCTTTTCCCTCATTAAATGGCCAATAAATGTTGCCTGTCTTTTTTTTAATCTTCCTTATGAATGATCTTCTTGTTTTTGTAAAAATTTTTTAATATACTTTGTTCTTGCGTATAAATGAAAATATTACAACAGTAGCACCACATTCCCATAGTGTACGCTATCAAAGAAGATAATCAAAAAAAATCATTCCGTGAAATTAGCATTGAAATGGGCAGTAAACAGGTGACTTTCTCTCCTGTGGGCTGTGATCATTATCATGATTGTTTATCAAAGCCCAGCCGACTGCGCAGAGCCATATCAGGGCTACAACCATCTCAGTTGTAGAGAAAAAAGTCTGGAAAAGAAAATTAGGTACACATATCAATATGCCTCTGGCGTTGACTACTCCGTCCAAATTGTCACCAGAGGGGTTAAAAAGACAAACAAACGAGAATATAAATGTGTATATATATATATATATATATATATATATATATATATATATACATGTACGTTTTAATGTACTCAGTTATGTTTATATACATACATATATATATACACACACATATATATATATATATATACATACATACATATATATATATACACATGTATATATGTATAACTATAAACATAACTGTATATATATATATATATATATATATATATATATATATATAAAAACATAACTGAGTGCATTGAAACATGTACAAACACTGGTTTACATTGTTTCTGTATATCACATTTCCTCGGAGCCAAAAGATGCAGCTGATACATGTGCCCAATTAACAATCCAAAGAGATACCATGGAAAGCTTTATGGAAAACATACACGTAGACGGACCAGCAAGGCAGAAAATGATAGGAAGAGGCAACTGAAAGAAGAGGAGCAACGGAGAAACAAAGAGAGTGACAGAAAAAAAGGAAATTTCTAGCCACAGAGAACAAGGGCAGGACTGTCACAACAGGTAAAAAAAGGATCTTAAATATTGTTAGAAGGTCCTGAGAAAGTGCATTCAAATACCTTTCTCGAAAAGTGATAATTTCTGGCACTTTTTTTTTTTTTTGGTCCATGTGACCTTAAACTTAGAACCTTATCTTCAAGCGCACGTTTTCTGAGAATCCCATTAGGTCCTACCTTTTACCTAAATTTGGTAAAGCTTCGCTCATAAAATGCTGAGAAAATTTCGTTTACATGTTTTTGTCAGAGACGGACATTTAATCCAAAGAAAGAGACCAACAACTCTCTCCAGCCGTTTGGAAACAATTTCTTCTTTAAAATGAAAAAAAAAATGAACAAAGCAAACAAAGGAAAAAACTTTCATGGAACTGCGAGACACACACAACTGTCTCCGTCCGTTTTGAAATAATCTCCCTTTTTAAAATGGAAAACGAAACAACACATACATCCACACACACACACACACAGACACACACACACACACACACACACACACACACCACACACACACACACACACACACACACACACACACACACACACACACACACACACACACACACACACACACACACACAAAACAAAACAAAACAAAACAAAACAAACGAAACTTACATGGAACTGAGACACACAACTCTCTCCGTCCGTTTTGAAATAATCTCCCTCTTTAAAATGGAAAACGAAACAACACACACACAATGCACACACACACACATACACACACACACGCACGCACACACACACACAATGCACACACACACACACACACACACACTCACACACACACACACACACACACACACACACACACACATACCCCCCCCCCCCCCCACACACACACACACACACACAAACTTACACGGAATTGCGAGACATACACAACTCTCTCCAGCTGTTTTAAAATAATCTCCCTTTGAAAATGGACAACAAAACAAAAAGAAAACAGGAACCAAAAACAAACCACACACAAAAAAGAATAAGAACAAGTATTTATTTAAACAAGACAAGACGGGTGCAAATTTTCGGCCAACTGGCCTTTGTCAAGCGTAAGATCACAAACAAACAAACACCAGATTCAAACATTAGGAGAAAAAGACTGAAACTTCCCTGCTGCTCTGTTCAGTGTGAGAAAAGCAGCAGGGAAGTTTCAGTCTTTTTCTCCTAATTTTTGTATATGTGGTGTTTGTTTGTGATGTTACGCTTGACACAGGCCAGATAGGCGAAATTTTGCGCCTGTCTTATCTTGTGGTATTAAATACGCAATCTTATTCTTTTTTCGTGTTTTTTTTTTTTCTGGTTCCTGTTTGCTTGAACGCGGGCAGTCACACTTGTTTTGGAAAAAGAAAACAAACAAAAGAAAAAAAAAACCACACGCGAATTGCTACAGGACTGACCTAGCATAGCGAAGATGCAGACGATGGCGGTAGGAATAATCCACCCAAGGTCAGACAAATCAGATGACGACGTCTCCAGCAAAGAAGACCCCTCGGCAGAGTCCATTAAAGACTCTGCATCACTGATGGACGTCGTTGATGATGCGAGGTCGTTATCCATTCTTCGTCCAATGAAATCTTCAGAAGACTGTTCTCCATGTAGTTCAGAAGCCACTTCCGTCGCAGCCAAAATGGCTATTAGTATCCCTGAGGGAGGTGATGGCGATGCAGCGTTTGCGTTCATCGTTGTTGCCGCTTCTATATGTTGCAGGGCGTCCTGTAAGGGATATCAAATATGTGTCCGAAACACTTTCGATCTGATTAACTTCGTGTCACAGGTTTTCGTTCTCATGATCTTATTATCTTCCTTCTCTCTCTCTCTCTCTCTCTCTCTCTCTCTCTCTCTCTCTCTCTCTCTCTCTCTCTCTCTCTCTCGCCTTCTCTCTCTCTCTCTGTGTCTGTCTCTCTCTCTCTTCTCTCTCTCTCTTTGTGTGTGTGTGTCTGTGTCTGTGTGTCTGTCCGTCTATCTCTCTCTCTTTCTCTGTCTCTCTCTCTCTTTCTCCCTCTCTCTCTGTCTCTCTCTCTTTCTCTCTCACTTATATATATGGATATATTTATACATATAGATATGTATGTATATATATATATATATATATATATATATATATATATATATATATATACATATATATATATGACTGTGTGTGTGTGTTTGTGTGTGTGTGTTGTGCACATGCATACACACATATACATACACGCATACATATGTACATACATACATACACACAGACAGACAGACACAGAGAGACAGAGACAGAGAGTTACTTCTACCTGTTTCAGTCCATCTGCTCGAGCACGTTGCTTCTTTTTCCCCTCACCAGCTGAAAGATCCAAACACCGAACGTCACCCAACAAAACCACGTCGTTCCTGTAGAAGCTCCACTATCCACTATCGTCTCCGCTCTTCTCTTTTCATTTCTCTTGTGCTTTATTCAAGTCCAGTACTCAGAAGTGAGCGGACGCTTGACGAACCCTCACACCCTTAGTTGCTTTCATGTACTTGTTGAGGGTGATAAAGACCAAGAAGTCAGCTGAAAAAAAAACCACACAGGCAAAATTTCAGTAGCCTTTAAGCAGCTGACCGAAATCAAGGTAAGGAAGATGTTCTCTTTACATAACAACAACGACGACAACAGCAGCAGCAACAACAACAAAAATAACAACAAAAACAACAACAACAGCAACGGCAACAACAACAACAATAGCAACAACAGCAGTAGCAGCAGCAACAACAACAAAAACAACAACAACAACAGCAACAGCAACAACAACAACAACAACAACAACAACAGCAGCAGCAGCAGCAACAACAACAACAACGACAACGACGACGACAACAACAACAGCAGCAACAACAACAACAGCAGCAGCAACAACAACAGCAACAACAACAACAAGGACAACAACGGGAACAGCAATAACAACGACAACAACAGCAACAACAACGACAACAACAGCAACAACAACAACAACAAGGTAAGATTTTACAACTCCATCGACCTGCCCACCTTTGCTTTCTGGCTACCAGACCTGGCGGTTGAAATCCAATGTGAAGAAACAGAAAGTAAAAGTTACTGCCTTCAACTGAAAATGCTTGAGAAAAACTGTAGACATCACGCGGAATGACTTCATAACCAAAATGACGAAGTCAGAGAACGGTCTAATCAATCTCCACAGTTTCTGATAAAATCTGCAAACAGGGCATTGAAATGGCTTGGTCACAGTGTCAGCGCTTCCATGTACAAGCCTCGCCAACCAGGTGATACGGGTGGACTCCTACAGGAAGGAAAATAAACAGACAGGTCAGCTGAAGACCAACTACTGTCAGCAAACCGTCCAGAAAGACTGTCCAGTGTGTGCAAAAGAACCGTGGTGACGTCAGAGTGCTTGGCTGCAGACCAGTCCGAATAGACAGCGTTGATTGCTTCAAACGGCAAGACAACTTGAGAACGAACGACTGAAAAGTAAACTGTGCAACTTTGTAAATAATCCAGGTCGTGTTGCAGATGAATCAGAACATCATCAGCTAAGCGCAAACTTTTGTCGCTTACTAATATAGTTCTGATCGGTAGTGACTGATACTATTCAAATGCGCATTACCTGCCCTCCAGATAAGAGCCGGTTGTTGGAGCACAGGCGACTGATCGCTTTACGTATCTTTATCAGTTTATCAGTATTAGTAGTAGTAGTAGTAGTGGTAGTCTTTATGAACTCGAATAGATGTTCGGTTTGGTCCTATGAAATCAGATGCAACTTGGCTTATTATTAATAAAGTTATATCTGACTTGTTAATCATTTGTTTGCAAACCTGTATCATTGATATCAAGTAAAACTGTATTGACATCTGTAAAAGTTACAACAAATCAAATAGAAAATAGATTGTAGAACTGCACTGTCATGAAAAAAAATGTTTATATATATATACATGCACTCGCCATCGCGAGCATACAGGGGGGGGGGGGGAGAGAGAAGAGAGAGAGAGAGAGAGAGAGAAACAGACAGACAGACAGACAGAGAGAGAGAGAGAGAGACAGAGAGACAGAAAGAGAGAGATTGTGTGTGTTTGCGTACGTGTGTGTGTCCGTGTGTGTGTATGTGTGTACATGTGTGTGTATGTGTGTGTGTGTGCGTGCGTGTGTGTGTGCGTGTGTGTATGTCTGTGCGTGCGTGTGTGTGTATATCTGTGAGTGCGTGTGTGTGTGTGTGTGTGTGTGTGTGTGTGTGTGTGTGTGTGTGTGTGTGTGTGTGTGTGTGTGTGTGTGTTTTTAGGTCAAGTGGTTCATTTTGAGAGCTCGTGATTTGACTGGAAACCCAACAATACTTTCGTCCTGTATCAGTTCTGGATCGGATAGGGATGAGGTGTGTGCGTATAATTGTGATCATCATCATCATCATCATCATGTGCCCTGCTGCATGGCTTTGGCGATCATGGCCCTCCATATGTATCTATCCCTTGTCGCCGCAAGCACGTCTTCCACCCTCTCTGTCCTCAGCCACCCTGCTAGTCTGTCCAATCTTCCTGGGTGTACCTGCTGTTTTCTCACCATCCAGCTTTCCTGTTGCTACGTAGGCCAAACACACACACATACACACACGCGCGCGCGCGCGCGCGCGCGCGTTCATGCCCTTACATCATACACACGCTTACATGTACGCGCACACATTCCCACATACATTTCTGGTGTAAACAAAATTATTTTCAAGGCACATAGAACCGTAACCACTAGCAAACATAGACTTCTCCCCTGCCGCTTTTTAACGCTTTTTTAGAGGCATCGCCCTTTTGATGCTCATGTCAGCTCTTTTAACACACACACCACAGACCAGAGGCGTGGCGTGGACAGTCAACAAGCAAAGCCAGAACAAGATTGAGGCAGCCGAGATGTGGTTTCTATGAAGGATGTTGAGAGTTCCATGGACAGCAAAGAAAACAAACGAGACAATCTTGATGGATGCAGAAACAAGTAGATCCTTCATAAGGAAGATTAGGAAAAGACATCCAACATTTATAGGCCATTTTATGAGGAAAGGGGCATTGGAACACCTAGTCACAACTGGAAAACTGGAGGGAAAGAGAGTACCCAGGGAGAAGATGCTAGACGGACTTGCAGAGTGGCTGGGGATAAGGAGGGTTGAAGAGATGATTGAGGCAACATGAGAGATAGAGACAGATGGAAGTCCGTTATCGCAAACGCCATGCAGCAAGGCACCTGATGATGATGATGATAATGACCCCAGACCAATGCCCCAGGTTATCTATAGGCGCTAACGGGCCCCAGTACCTCAGTTGGTTGAGCGTCGGATTCACATGCTAATGGTTGTGGGTTCGAATCCCGGTGCGCGCTACATTAAAATTAGCCTTATCACTGTCCCATCTTAACATCATTGTTGTTCTGGTGGTGTCAGTATAGGATTTGATAAGTCCCCCTTCCCCCACTTCGCTGGGATGGTTATCCCCGTCGGCCATATTACCTGAGGTGGGTGTCGACGTAAAAACTGAACCCAATCAATCAATCAATCAGTCTATAGGTGCTAGTGATATCAAATTGCTATCAGGTCATCCGCCAGAGAAGACTCCGCAGATGCTGGGTCCCCAGTGAAATCTAAAAGCGCTTTTGCCGATCCAGCTGACGGTAATTAGAGTATCATCTCATAAGCTGCCTTACTAATGACAGTAATCATTCCGTTGTGGATCAAGAGGGAGGATCGAATAAGCAGCCCAGGCCATTTTATGAGAAAACGGGAATTAGAGCACCTGGTCACAACAGGAAAGCTGGAGGGAAAAAAGAGAGCACCAGGTAGACCCAGGGAGAGAATATTGGACGGACTTGCTTGATGGCTGAGGACAGAGAGGGTGGAAGATGTGCTTGCGGCAATAAGGGATAGATATATAAGGAGGGCCATGATCGCCAACGCCATGCGGCAGGGCACATGATGATGATGACGCTATAATCAGCAGCAGCATCAACAACTACAGCAACTACATGTACAACAACAAACAACAAACAACCATTAACCCTTTGATTCCCTCACCCTGTCCTCCAGCAACCTGCATTGTCAGCCATGACAGTAAAACAAACGCTTAAACCTGTCACTCCCTCATCCTATCCACCAGCTTTCTGCAGGATGCTGGTGTATATATTGAAGGAGTGAAAGGGTTAAAGATTTTGCAGCTGGAAGATAGGGTGCGGGAGTGAAAGGGTTAAAACAAATACAAGTTTGCTTGAATGCTTTGCGTGATTCACTTTTGTGACAAATCTTTTATTCTTCGTCTGTTGTGAAAGACATTGTAGATGTGCATGAAAACACGACCCACAAGCAGCTTACAATCAATAGTTCATCAGACATCAGTGTGTCACACCTGGTTTTTCAATAGGTAATCTGAGAACATGCCAATAATCTGATAAGATTGATCTTTGTTATCGTCATCATCACGTGCCCTGCCGCATGGCGTTGGCGATCATGGCCCCCCATATGTATCTATCTCTTGTCGCTGCAAGAACATCTTCCATCCTCTCGTCCTCAGCCACCCTGCAAGTCCCGTCCAATATTTTCTCCCTGGGTCTACCTGGTGTTCTCTTTCCCTCCAGCTTTCCTTTTGTGACCAGGTGCTCTAATTCCCCTTTCCTCATAAAAGGGTCTATAAATGTTGCTTGTCTTTTCTTAATCCTCTTAAATCAATGATCTTGTGTCTGCCTCCATCAAGACTGTCTCGTTTGGTTTCTCTACTGTCCATGGACAGTTGTTTTTTCTTTGCTAGGTAACAAAGGACTTTTGAAGAAATCCTTGTGCCTGTGATCAGTGGTGTGATAGGAATGTTATCTTCTTGACTCAAACAATGGTCACAACAAGCCACTTTTCTATGGTGTTATGGCAGTCCGTTTATCTTACACACAACGAACAATAATGATAACAAAAATAAAACAGTAACGAAAAAAAAACCCACTTACACACAATAACAATAATGATAATAATACGATCATCATCATCATCATCATCATCATTATCGTCGTCGTCATCGTTGTCATCGTCGTCATCATCATCATTGTCGTCGTCGTCGTCGTCATCATCATCATCATCTTCTTCTTCTTCTTTTTCATCTTCATCATCGTCGTCGTCGTCATCATCGTTATCATCATCGTCGTCGTAGTCGTCGTCGTCATCATCATCATCATCACCATTATCATAATCATCATCATCATTTCTTTTTTTTCTTATACCTCAGATGCATGCACCGTGTATTACTTCCCCCCCCCCCCCCCGCCCTTTAGCCATCTTCCCCCCTTTTTTAAGTGTTTCACTCGTCCTTCGTCACTGCTTTTTTGTTTCTTTCTTTCTTTCTTTCTTTCCTTCTTCCTTCCTTCCTTCCTTTCTTTCTTTCTTTCTTTCTTTCTTCCTTCCTTTCTTTCTTTCTTTCTTTCTTTCTTTCTTTTCATAACCAAAGTTAGACACCTTGAAAATTAGGGATCTCTTTTATCGGCTTATTTCAGCACGTTCTGAGGGCCCCCAACCCCCCCCCCCCCCCAAAATGAGCAGAAATCATACTTCTGTATTCTAATCGATCATTTTTCCATCAGAAAAAGCAGAACCATAATCGATCATTTTTCTGGCCTTTTTCACAGCTGCGGACCTGGCCAGGGCGGCCATATTGCAACAAACAGCGACTATCCGAACTTACCCTAGTGACACGACACATCTCATCAGGTTATTTTGAGCATGCTGAGTGCAAGTTTACCATCCAAATTAGTCTCCGGTCAATAGTGGCCGAGAAAATGGCCGCCGAAGTTAGT
>CM060312.1:58311901-58314401 GCA_030674185.1 Monoplex corrugatus | reverse complement strand
CATGTTTAATTGATGATGGGCTATATGTTTAATTGATGATGAGCTATATGTTTAATTGATGATTAGCTATATGATTAATTGATGATGAGCTATATGTTTAATTGATGATGGGCTATATGTTTAATTGATGATGGGCTATATGTTTACTTGATGATGGGATATATGTTTAATTGATGATGGGCTAATGTTTAATTGACGATGACTGAGAACTGGCAGAAAGTGGAAAGTCCAAGAGGCTGTAAACAATGCCAAGAGAAACCTCAGCATCAAAGAAATAATTGGACACACGCAAACCAACAGACAGGGAGAGAACCGCATTGAGGGGAGCAGGTCATATACAGATCTGAGGAGTCATCATACCATCTTCCGAGACTTTTTACTGGCTCTTCTGTGACAGTGGGGATGGCTTGGTTGGCTACCATGAATTTGACTGAATCTGCCACTTTTCCTTTTCGCAGTGAGAGACTTCGGGATTTCTTAGGTTTGAACCTCATTCTTGAAGAGGCCACCAGCTCATCCAGCTGCTTTAAGATTTGGTGTGTCTCTTCCTCATCCGTGGACAAGACTGTTGTGTCATCCATGAAAGCTTTCAGAGGAGGCATCTGGTATCCATCTCCCAGATTCACTGGACCTGAACTCTTCATTGCAGCTTTCAAGATGACTTCCATTGCCAACACGAACAGTATGGGAGAGATTGCACAGCCCATTGCAATGCCCACCTCTAGGTCTATCCAGTCCGTGGTGTATTCTTTGGTAGAGAACCGCATTGAGAACCCTTGGAAATACTTCCTCAGCATTGTTCGGATGTTTTCTGGGATGTGATACATTTCAAGAGCCAGCTGGATCATATCGTGTGGAACTGATCCATATGCATTCGCCAGATCAAGCCAAACTACGTCAATGTCTCTCTTCTCTGTTCTTGCTTTTTGGATGGCATCCCAAATCAACGTGGCATGTTCCAAGCATCCAGGCATTCCTGGTATGCCTCCCTTTTGGACTGACATATCCAGATACTTGTTTTCAGTCAGGTATTTTGTCAATCTTGCTGCCATAACAGAGAAGAAGATTTTCCCCTCGACGTTCAGAAGTGATATTGGCCTGAACTGATTGATGCTGCTGGAGTTCTGCTCCTTCGGAATGTACACTCCTTCAGCTCTCATCCATTGGTCGCTGATCTTCTGGTTCCTCCATGCTGATCGAATCATCTTGTGGAGCCACTCGAGCACTTTTGGGCATTTCTTGTAGAGCAGGTATGGTATTCCGTTTGGTCCAGGTGCTGACTTGGCTCTGGCTTTCTTTACTTCATCCAGTGTTGGTGGTTTGTTATTGAATTTTCCTTCTGGCGCTGCAGGCCAAACCAGATTCTGGATTTCAAGTGGTGCCTCGCGCTGAGAATCGGAATATGTTTCCCTGAGATGCTGCTCTAGGGTTTCCTTGCCCACTGTGAGAGTCCCTGATTTGGGTTGTTCAAACAGCTTTCTTGAAAAGTCAAAGGGATCTTTGAAGAAACGATCTTGAGTCTTCTTCTTTTTGCTCTTTCTTCGCCTTGCTGATTCCACTTTGCTGAGAGCATTGTGTTTGGCCTTCAGATCTTTCCAGAGTTCCAGGAGCCCTTGCTTCTCGAATTCTGAGGCAGTTTTCATTCGCTTTTTAAGCTTCCTTTTCTCCCTCCGGATGCTCTCCATCTGTTGCTGTCTTCTGGATTTCTGGGGAGGCGTTTTTGTCTTTGGCTGCTTCACTCCATAAGTGTCCCTGCAGATAGAGTATATGATGTCTCCGTATGTGTCAAGTTTGTGTTCCAGCGTACTGTTCCCTATTAGCGCATTCAGCTTAAGGACAAGTTCCTCATCTAATTTCTCCCATTGTTCTTTTGCGCCGGCAGGCGGCAAATTGAGTTTTCCACGTTTGGCGTTAAGAGCTTGTGCAAAATCCGCATCAGAACCGTCAGCGTGGATGTCCTTGGCACTATGGTTTAATTCCTGGCCTTGGTCATCCAACGTCTCACCTGCTATCGCAGTGCGCTGCTGCTGGTTCGTATGTGTCTTCAAACAGCCCATTTTTGTCCTGTGGATCTTCATGCCGCGTTTGGTGGTGAATCTCCTTCCACACGCACACGGAAATTCCAACTGGTCATTAATCATGGTCCGTTGTGCGTTTCCAGTCGTGATGGAGTCAGTGCCGATGGATTCATCATTCTCTCCACCTTTCGGTGAATCCTGGGAGCATGATTAATTGATGATGAGCTATATGTTTAATTGATGATGAGCTATATGTTTAATTGATGATGAGCTATATGTTTAATTGATGATGGGCTATATGTTTAATTGATGATGGGCTATATGTTTAATTGATGATGGGCTATATGTTTAATTGATGATGGGCTATATGTTTAATTGATGATGGGATATATGTTTAATTGATGATGGGATATATGATTAATTGATGATGAGCTATATGTTTAATTGATGATGAGCTATATGTTTAATTGATGATGAGCTAT
>CM060312.1:58304401-58306901 GCA_030674185.1 Monoplex corrugatus | reverse complement strand
CATTTCCTTCAGACACGGACAAAGCAGAAACATTTTTGCTAAAAACAGTAAAGTTGAAGGTTTATCTCCTGACTGCAAACATCATAGAGAAATGGAAGATAACAACCCAATCTACACTGATCCAATACCTCAGAATGATCTCTGGTTTAATTCTCCAATCACCTTAGAAAAGCTGAAAAACACAATACTGTCTCTACACAACAAAACGAGTACGGTAGGTGTTGATGCAGTTTCGACTGAAATGATTAAACATCTCACTGAAAACTATCTTATTTTCCTACACAAAATTTTGCAGAAATGCTGGGTTAGTGGAACTGTACCACAAATCTGGCAAAAGTCTATAGTTATACTGATATTAAAAGCAGGAAAATCGAAAACTGATAAAAACAGTTACAGACCCATTGCTTTGACGTCCCACACGAGCAAACTAATGGAGAGATTGATCTTAAACAGACATTTACATTACTGTGATAAAAATAACGTTATTCCGGTAAACCAGGTGGGTTTTAGAAAAGGGAGATCCGCAGTTGAACACCTGGTTAAACTTACAACTCAGATCAAACAACAGTTTGTCCGCAAAAAAGTGTTTTAGCTACTTTCTTTGATGTAAATAAAGCTTACGATCAAGTTTGGCATAAACGTTTATTGTTCAAGCTAAAATCTGTTGGTTTATCTGGCAATATGTACAATTACATTAAATCTTTTTTTGCTAATAGAACAATACAGGCTAGTGTGGGAGCTAAGTTATTCTACTTCACGACGCCTCAACATGGGGATTCCACAAGGTTCAGTGATAGCACCTATTTTATTTAATATCCTTATAGGGGATCTTCCTAAAGCTCTTTCAAATCGTGTTGTTTTGGTACAGTATGCTGATGATATATGCACTTGGATGAATATCACTTTAAATAAGACAACTCCACAGAGAACACGGAATTACATCAGGAAATTGTATCAAATTGATCTTGATAACGTTGGAAACTACATGTTAGAAAATGGTCTGTCGTTGTCGGCAGAAAAAACTAACATGATGCTGTTTGATCCTGGTGTTAACTCAAATAACTTGCCTTCTTTCAAATTGCTTGAAGTGTTAAACTACAAACAGGTCGTAAAATTTCTGGAAGTTTACATCACGTCGAAATTAAGCTGGAATGTCCATTTTGATTATATTTTAACAAAAGCATGAAAAACCCTAAATTTTCTTAAGATAGTAAGCAAATTACCCTGGGGAATGGATACAAATATACTTATTCATCTGTCAAAAGCGCTGGTCAGGTCTAAATTATCCTACGCGCAAAAAGATTTTTTTTCAATGCACCTGAACATTTACTTAAAAAGATTCAGAACTTGGACTGCAAAAGTATTAAAATTGCACTAGGTGTACCAACTCATGCTTCCACTCTGGTAACGTACAAACTGCTGGAATTCTACCTCTAAACAACCATCGTGAGCTAGCTACAGCAAAAGTTTGCAATTAGAACTACTTCACAAGCGAATAATTTTGTGAGCAAAGAAATTAAAATCAGGTCTGATATTAACTTTCCAAAACGAGCAAAAAACATTTCATCACAAATTACTACCGCAACTTACATATCTGACCTGATCAAACAATCCAGCAGAACTATGGATGAAATAGCCGAGAAACCAACGTTAACGCCTATCCCTACATGGGAAATGCTAAAGGCCACGTTTGATCTCGATTATGCAGACGTTAAAAAAGATGATAATGTCAACATTACGCTATCCACAGCTTGTGAACACATCGATGAAAAGTACCGTACCCACGTCCACATTTTTACCGATGGGTCAGTCTTAGCAAATCAGAGCGCTGGAGCAGCGTTTTATGTTCCAAATTTTAACATAAAAAGTCTTCTTTCATTGGGGCAAATGTATCTACATGTATATATACAGCAGAATTGGTCGCTGTTGTTCAAGCGTTGCATTATTTGATAAGCCCTCGGCCTGTGTCTTTCAAAGTAGTTCTCTTTGTTGATTCAAAATCTGTATTATATTCCTTACAGTCTTTTGATACCGACACAAGACCTGATTTAGTGATTGAGGCAAATCACCTAATACACTGTTTAAAGATAAATGGCTCGGAAATCATTTTATGCTGGGTGCCTTCTCACGTTGGTCTTCACGGCAACAACGTAGTTGAGAGAGCAGCTAAATCCGGTGCACTCCATTCTGAAAATTCCATAGAATTACATGTTAACACCTCGGTAAAAGAAGCTTACAATTCCCTAGAATTAGCATCATGAATTCGATTTCATGAACATTTAAATGAAAAATTTGTGTCTCAAAAAAGAATCAAACTTTCAGTTCAAAATATCTGTAAAAAAAATGCAGTATTCTTCGTTATATCATTTGAGATTAATTGTTACCACATATTTTCATATTCAACTGAACGCTTTGAAAACAAAATATTGTAAAAAAGTTTTATGTATTTGCGGTGAACAATTCACATTGTATCACTGTTTGTTTTACTGCTGAAAGCTTC
>CM060312.1:58271901-58291901 GCA_030674185.1 Monoplex corrugatus | reverse complement strand
TCTGTGTATGTCTGTATGTGTCTGTGTGTCTGTTTGTGTCTGTGTCTGTGTGTGTCTGTGTGTATGTGTATGTCTGTGTGTGTTTGTGTCTGTGTATGTGTGCGTCTGTGTGTACTGTGTCTGTGTATGTTTGTGTGTGTCTGTGTGTTGTGTGTTCCTGTGTGTCTGTGTGTTCCTGTGTGTGTCTGTGTGTGTGTGTGTGTGTGTGTGTGTGTGTGTGTGTGTGTGTGTGTGTGTCTGTCTGTGTATGTCTGTGAGTGTCTGTGAGTGTCTGTGCGTGTGTGTGTTCGTTCGTTCTTTAATTTAACGTCTTTTCACTATAAGTGATATTAGACGGGGGAGGGGGGGAAGGGGAAATTAAAAAAAAAAGTGAACAAAATAAAATGTAGAACGATAGTTGGACGGGTTGGATTTGGGCAGAGGGAAGACAGAGGAAAAAGACATTAGCAGGTGGGGGAACAGTAAAATGGAACGAGAACTTAACACTAACAATTAACTTCAACAACGTGAAGGGAAATTGTAACACTAAAATACAAACCGAATAAAGTTAAAGTAATGCATTAACAGGACTGTGAACAAATGATTCTGAAATTCTAACTAACAACGTTTGATCTGATGTAATTTTCTGGAAATGATTTTCAGAATACTTTTCTTGAGTAAACATTTTCGGTAAAAAAGAACGTAGCATTTTGCAGTAGAATAAACAGTGAAACAGTGTGAACTGTTCGACGCAAATACACTTGACATTTTTACAATATTTTGTTTTCAATGCGTTTAGCTGAATACGAAAACAAACAGCAACAATCGATCTCAAATGATACATGGAAGAATACTGCAATTTTTTTACATACATTTTGAACAGTAAGTTTTATCATTTGTTGTGACACAAACTGTTCATCTGAATGTTCATGAAATCGAGTCCATGAGGTAGATTCGAGCAAGTTGCAAGCTTCTTTTACGGAGGTATGAACATGTAATTCTATAGCATTATCAGCATTCTGTGCACCTTGCTTAGCTGCTCTGTCAACTACTTCGTTGCCGTGAAGACCAACATGAGAAGGCACCCAGCATAAACTGATATCTGTACCTTTGACCCTTAAACGATGTATAAAATGATTTGCCTCAGTAATTAAATCAGGTCTTGTGTCGGCATTAAAAGACCGTAAGGCATATAATACAGATTTTGAGTCAACAAAGAGAATACTTTGAAAGACATGGGTTTAAGATTTACTAGATAATGCAATGCTTGATTAATAGCGACTAATTCCGCTATAAAAATCGATAAGTTTGCCCCAACGAAAAATGACTTTTTTATCTTAAATTTTGGAACATAAAATGCTGCTCCAGCACATTTATTTTCTAAGACTGATCCATCGGTAAAAATGTGAAGGTGGGTACGGTATTTTTCATCGATGTGTTCTCTTGCTGTGGATATCGAAATGTTGACGTTTTCAGATTTCTTAGCGTCTGTATAATCAATATCAAAAGAGGCTTTTTGCATTTCCCATGTAGGGATAGGCGTTGTTGATGGTGTCTCAGCTATTTCATCCATATTTATGTTAGACTGTTTGACCAAGTCAGATATGTAAGTTGCAACAGTCATTTGTGATGAAATGCTTTTTGCTCGCTTTGGAAAGTCAACATCAGACCTGATTTTAATTTCCTTACTCACAAAATTGTCCGTTTGTGAAGTAGTTCTAACTGCAAATTTTGCTGTCGCTAGCTCACAATAGTTGTTCAGAGGCAGAATTCCAGCAACTTTGTACGTTTCCATATTAGAAGCATGAGTAGGGACACCTAGAGCAATTTTAATTTTTTGCAGTCTAAGCTTTGTATCTTCTTTAATAAATATTTTGGTGCACTGAAGAACACTTCTTGCGCATAGGATAATTTAGATCGTACAAGTGCTGTTGATAGATGAATTAGTATGTTCGTATCCATTCCCCAAGGTAATCGGATTATTATCTTTAGAAAATTTAGGGCTTTTCTTGCTTTTGTTGAAATATAATCAAAATGGACATTCCAGTTTAATTTCGATGTCATAAAGACTCCCAGAAATTTTACAACCTGTTTGTAATGTAACACTTCACCAAGCAATCTGAAAGTAGGCAAGTTACTTAAAGTACCACCAGAATTAAATAGCATCATGTTAGTTTTTTCCGCTGACAACGACAGACCATTTTCTAACATATAGTTTCCAAGATTATCAAGATCAGATTGATACAATTTCCTAATGTAATTCTGTGCTCTCTGTGGAGTTGTCTTTTTTAAAGTAATATTCATCCAAATACATATATCATCAGCATACTGTGCCAAAACGATTTGAGAGTGCTTTAGGAAGATCCTGTATAAGGATATTAAATAAAAGCGGTGCTATCACTGAACCTTGTGGAATTCCCATATCAAGATGTCGTGAAGTAGAATAACTAGTTCCCACTCTTGCCTGAATAGTTCTATTGGCTAAAAAAGACTTAATATAATCATACATATTGCCAGATAAACCAATAGATTTCAGCTTGTACAATAAACGCGTATGCCAAACTTGATCGTAAGCTTTTTTCACATCAAAAAATGTAGCTAAAAGACTTTTTCTGCGGGCAAACTGTTTCTTGATGTGAGTGGTAAGTTTAATCAGGTGCTCAACTGTAGATCTCCTTTTTCTAAAACCAGCCTGATTTACTGGAATAACGTTATTTTTATCACAGTAATGTACAAGTCTGTTTAATACCAATTTTTCCAATAGTTTGCTCGTATGGGACGTTAAAGCAATAGGTCTGTAACTGTTTTTATTGTTTTTAGGCTTTCTTGCTTTTAATACTGGTATAACAACGGACGTTTGCCATAATTGTGGTATAGTTCCACCAACCCAGCATTTCTGAAAAATTTTGTGTAAAAAAATAATATAGTTTTCTGGAAGATGTTTAATCATTTCAGTTGAAACTGCATCGACACCTACCGAACTCCTTTTGTTGCGTAGAGACAGGATAGTGGTTTTTAACTCTTCTAAGGTGATTGGAGAATTAAACCAGCGATCATTCTGAGGTATTGGGTCAGTGTAGATAGGGTTGTTAGCTGCCATTTCCCTGTAGTGTTTGCAGGTAGGAGTCAAACCGTCTACTTTACTATTTTGGGCAAAACGTTCCACAAAAGTTTCAGCTTTGTCCATGTCGGAAAGAAATTTGTGACTTGTATCAATCATTATTGGACACCTAGGTAAGTTGGCTCCATTTTTCATTTGATTCATTTTTGTCCAGACTTTATGGAAATCCTTGAAATCTGAAATTTTGTGCAGTATGATGCCCAATAATTTTTCTTTGCTTCAGCGATGATTTTATTACACTGGGTGTTAGCTTTTTTCATTTCCATATGATCTTCAGATTTCCTGCTTTTGATGTAGATTTTGTATTTCTCTTTTTTATACTGAACTGCTTGCTCACATGCCTCCGTCCACCAAACATTACCCAAACGGTTATTGGACTTAAAAGTTTTGAGTTTCGGGATGGAAAGGTCTGCAGCAGCTAGAACTGACTCCTGGAATTTAGAAAACATAACGTCTACATTTTCACTTTCATAATGTGTGAAATCTCGATTAGAAAGAACAGTCTGAAACAAGGACCAATCAGCGCGTGTATAATTATATTTTGGTATAATATCAGGGCTGTCTTTCATCCTGATGTTTTCGTTAGTTAGTGTTATGAGGATAGGTAAGTGATCACTTCCTAAAGTATCTCTGTGAGTGTCCCAGGTACAGCAGGGTACTAATTCTGGTGAGATTAAAGACAGATCGATGGCTGTTGCCCGATGTTTGGAAATATCAGGAATTCTAGTGACACTCCCATCATTCAAAAGGTAAAGCGAACTGTCAACTATATTTTCTACTAAACGATTGCTTGTCACAGTACAGCAATCTTTTTCCCAAAACGGGGAGTGAGAATTAAAGTCTCCACCTATTAGCCATTTACCGTGCAGCAGATCCGGAATCGTGCGCAGCCATTCTGTGTTGTGGTCATTTGGACCTGTTGGCAGGTAGACTGACAAAACGTTCAGGATAAAAGAATTACTGAATTGTACTGTAGCGGCACAAGCGTGTAAGTCTTCAGTTGACGTTAAAACTGGGGAAGTAAATATGTGATATTGTAACTCTTTAAGTATGTATATCGCAGTGGCTACTTTCTTCCCGGGATTCCCATGGGCATACACTGGTGGATAATAGTAATTTTGGAAATTGGTATAACATTAAGCGACTGCAGAATCAAGACTTCACACTGATTTGAGGCGAGGAAATGTTCCAGGTATGCTGAATTGGTGGAAATAGACCTACAATTCCACTGTAAAAAATTGATTTTCATTGTTGGCTAATCCCTTATTTTCAATTAACGGTGATTTGTTTGAAAATCACGTATGCTTTGGTTTTCTGTGTACGAGGAAAATGGGGAGGGGGAGAATGATTACTTTTACTACAAAGGAAAGGTAGAAAAAAAAATGAGTAAAACTATGGAGAAAAGAAGTCCTACTAATCAAGATAAGACTTTGATCTATAACAGAAATAAATTATAAATAAATTAAATAATAGTATACACACCTTCAAATGTACAGAGATTATAGTTTGAGTCTTGACTGACTAATTCCTAGCGTTTATACACTTTCACCAAGAGAACTGTCAGAGATGACGAGGAAAAAGTCCTGTGACATGAAACGTTGGTCACTGTAGATCTACTACGATTCATTCAAAACATGTTGTATGATAGCCACCACGGTTCATAGCTGTCAAAATAGGGGAACGGTCCTCGGGAGAATCTAGAGGCGTGTGGCCGTGAAGATCGTGATCCTCCTGGTTTCCTAGGCGTCTCCCAAAATAGATCCCGAATGTGTCTTCCCAGGTTCCCCGCTATCACGCTGCTTCCTCTGGCGGTGGGGTGAATATTGTCGTGTAGAAACTGCTGGTTAGTTCGAAGGTTGTCATGGGAGACAAATGATAGGTTTTTTATGTTAACAAGCTCAGCAGATAAAAAGGCGTTAAACAAATTCCGCCGAACTTCCATACGTGAATGTCGTACAGGGGCGACCTTGCTGATGACTATCTTTGAGTTTGGATATTTTTGTGTTATATGTTTGATGCAAGAAGCTAAATTTTGTGTTGTTGCTTTCAGATCTTTGCTATTCAGTTCGTGGACACCACAGTGTAAAACAATACAGTCTGCAGGATTGTCAAAGTTGGAAAGTGTCTTGTCTAAAGATTTTTGTATGTCATGAATGTTATTCACAGTACTTGAGTCTCCTTCAAAACCATAAGATCGTCCCAGTCGTCTCGAGTTGATACCTTTCAACACCGAATCATGGATAGTCAGAACATAGGGAAGGTCGTGGTTTGTTTTACGTTGTTCTGAAATCTTTTTGGTGTGTGACGTTGCGTCCTTGAGCTGTGATGTGACGTCTTTAGCTTTTTTGATGTCATGGTGTTCTTTCCCGTCTTTGGTTTTCTTTTCAGGCTCTGTTTTCGCTCGTGTATTGCTGTTAGTTTTTGTTGTGTTTGATCGTTGTGCCTGTTGGACGTCCTGCCTGCGTGTGTGCTTTTGTTTTAGAACGTCTGCGTACGTAGGAGTTGTTGTGGAATTATCTGTCGGTGTATGACTGTTCCTGGTCGGTTTGATGGTGGCGGTTGCTGTCGACCGAGCCTCGATCTGCGCAAGGTACTGACCTGGTTGCGCAGATCCAGTACGATGTTTTTTAGTTCAACGATCGTACTCACGAGTTCCGCAGAGCTGGGTATAGATGTGATGGAAGTTGTCCCGCTCTGCGTGCCCGTGGTAACCGCGGTCGAAGCGCCATTTGAAGGGACAGTCTCTGCCTTTTCGATCCTTCTCGCTTGTCACTGGTCGACGGCCTCTCGTAATCGGTCTTTTCCGCAGACGCAGCTTCTTGCCTCTGTTCAGCAAGGCGCCCCCGTCTTGTCCTGGTCATTTTAGACCATTTCCTGTTATCTCTGACTGCCGAAATTTTTATCCGTCAGAGTCTCCGCCATCTTGAACGTGTGTCGCGTGTGTGTGTCTGTGTGTGTTGTGTCTGTGTCTGCATGTTTCTGTGTGTGTCTGTGTGTGCCTCTGTGTGTCTGTGTGTCTGTATGTGTCCATGTCTGTGTATATCTGTGTGCGTCTGTGTCTGTGTCTGTTTCGTTCCTTGATTTAACGTCTTTTCACTATAAGTGATATTAGACGGTTGTGTCTGTGTATCTGCGTGTGTCTGTGTGTGTGTGTGTGTGTGTGTATGTCAGTGTGTGTCTCTGCGTGTCTGTGTGTGTCTCTGCATGTCTGTGTGTGTATGTGTGTGTGTCTCAGTGTGTGTGTGTCTGTCTGTCTGTGTCTGTGGATGTATGTATCAGTGTGTGTATGTAAGCATATAATTATGTGTGTGGTCGCTATTTCTTTTCGTATATTTCGCACATTTGCTTTCAAACAAACGTATGTGTTTATTTTTGTGTGTGCTACAGAGAGATAGATACATAGATAGATAAAGAGATACAGACAGACAGACAGACAGACACAGACAGACAGAGAGAGAGACAAAGAGAGAGAGGGAGAGAGACAAAGAAACAGACAGTTACGTTTCTTAGAAATTCGTTCATTACAGTATTCAAACCAGAGGGAGCCAGTTAATGATAGTTATTTTCTGCTGACAAGGGAGGTGATGTGAGGGTGAGGGTGAGGGCATTGGGAAGGAGGGAGGGAGGGGGAACAAATGGCCTCTTGTCTGAGCATGAAGTCATGGAAGCCTACTATTACTAACACCCCCTTCCCACTATGAGCGAAATGACGGAGTGATCGTGTTTTTGGGCCTTAAAAATTCAAAGTTCTCGATGAATCCTGTAGCATTCCCACTACCAGACCCTTTCACTCCTAGCCAGCTTTGAGTGATTGTGCACGGTCAGATCACTCCGTGGTCGAGATTTGTGTTCATGTTTGAACACAAGTGGCACCTACTGCATCCATCGTGTCCAATTTGCATACCGCGGGAAAATTTTCGGTTGCGTGCGAGCCTTGCCAGCCACAGTCTGAGGCGAGGCGAGGCGAGCGTGGCCCACAGGAAATGCTTGGGTCAGCTCCCCAAATAGATCACTCACACCGATCACCCAAATGCATTCCCACTATTTTGGAGTGAAAGGGCCCTTTGTCGCTTCACTCCTGAGTGCTCCACGATCACTCAGAACTTTCACGCACAACTTTCACTCCGACAGTGGGAACGCGGTTTAAGTGACAAAGAAACGGAACTCTATACATTATGCGTCCTTCCGTGTGTAAGTGAGAGTGTGATTATCGTGGACTTGGTTAAACCTCTCTCAGTTGTCACGGCATCGCAATTGGGGGGCTGTGTTGAAAAAACAAACAAAAAAATTTTGAATGCAAGACACTTGTTGGTTTCATTGTTTCCTTTGACTTGTCTGTCTGTCTGTCTGTTTGTCTGTCTGTCTGCCTAGCGGTTGACCGGATGAGTGGCTGGCAGTATGGATCCGTCTGTCTGTCTGTCTCCAAGTGTCTCTGTTCCTGCCTCTTTCTGTCTCTTTCTGTCTGTCTGTCTGTCTGTCTGTCTCTCTCTCTCTTCTCTCTCTCTCTCTCTCTGTCTCATATCTCTCTGTCTCTTTGTCTGTATGTCTGTCTTTCTGTCTTTCTCTGTGTCTCTATGTCTCTGTCTCTGTCTGTCTGTCTGTCTGTCTCCTCTCTCTCTCTCTCTCTCTCTCTCTCTATCTCTCTCTTTCTCTTTCTCTCTCTCTCTGCACCAGAGCGATCACTTTGATCTGACTTGTGACTTGTATGATGGACTGTCACTGATAATACTGCATACGTAAGATTGACTGTCACTGATAATACAGTATACGTAAGATCGACTGTCACTGATAATACGGCATACGTAAGATCACTGTCACTGATAATACTGTATACGTAAGATCGACTGTCACTGATAATACTGCATACGTAAGATCGACTGTCACTGATAATACTGTATACGTAAGATCACTGTCACTGATAATACTGTATACGTAAGATCACTGTCACTGATAATACGGCATACGTAAGATCGACTGTCAGTGATAATACTGTATACGTAAGATCACTGTCACTGATAATACTGTATACGTAAGATCACTGTCACTGATAATACGGCATACGTAAGATCGACTGTCAGTGATAATACTGCATACGTAAGATCGACTGTCAGTGATAATACTGTATACGTAAGATCGACTGTCACTGATAATACGGCATACGTAAGATCGACTGTCACTGATAATGCGGCATACGTAAGATCGACTGTCACTGATAATACTGTATACGTAAGATCGACTGTCACTGATAATACTGTATACGTAAGATCGACTGTCACTGATAATACTGTATACGTAAGATCGACTGTCACTGATAATACTGTATACGTAAGATTGACTGTCACTGATAATACGGCATACGTAAGATCGACTGTCACTGATAATACTGTATACGTAAGATTGACTGTCACTGATAATACAGCATACGTAAGATCGACTGTCACTGATAATACAGCATACGTAAGATCGACTGTCACTGATAATACAGCATACGTAAGATCGACTGTCACTGATAATACTGTATACGTAAGATTGACTGTCACTGATAATACGGCATACGTAAGATCGACTGTCACTGATAATACTGTATACGTAAGATTGACTGTCACTGATAATACAGCATTCGTAAGATCGACTGTCACTGATAATACAGCATACGTAAGATCGACTGTCACTGATAATACAGCATACGTAAGATCACTGTCAGTGATAATACGGCATACGTAAGATCACTGTCACTGATAATACGGCATACGTAAGATCACTGTCACTGATAATACGGCATACGTAAGATCACTGTCACTGATAATACAGCATACGTAAGATCGACTGTCACTGATAATACAGTATACGTAAGATCGACTGTCAGTGATAATACTGCATACGTAAGATCGACTGTCAGTGATAATACTGTATACGTAAGATCGACTGTCACTGATAATGCGGCATACGTAAGATCGACTGTCACTGATAATACTGTATACGTAAGATCGACTGTCACTGATAATACTGCATACGTAAGATCGACTGTCACTGATAATGCGGCATACGTAAGATCGACTGTCACTGATAATACTGTATACGTAAGATCGACTGTCACTGATAATACTGTATACGTAAGATCGACTGTCACTGATAATACTGTATACGTAAGATCGACTGTCACTGATAATACTGTATACGTAAGATTGACTGTCACTGATAATACGGCATACGTAAGATCGACTGTCACTGATAATACTGTATACGTAAGATTGACTGTCACTGATAATACTGTATACGTAAGTACGTACGTTAGTCTAGATAGGGCAACAGGACCTGGCCAGCTCATGGGTTTATGTGCAGGCTTAAGGCTTGTGCCGTGATCACCATACAAATGGCACCTTGTGACCTTAGTGCATATGGAATTCGTTCCGAACGCGGAGACGTCATCTTGAGAAACTGAAACTGAAACTGAAACTTTATGATAGACTGTCACTGATAATAACGCATACGTACACGGTTACGTGTTACGTGTTACGTATAGGGTGAGTTTTCACGTAAGTCTCTGCTCCCCTGTCTTTTTAACTAACAAACAGGACGCCCGGGTGCTGGTGGTGATACGGCTGATGGATGAAAACGTAGTCGGAGGTAATGACCACATCATCACTACGTGGACTACCATCACGGTCACTCCAGCTGCCTCCCTGTCTGCCGCCTCTTACGTTCATGGAGAATTCACTGACAGGGGTCATACGTAAGTGTATATGTCGCTGTTGTTGTTGTTTGTGGTTGTTGTGGTTGTGGTTGTTGTGGTTGTGGTGGTTGTTGTTGTGGTTGTTGTTGTTGCTGTTGATGCTATTGTTGTTGTTGCTGTTGTTGTTGTTGTTTTAGCTGTTGTTGCTGAACATTACAGTTAGCATCACCACCACCACCACCATCATCACCATCATCATCATCATCATCATCACTGACATCAGCATCTTTTTGGTCATCGTCGTCGTCATTATCATCACCATCACTATCATCAGAGTCCTCATCGTCGTCATCAAAATCATGATCATTGTCGTCGTCCTCGTCGTCGTCGTAGTAGTAGTCGTCATATCATCATCGTCATTAGTTAGTCTCACTTTCTAAAGTGTCTTTCATTTCTTTGTAAAGAAACATGGTATTGCTTTACGATTAAAATCTAGAAAAACACAAGAGCGGTTCTTTCTTTCTTTCTTTCTTTCTTTCTTTCTTTCAGGACCATCGCACTTAAGCAATTTTATTTGTGCTCACATTTTTACAGCAAAGAAAACAAACGAGACAGTCTTGAAGGAGGCAGACACAAGAAGATCATTGATAAGGAAGATTCTTGAATGTTATATAGAACTAATAATATCATACGGTTGTGAGACGTAGACAGTCAACACACAAAGCCAGAACAAGATTGAGGCAGCCGAGATGTGGTTTCTAAGAAGAATGTTGAGAGTTCCGTGGACAGCAAAGACAAAACGAACGAGACTGTCTTAATGGAGGCAGACATATTCAAGAAGATCATTGATAAGGAAGATTAGGAAAAGACAAGCAACATTTATAGGACATTTAATGAGAAAAAGGGAATCAGAGCACCTGGTCACAACAGGAAAACTGGAGGGAAACGGAACACCAGGTAGACCCAGGGAGAAAATATTGGACAGACTTGCAGGGTGGCTGAGGACAGAGAGGGTGGAAGATGTGCTTGCGGCGACAGGGGATAGATGCATATGAAAGGCCATGATCGCCAACGCCATGTTGCAGGGCACCTGATGATGATGATGATGATGATGATGATTTTGACAGGATGGATTGTGATCTGAACCGACAACCTTATGTTTATGTTGGTTGCACAGTCATCATATAAAGGTTAGAACTCGTGCAAGAAGATTGGAGGGCGGGAGCTCTCTCTCTCTCTCTACATCAGGTAGGCAACGGTGGTGATGGCACTGGGTGTCACAATTGATATTTCATCAAACGTTGGTGACGGAATTGGGTGTAATATTGATATTTCAAAAACAAGTGTGACTGCCCGCGTTCAAGCAAACAGGAACCAGAAAAAACACGAAAAAAAGAATAAGAACACATATCTAATACAACAAGACAAGTCGAGCGCAAATGTTCGGCCAACTGGCCTTTGCCAAGCGTAAGGTCACAGACAAACAAACACCAGATACAAAAATTCTACAATGAAGGTTTGATCTTAAACGTGACATTATGCAATAAATTATATAACAAAAACAAAACGTGACGTAATACCAAGACAACTAATACAGATAAAATGCAGTCTTAGAATAATATGAAATATAGAACAAGTGTGACTGCCCGCGTTCAAGCAAACAGGAACCTGAAAAATCACACAAAAAAAAAAAAAAAGAATCAGAACGCGTATTTGATATAACAAGACAAGACACGTGCAAAATTTCGGCCAACTGGCCTTTGTCGAGCGTAAGACCACAAACAAACACCGGATACGAAAATTCGAAAATAAAGGTTTGATCTTAAACGTGTCATCAAACGTTGGTGATGGCATTGGGTGTGACAATTGATATTTCATGTAACGTTGGTGATAGCATTGTGTGTGACAATTGATATTTCATGTAACGTTGGTGATAGCATTGGGTGTGACAATTGATATTTCATCAAACGTTGGTGATAGCATTGGGTGTGACAAATGATATTTCATGTAACGTTGGTGATAGCATTGGGTGTGACAATTGATATTTCATGTAACGTTGGTGATAGCATTGTGTGTGACAATTGATATTTCATGTAACGTTGGTGATAGCATTGGGTGTGACAATTGATATTTCATCAAACGTTGGTGATAGCATTGTGTGTGACAATTGATATTTCATGTAACGTTGGTGATAGCATTGGGTGTGTGACAATTGATATTTCATGTAACATTGGTGATAGCACTGGGTGTGACAATTGATATTTCATCAAACGTTGGTGATGGCATTGGGTGTGACAATTGATATTTCATGTAACGTTGGTGATGGCATTGGGTGTGACAAATGATATTTCATCAAACGTTGGTGATAGCATTGTGTGTGACAATTGATATTTCATGTAACGTTGGTGATAGCATTGGGTGTGACAATCGATATTTCATCAAACGTTGGTGATGGCATTGGGTGTGACAATTGATATTTCATCAAACGTTGGTGATAGCATTGTGTGTGACAATTGATATTTCATCAAACGTTGGTGATGGCATTGGGTGTGACAATTGATATTTCATCAAACGTTGGTGATAGCATTGTGTGTGACAATTGATATTTCATGTAACGTTGGTGATAGCATTGGGTGTGACAATTGATATTTCATGTAACGTTGGTGATAGCATTGGGTGTGACAATTGATATTTCATGTAACGTTGGTGATAGCATTGGGTGTGACAATTGATATTTCATGTAACGTTGGTGATAGCATTGGGTGTGACAATTGATATTTCATGTAACGTTGGTGATAGCATTGGGTGTGACAATTGATATTTCATGTAACGTTGGTGATAGCATTGGGTGTGACAATTGATATTTCATGTAACGTTGGTGATAGCATTGGGTGTGACAATTGATATTTCATCAAACGTTGGTGATAGCATTGGGTGTGACAATTGATGTTTCATCAAACGTTGGTGATAGCACTGGGTGTGACAATTGATGTTTCATCAAACGTTGGTGATAGCATTGTGTGTGACAATTGATGTTTCATCAAACGTTGGTGATAGCATTGGGTGTGACAATTGATGTTTCATCAAACGTTGGTGATAGCATTGGGTGTGACAATTCATGTTTCATCAAATGTTGGTGATAGCACTGGGAGTGACAATTGATATTTCATGTAACGTTGGTGATACCAATGGGTGTGACAATTGATATTTCATCAAACGTTGGTGATAGCATTGGGTGTGATAATCGATATTTCATCAAACGTTGGTGATAGCACTGGGTGTGACAATTGATATTTCATGTAACGTTGGTGATAGCAGTGGGTGTGACAATTAATATTTCATGTAACGTTGGTGATAGCACTGGGAGTGACAATTGATATTTCATCAAACGTTGGTGATAGCATTGTGTGTGACAATTGATATTTCATCAAACGTTGGTGATAGCAATGGGTGTGGACAATTGATATTTCATCAAACGTTGGTGATAGCATTGTGTGTGACAATTGATATTTCATCAAACGTTGGTGATAACATGGGTGTGACAATTGATATTTCATGTAACGTTGGTGATAGCAATGGGTGTGACAATTAATATTTCATCAAACGTTGGTGATAGCATTGTGTGTGACAATTTATATTTCATCAAACGTTGGTGATAGCATTGGGTGTGACAATTGATATTTCATGTAACGTTGGTAATAGCATTGGGTGTGGCAATTGATATTTCATCAAACGTTGGTGATAGCATTGTGTGTGACAATCGATATTTCATCAAACGTTGGTGATAGCACTGTGTGTGACAATCGATATTTCATCAAACGTTGGTGATAGCATTGGGTGTGACAATCGATATTTCATTAAACGTTGGTGATAGCATTGTGTGTGACAATTGATGTTTCATCAAACGTTGGTGATAGCATTGGGTGTGACAATCGATATTTCATCAAACGTTGGTGATAGCATTGGGTGTGACAATTGATGTTTCATCAAACGTTGGTGATAGCATTGGGTGTGACAATTGATATTTCATCAAACGTTGGTGATAGCATTGGGTGTGACGATCGATATTTCATCAAACGTTGGTGATAGCATTGTGTGTGACAATTGATGTTTCATCCAACGTTGGTGATAGCACTGGGTGTGACAATTGATATTTCATGTAACGTTGGTGATAGCATTGTGTGTGACAATTGATATTTCATGTAACGTTGGTGATAGCATTGTGTGTGACAATTGATATTTCATGTAACGTTGGTGATAGCATTGGGTGTGACAATTGATATTTCATGTAACGTTGGTGATAGCATTGGGTGTGATGATAGCATTGGGTGTGAAAATTGATATTTCATCAAACGTTGGTGATAGCATTGTGTGTGACAATTGATATTTCATGTAACGTTGGTGATAGCATTGGGTGTGACAATTGATATTTCATCAAACGTTGGTGATAGCATTGTGTGTGACAATTGATATTTCATCAAACGTTGGTGATAGCATTGGGTGTGACAATTGATATTTCATGTAACGTTGGTGATAGCATTGGGTGTGACAATTGATATTTCATGTAACGTTGGTGATAGCATTGGTTGTGACAATTGATATTTCATGTAACGTTGGTGATAGCACTGGGTGTGACAATTGATATTTCATGTAACGTTGGTGATAGCATTGGGTGTGACAATTGATATTTCATCAAACGATGGTGATAGTATTGGGTGTGACAATTGATATTTCATGTAACGTTGGTGATAGCACTGGGTGTGACAATTGATATTTCATGTAACGTTGGTGATAGCATTGGGTGTGACAAATGATATTTCATGTAACGTTGGTGATAGCATTGGTGTGACAATCGATATTTCATGTAACGTTGGTGATAGCATTGGGTGTGACAATTGATATTTCATGTAACGTTGGTGATAGCAATGGGTGTGACAATTGATATTTCATGTAACGTTGGTGATAGCAATGGGTGTGACAATCGATATTTCATGTAACGTTGGTGATAGCATTGGGTGTGACAATTGATATTTCATCAAACGTTGGTGATAGCATTGGGTGTGACAATTGATATTTCATGTAACGTTGGTGATAGCATTGGGTGTGACAATTGATATTTCATGTAACGTTGGTGATAGCATTGGGTGTGACAATTGATATTTCATCAAACGTTGGTGATAGCATTGGGTGTGACAATTGACATTTCATGTAACGTTGGTGATAGCATTGGGTGTGACAATTGATATTTCATGTAACGTTGGTGATAGCATTGTGTGTGACAGTTGATATTTCATGTAACGTTGGTGATAGCAATGGGTGTGACAATTGATATTTCATCAAACGTTGGTGATAGCATTGGGTGTGAGAATTGATGTTTCATCAAACGTTGGTGATAGCACTGGGTGTGACAATTAATATTTCATCAAACGTTGGTGATAGCATTGTGTGTGACAATTGATGTTTCATCAAACGTTGGTGATAGTATTGGGTGTGACAATTGATGTTTCTATCAAACGTTGGTGATAGCATTGTGTGTGACAATTCATGTTTCATCAAATGTTGGTGATAGCACTGGGAGTGACAATTGATATTTCATCAAACGTTGGTGATAGCAATGGGTGTGACAATTGATATTTCATCAAACGTTGGTGATAGCATTGGGTGTGATAATCGATATTTCATCAAACGTTGGTGATAGCACTGGGTGTGACAGTTGATATTTCATGTAACGTTGGTGATAGAAGTGGGTGTGACAATTGATATTTCATGTAACGTTGGTGATAGCACTGGGAGTGACAATTGATATTTCATCAAACGTTGGTGATAGCATTGTGTGTGACAATTGATATTTCATCAAACGTTGGTGATAGCACTGGGTGTGACAATTGATATTTCATCAAACGTTGGTGATAGCATTGTGTGTGATAATTGATATTTCATCAAACGTTGGTGATAACACTGGGTGTGACAATTGATATTTCATGTAACGTTGGTGATAGCATTGGGTGTGACAATTGATATTTCATCAAACGTTGGTGATAGCATTGGTTGTGACAATCGATATTTCATCAAACGTTGATGATAGCACTGGGTGTGACAATCATATTTCATCAAACGTTGGTGATAGCATTGGGTGTGGCAACCGATATTTCATCAAACGTTGGTGATAGCATTGAGTGTGACAATTGATGTTTCATCAAACGTTGGTAATAGCATTGGGTGTGACAATCGATATTTCATCAAACGTTGGTGATAGCATTGGGTGTGACAATTGATGTGTCATCAAACGTTGGTGATAGCATTGTGTGTGACAATCGATATTTCATCAAACGTTGGTGATAGCATTGGGTGTGACAATTGATATTTCATCAAACGTTGGTGATAGCATTGGGTGTGACAATCGATATTTAATCAAACGTTGGTGATAGCATTGGGTGTGACAATTGATATTTCATCAAACGATGGTGATAGTATTGGGTGTGACAATTGATATTTCATGTAACGTTGGTGATAGCACTGGGTGTGACAATTGATATTTCATGTAACGTTGGTGATAGCATTGGGTGTGACAAATGATATTTCATGTAACGTTGGTGATAGCATTGGGTGTGACAATCGATATTTCATGTAACGTTGGTGATAGCATTGGGTGTGACAATTGATATTTCATGTAACGTTGGTGATAGCAATGGGTGTGACAATTGATATTTCATGTAACGTTGGTGATAGCAATGGGTGTGACAATCGATATTTCATGTAACGTTGGTGATAGCATTGGGTGTGACAATTGATATTTCATCAAACGTTGGTGATAGCATTGGGTGTGACAATTGATATTTCATGTAACGTTGGTGATAGCATTGGGTGTGACAATTGATATTTCATGTAACGTTGGTGATAGCATTGGGTGTGACAATTGATATTTCATCAAACGTTGGTGATAGCATTGGGTGTGACAATTGACATTTCATGTAACGTTGGTGATAGCATTGGGTGTGACAATTGATATTTCATGTAACGTTGGTGATAGCATTGTGTGTGACAGTTGATATTTCATGTAACGTTGGTGATAGCAATGGGTGTGACAATTGATATTTCATCAAACGTTGGTGATAGCATTGGGTGTGAGAATTGATGTTTCATCAAACGTTGGTGATAGCACTGGGTGTGACAATTAATATTTCATCAAACGTTGGTGATAGCATTGTGTGTGACAATTGATGTTTCATCAAACGTTGGTGATAGTATTGGGTGTGACAATTGATGTTTCTATCAAACGTTGGTGATAGCATTGTGTGTGACAATTCATGTTTCATCAAATGTTGGTGATAGCACTGGGAGTGACAATTGATATTTCATCAAACGTTGGTGATAGCAATGGGTGTGACAATTGATATTTCATCAAACGTTGGTGATAGCATTGGGTGTGATAATCGATATTTCATCAAACGTTGGTGATAGCACTGGGTGTGACAGTTGATATTTCATGTAACGTTGGTGATAGAAGTGGGTGTGACAATTGATATTTCATGTAACGTTGGTGATAGCACTGGGAGTGACAATTGATATTTCATCAAACGTTGGTGATAGCATTGTGTGTGACAATTGATATTTCATCAAACGTTGGTGATAGCACTGGTGTGACAATTGATATTTCATCAAACGTTGGTGATAGCATTGTGTGTGATAATTGATATTTCATCAAACGTTGGTGATAACACTGGGTGTGACAATTGATATTTCATGTAACGTTGGTGATAGCATTGGGTGTGACAATTGATATTTCATCAAACGTTGGTGATAGCATTGGTTGTGACAATCGATATTTCATCAAACGTTGATGATAGCACTGGGTGTGACAATCATATTTCATCAAACGTTGGTGATAGCATTGGGTGTGGCAACCGATATTTCATCAAACGTTGGTGATAGCATTGAGTGTGACAATTGATGTTTCATCAAACGTTGGTAATAGCATTGGGTGTGACAATCGATATTTCATCAAACGTTGGTGATAGCATTGGGTGTGACAATTGATGTGTCATCAAACGTTGGTGATAGCATTGTGTGTGACAATCGATATTTCATCAAACGTTGGTGATAGCATTGGGTGTGGACAATTGATATTTCATCAAACGTTGGTGATAGCATTGGGTGTGACAATCGATATTTAATCAAACGTTGGTGATAGCATTGTGTGTGACAATTGATGTTTCATCAAACGTTGTTGATAGCACTGGGTGTGACAATTGATATTTCATGTAACTTTGGTGATAGTATTGTGTGTGACAATTGATATTTCATGTAACGTTGGTGATAGCATTGTGTGTGACAATTGATATTTCATGTAACGTTGGTGATAGCACTGGGTGTGACAATTGATATTTCATGTAACGTTGGTGATAGCATTGGGTGTGACAATTGATATTTCATCAAACGTTGGTGATAGCATTGTGTGTGACAATTGATATTTCATGTAACGTTGGTGATAGCATTGGGTGTGACAATTGATATTTCATGTAACGTTGGTGATAGCACTGGGTGTGACAATTGATATTTCATGTAACGTTGGTGATAGCATTGGGTGTGACAATTGATATTTCATCAAACGTTGGTGATAGCATTGGGTGTGACAATTGATATTTCATGTAACGTTGGTGATAGCATTGGGTGTGAAATTGATATTTCATGTAACGTTGGTGATAGCACTGGTGTGATAATTGATATTTCATGTAACGTTGGTGATAGCATTGTGTGTGACAGTTGATATTTCATGTAACGTTGGTGATAGCATTGGGTGTGACAATTTATATTTCATCAAACGTTGGTGATAGCACTGGGTGTGACAATTGATGTTTCATCAAACGTTGGTGATAGCATTGGATGTGACAATTGATATTTCATGTAACGTTGGTGATAGCATTGGGTGTGACAATTGATATTTTATCAAACGTTGGTGATAGCATTGGGTGTGATAATCGATATTTCATGTAACGTTGGTGATAGCATTGGGTGTGACAATTGATATTTCATGTAACGTTGGTGATAGCATTGGGTGTGACAATTTATATTTCATCAAACGTTGGTGATAGCATTGGGTGTGACAATTGATATTTCATGTTACGTTGGTGATAGCATTGTGTGTGACAATTGATATTTCATGTAAGGTTGGTGATAGCATTATGTGTGACAATTGATATTTCATGTAACGTTGGTGATAGCATTGTGTGTGACAATTGATATTTCATCAAACGTTGGTGATAGCATTGGGTGTGACAATTGATATTTCATGTAGCGTTGGTGATAGCATTGGGTGTGACAATTTATATTTCATCAAACGTTGGCGATAGCATTGGGTGTGACAATCGATATTTCATCAAACGTTGGTGATAGCATTGTGTTTGACAATCGATATTTCATGTAACGTTGGTGATAGCATTGTGTGTGACAATTGATATTTCATGTAACGTTGGTGATAGCATTGGGTGTGACAATCGATATTTCATGTAACGTTGGTGATAGCATTGTGTTTGACAATCGATATTTCATGTAACGTTGGTGATAGCCTTGGGTGTGACAATTGATATTTCATGTAACGTTGGTGATAGCATTGGGTGTGACAATTGATATTTCATGTAACGTTGGTGATAGCATTGGGTGTGACAATTGATATTTCATGTAACGTTGGTGATAGCATTGGGTGTGACAATTGATATTTCATGTAACGTTGGTGATAGCTTTGGGTGTGACAATTGAACAGGATGTATGTAGGTTGACAGGGTGAGGCATGCAGTGCACAAAGAAACAAGAACCTTTACATCATGAGAGAGAGAGAGAGAGAGAGGGACAGAGACAGACTGACAGAGGCGGACAGACATAGAGAGACAGACAGAGAGACAGACAGAGAGACAGAGACAGACAGTCAGTCAGACAGACAGACACAGAGAGAGACAGACAGACAGAGAAAGAAAGAGATAGACAGACAGACGGACGGACACAGAGAGAGAGAGACTGACAGAAAGACAGAAACAGACAGACTGACAGACAGACAGGCAGGCAGGCAGGCAGGCAGAGTAAGAGAAAGCGAGAGAGAGAGAGAGAGAGAGAGAGAGAGAGAGAAGGAGACAGAGCGACTGACAGACAGACAGACAGACAGAGACAGAGACAGAGAGGGACAGAGAAAGACAGACAGACAGAGAGAAAGAGAGGCAGAGAGACTGACAAACA
>CM060312.1:58261901-58266901 GCA_030674185.1 Monoplex corrugatus | reverse complement strand
GGACTACAGACTGGAAGGTTGTGGGTTCGAATCCCATCATACCTTCAGAAATCATGTGGGATTTTTCGGCTCTAACCGGCTCCTACCCAGAGTTGGGAAGACTGGAACCACACGGTGGAATCTCATCCACTTCACGGATGCGTCATTGAAGGTGTTGCTTAAATCTTCTGACCGACTCCGCATGTGTCTGTATCTCTCGGGCCTGGTTGACGCCAGGATATTTATGATAGTCAGCGTAGAGTACAGCCCTGTCACGCAGTCTCAATCCTAGATGGAACTCCATAGCATTATGATTATCATTCTCATCGATATCATCATCATGGCATTGTAAAAACTGTTCCAAGCATTTGTGGCCATTAAGTGGCGTAAAAAATGGGACGAAAAAAAGGGTGAACACAAAGGTAACCTCCCCGAGTGCAGTGATCCTAAAAAAAAAATTAAACTATTCGACATTTACAGAAGAATAATTGTGCAAAAATAAGAAGAAAATCAAAGAGTCATCTGTTTAAAAGCTCTCGGATGTTCCAAGTGTAATTAAGGTGTGTATTATTATATGTATATATATATATATATTATATATAGTATAAATATATTGTGTGTATGTACATGTATGTGTATGTGTATGTATGTGTGATATATATGTATGTGTATATGTATATGTATATACATATATATAAATGTATGCAGATGTGCGTAAATGTGTATGTGTATAAATATCTGTATACATACATGTATAGTGTGTATCTGTGAGTACGTATGTGCAGATATATATATATTGCAACGAATGCTTGCTCTTTCTACATTTTGTTAGATCTGTTGATTATGCATTGTGTACATTTCAAGATGTTTGTAAATGCTATATATTTGAAAAGAAATGAAAATAAGTTAGAAAAAAAAACGCGCGTATGAATTTCTTTTTATTTCTTCTGTTTGTGCAGTTGCGACTGCCCCACCAACTGGCGTGGGTCGACGTGTACCGAAGATGTCGATGAATGCACCGCAACGAGTTCACCATGCACTCTAGCAAACACTCAATGTGACAATACGATTGGTGGATATCGGTGCGTATGCACCGAGGGATGGACGGGCGATAACTGCACAGAGGATGTGAATGAGTGCCAGACGGGTAACGGGACTTGCTACAACAATGGCACCTGCGCCAATCTTCCTGGTTGGTTTCTGAGAATATGCGGTAGAGATTTTTATGGCGCACTTTCGGGATTATTTGGACCTGGGGAAGGGCCATATCCATTCAAATGGGTTGGGAACTTCTGCTCGTTCATTTATTTATTTTGTCTGTTCATCCATTCATTCCTTCATTTATATCTGGGGGGAAAATGCATTGTTTTTCTCGAGACCCTTGCGAGTAATCATTGTATTCTGTAACTGTAAAAGAGCTTATATCATTTCGTTTTATGTGCTGATTGGACGGTGTGGTCAACACCAGGGGCATCTCCTTAGATTATGTGCGCGAATGCATTGATATGTGTACTTAATTTCTTTTTTTTTCTTCTTTTTTTTCTGTTGAAATATTTTGTTTGTTTTGAAACGGTTATAGCCATGATATGGTTCTACACAGTCGGCTGGGGTTTAAACAAAAATAACAGTAACAATGCATGCATGCATAATTGTATAAATGTATGTGTGAATGTATGTATTTATGTATGTATGTATGTATGTATGTATGTATGTATATGTATGTGTGTATGTATGTATGTATGTATGTATTATGTGGTGTATGTGTGTATGTATGTATGCATGTATATATGTATGTATGTATGTATGTATGTGTGTATGTATGTATGTATGTATGTGTGTATGTATGTATGTATGTGTGTATGTGTGTGTATGTATATATGTACGTATGTACGTGTGTGTGTATGTATGTGTATGAATAAATATATGTATTATGTAAATCTGTTTAATGGTTACGAACATGTATCATTGAACATACAGGTAAGCCTCTTTAAGAACTGATTTGATGTAAACAAATTTACACAAATAAATCAATTATAGAAAGCATTTAAAATGTAAAAAAACAAAACATATATGGAAAATGCCATACCTATTTCTATCTCTGTCTCTTATCAACAATTAACATATTGTAACATTTATGCAATTAACAATTTCGGTTTCAGCTTCTCAAGATGACACCCCCGCTGTAAGAACACATTCCATAATTATGCACTAATGTCACAGATGTCATGTGATGATGATTAACAATCTGACATCTCCGCCCACGCTAAGAACACATTCCATCTGCACTAACGTCACAGATGTCATGTGATGATGATTAACAATTTGACATCTCCGCGCTGAGAACACATTCCATATGCACTAATGTCACAGATGTCATGTGATGATGATTAACAATCTGACATCTCCGCGCAAAGAACACCTTCCATAAACACTAACGTCACAGATGTCATGTGATTGTGATTAACAATCTGACATCTCCGCGCTGAGAACACATTCCATCTGCACTAACGTCACAGATGTCATGTGGTAGTGATTAACAATTGGACATCTCTGCGCTAAGAATACATTCCACGTGCACTAACGTCACTATGATAGCGATTAACAATTGGACATCTCTGCGCTAAGAACACCTTCCGTATGCACTAACGTCATAGATGTCATGTGGTAGTGATTAACAATTGGACATCTCTGCGCTAAGAACACCTTCCATATGCACTAACGTCACTATGATAGCGATTAACAATTGGACATCTCTGCGCTAAGAACACCTTCCATATGCACTAACGTCACAGATGTCATGTGGTAGTGATTAACAATTGGACATCTCTGCGCTAAGAACACCTTCCATATGCACTAACGTCACTATGATAGCGATTAACAATTGGACATCTCTGCGCTAAGAACACTTCCATATGCACTAACGTCACAGATGTCATGTTGGTATGATTAACAATTGGACATCTCTGCGCTAAGAACACCTTCCATATGCACTAACGTCACTATGATAGCGATTAACAATTGGACATCTCTGCGCTAAGAACACCTTCCATATGCACTAACGTCACAGATGTCATGTGGTAGTGATTAACAATTTGACATCTCCGCGCTAAGAACACCTTCCATATGCACTAACGTCACAGATGTCATGTGGCAGTGATTAACAATTTGACATCTCCGCGCTAAGAACACCTTCCATATGCACTAACGTCACAGATGTCATGTGGTAGTGATTAACAATTGGACATCTCCGCGCTAAGAACACCTTCCATATGCACTAACGTCACAGATGTGATATGATAGTGATTTACAATTATGTTAAAGTGATTTCAAGTTGTTTTTGTTTTGTTTTGTTTTGTTTTGTTTTGTTTTGTTTATGAAGTTTATGCGTCGCTATTGCTTATCTTCTAGGTCCCAACCACAGGTCAAAGGATTCTTGATTTTTTAAAAGACTTAATTCTGCAGGGAGAAGAATGGCAGAACGGTTCAGACATTCACCTGCCAATAAGTAAACTCGAGGTTCCAGGATTCGTTCCCAGTACAGGCCCCGACTTGTATTCTCATTTGACCGGAAAATCGAACTGAACGTCAAGTTCTTTGGAAGAGGACGAAAAACGGGTTGGACCTGTGTGCCTTCTGGCTGAGCACGCTAAAGACCACACAGCAGTTGAAAATCGTGAATAGCAGGCATTGCCCGGCTGCCTTGGTATAAAGCATCGGAGAGACAGGTTGATTTCCCAGGTCCAACCCCTTGAAGACCAATTAGCCTTCTTGCCTTTCTGAAGTCTAGGTTAAAAATTAACACACGAATATATGAATTCAAAGCGAGGGAGGGTGGATGGGCGCTGCCCTCGTGGTGCTGGCCCCGGGAAAAGTTGAGGTCTCTGCCACCTCACTCCCCTACGACCCCAAGGTTATGGAACTATCTAGGCAGGACCTCAGGACCTGGCCAGCTGATGGGTTTATGAGCAGGCTTAAGGCTTTGTGCCGTGATCATTCTGGATCTTCTACAGTAAAAGGCACCTGTGACCGTTAATGCATATGGAATTCATTCCGAGCGTAAAGAGACGTCATCTTGAGAAATTGAAACTGAAACTGAAACTGAATTGCAGGGACGTACATGTGTGAGTGTCCGGCTGGCTGGACCGGTCAGTCCTGTGAAACGGACAAGGATGAGTGTGACGTTGGTCTCTCGCCTTGCCTGGACAATGCGACATGCGCAAACGTCAATGGTTCTTTTCACTGCATCTGTGCCAACGGCAGTCTGGGTAAGTGCATAACTTCAGTGTGTGTTTGATCGCCCTTTTTGTTTGTTTGTTTTGTTTTATTTTTGTTTTGTTTGTTTTTTTTATGGTCAAAGCCGGTAAACAATCTTCATGCTACGAATTTCTTTTTTTTGATTTTTGTTTTGTTTTTGTTAGATATTCTCATCGTGTGTTGCTATCGCTACTGTTGTTGCTGTTGCTTCTGGTGTTGTGGTTGTAATTGTTTATGTAATTGTTGATGTTGTTCTCTTCCCCACCTATCCACCACCCACCACCACCATCCGCGGGGACGCCAGGGGCTCTTTCAGTATAAACAGTATCCTCACTTTCTGGAAATTGTGTGCTAGAAATTTCCTCTTTTCTGTCACTCTCTTTGTTTCTGTCCTGTTCCTTTGCTTTCTGTCATTTCTTCCTATCATTTTCAGCCTTGCTGGTCCATTCATGAGTATACATACTTGCTGTTAGGATGGATAATTGGGTGCACGTATTAAGTGTATTTTGGCTCTAAGGAAACTTGATGTGCGGAAGCAATTTTGGGTAATAAAAGCCCGTTTATATATGTATGTTTTAGCGTCCTTAGTTATGTTTACATTTGTATTAAGGTATGTGATTTTTTTAAATCCCCTAGTGATAAACTGGACAGAGGTCGACACCCGGGGTACATCCTTTGATTATGTGTGTGAATGCATTGATATGTGTACTTAATTTGAAGGCCAACCTCATCAGCCGCGCCATCAACATCTCCAACACAGAAGACAC
>CM060312.1:58221901-58256901 GCA_030674185.1 Monoplex corrugatus | reverse complement strand
GTGATGGTGGTGGTGGTGGTCGTCGTCGTCGTCGTGGTGGTGGTGGTGGTGGTGATGGGTGATGGTGATGATGATGATGATTATGATGATCATGATGACGACGATGATGATGATAGTAGTAGTAGTTGTAGTAGTAGAGTAGTGATAACAATAGTAATGATAACAATTACAGTGTTTATTGCATGCAGGACGGAGAGGAAGAGTTCGTGTGGTGGCCGATTCTTCTGGTTATTATTCTGCTTATCATTATCGCTCTCATCGTCTGTATTGTTCTTCTCGTCAGAAGAGAAGGTATGTTTGTTTGTTTGTTGGCATGCTGGAAAGGGGGAAATATGTATGTGGGGGGGGGATGAGTGTGTTTGCGTGTGTGTGTGTGTGTGTGTTGTGGTGTTTGATGTCATGTGTATTTGGTGTGTGTTGTGTGCGTGCGTGTGTGTGTGTGTTGTGTGGCGTGCGTGCGTGCGTGCGTGCGTTTGTGTGTGAATTGAGCTGTCATGAGCTTACGATTGAATTTGGTAGACACAAAGGAACTGATAGCAACAACAAAAAAAAAGGATTTTTTGTAATTTTGTGATGGATCTAGGCGATGACTTTCACTGATTTTCAAATGTTCTAAAACCCGTGATATATGTTTGCTTGTGTGTGTGTGTGTGTGTGTGTGTGTGTGTGTGTGTGTGTGATCATGTGTGTGTGTGTGTGTGTGTGTGTGTGTGGTCTTGTAATGTGTTTGTGTGATTGTGTGTGTGTGTCGTATGTGTGTATGTGTGTGTGTGTGTGATGTGTGTGTGTGTCTGTGGTGTGTGTATGTGTGTACGCGTGCACGCACACGCGCAAGCGAGAGCACTTGGTAAGGATATTTAGTAATGGCGTGTGCGCTGCAAATGCATGAGTTTACAGCCAGTTTGTCGCTTTACTTTCACATACCTAAAATAACTGCATCTCCATGATTGACTGCTCTCAGTTACCCCCCCTGCTGTTTTTTAATTGTGCACGTACACGTCTTGGCTCCTTCAGTTTGGTCAGTCCAGCTGAGAGTTGTCTTCTCCTGCTTAACCTTTAATGGGTAGTCCAATACTATACGCAGTCGGTTAAAACGCTATGCTGCTAGATATTGGTCGTGGGTTCGATCCTTGCAAGCAAAACAAAGAGATTTTCTTCATCATGTCGCTAAACTCAAAACTAAAAAACCGAATCAACCTAATAGGGAAGATGTGTGGTCTGGTGATTTGTTTAATGTTTATTTGTTGTTGTTGGTGGTGGTGGTGGTGGTGGTGGTGGTGTTTTACAAAAAAGCAATAAACATAGTCTTTTTCTTTACAAAAAAGACAATAAATATAGTTTTTTTTCAAAAGACAATAAATCTGGTGGGGTTTTTTTTTTACAAAAATATGATAAATATAGGTGGGTTGTTGTTGTTTTTTACATAAAAGATAATAAATATAGTTTTTTTTAACAAAAAAGAAAAAATATAGTGTGTTTTTTTACAAAAAAGACAATAAATATATATTTTTTATGAACAAAAAGACACTAAATATACAAAGCAATGAAAAGAAACGTTGGCAGTTGCTTGTATTTAGATGAATTTGTCGATGTCATTTGAAAGTTCCGTTTTCCTAGATTTTTTTTTTCACATCGTATTTAACCAGATGTGTATGGAGATGTTTGTTCATTTGTTCCTTTTTTTCCAGACGACAGAAAACTCCACGCAGCAAACCTCCCTCTGCCACGGAATTACAAGGTTTCAAAGCTGACAGCATCATGTTCGAAAACTCTCTGTACAACGTTAAAAAAACCAGACCACAAAGCACCTCTTCCGACCCTACAACGAGATCACCGATGCCTCTACCTGGTGCAGAAGACAAACCTGAAGCGTTCAAGGATGACATGGTCATCTACCACGAGGTGGACGAGCAGGATGATCTCAAAAACGGCTCCGATGTGAACACCGATCCTCATAAGCCACCTCTGCACCATGGATTGGTGAACGCTTACGCTAACGGCCCCGTGAGACTGGATATGAAGACTCACGCTGGGGAGGCTAACCACTACGAAGATTTCGATGCTCTGAAACAGTACGGAGATAGTTCGTCCCATCGCAATGTCGATGACGATGGCTACTCCAAACCGAGGGGCGTAACCCGGATCCGCCCAGATGTTACCACTGACGAAGAATCGGCCATGATTAAGAACGACAAGGTTGATGAACGTGACGAAGGGCATCTGATTAAGAATGATACAAACATTGATGAACATGACGAAGGCCATCTGAACCCTGTCTTCGAAGATGACGGGCTCCCGAAAACCCACGAGGCTCAGGATCGGCTGATAGCGAGAGAGATCCCAATCCCGGATGATTTCCAACGCGGAGATATGCCTCAGAAGGAATCTGGCTTTGCTCTCGCAACTGCTCCACCTCTGCCACCAGAGGCTGGATTTGAGGAAGACGATGGAACCCAAGATCAGACGACAACGAGAAACCAACCAGACGACCAAGAGGATGGCGACAAGAATCATATCTTCCACCGGGCGAAGAAGCTATCCACAAACACTGAGGATGCTGACCTTGGGGAGGAAGACCAGAGCCCTGCGACGGAAGATCATTTTACGCAGGCAGTTGGAGAGCTGGAGGCTTTTGAGGATGACGATGACGATGATGATGATGATGTCCTGGAGTTTTTGCCAAGCCCGCCAGAAGACATCGCTGTTGAAGATCATGTGGACATCCAGTCTTTGGGCGAGACTGTCACAGATGACCCCGTGTACCCATCTCTTGCTGACCAGGCCCTGTGGCAGTACCCAGAATACGAGATAGCTCGTCGGGTGTCTCCAAAGTACTGAAATGACTATTTCATTAGAGGTTTGCAGCGCTACACGACTTTGGCATCTCAGCAAACTCAAAAATCATATCTCTTTTGCTTCTCTGTGTTGGCAGCATATTTGAGCTAGCTGATATTACAACAAAACTCAATGAATTTTATGGAGTAAAATCTGTTTAAATAGGACAAAATCATGGAAAGTTTTTTGTTTGTTTTGTTTTGTTTTCTGTTGTTGTTTTTGTGTTTATTTTGTTTGTTTGTTTGATTGGTATTTTTTATTACTGTTGTATCTCAAGAGACATAACCGACTGTGATGGATCTGAATTAAAGAGAACAGAACGACACAAACAACGAAAGGAAACACACATACACACACCACACACACACACACACACACACACACACACACACACACACACACACACACACCAACCACACACACACACACACACACACTCACTCACTCACTCACTCACTCACTCACTCACTCACTCACAAAACAAAACAAAAACACGCTTTCATCAGTTTGTCTTTCATCGTATTTTTTACATGTTGATTGAAGCGTTGTAGCACTCAGCTTCGATTTTACTGTTGTACTCATTTTATTTGTTTGCTCCTTTCTTTCTGGTTTTTTTTGTTTGTTTGTTTGTTTTTTTTCTTCCTTTTTGTCTCCATGCGATCAATTTTTTTTAATCTTCTTGTTTGTCTTTATGATCAATGTTTTTTAATCTTCCTTTTGTCTCCATGCCATCATATGTTTTTTTAATCTTCCTGTTTGTCTCATGTCATCAATATGTTTTTGTAATCTTCTGTTTGTCTCATGTCATCAATATTTTTTTTATCTTCTGTTTGTCTCCATGCATCAATATGTTTTTAATCTTCTGTTTGCCTCTATGTAATCAATATGTTTTTTAATCTTCCTGTTTGCCTCCTATGTCATCAATATATTTTTTTTAATCTTTCTGTTTGTCTCCATGTCATCAATATGTTTTTTTTTAATCTTTCTGTTTGCCTCTATGTAATCAATAGTTTTTTAATCTTCCTGTTTGCCTCTATGTCATCAATATTTTTTTTTAATCTTTCTGTTTGTCTCCATGTCATCAATATGTTTTTTTTAATCTTTCTGTTTGCCTCTATGTATCAATATGTTTTTTTTAATCTTTCTGTTTGCTCTCATGTAATCAATATGTTTTTTTTAATCTTTCTGTTTGTCTCCATGTCATCAATATGTTTTTTTTAATCTTCTGTTTGTCTCCATGTCATCAATATGTTTTTTTAATCTTTCTGTTTGTCTCCATGCCATCAATATGTTTTTTTTAATCTTCCTGTTTGCCTCTATGTATCAATATGTTTTTTTTAATCTTCCTGTTTGCCTCTATGCCATCAATGTTTTTTTAATCTTCCTGTTTGTCTCCATGCCATCAATATGTTTTTTAATCTTCTGTTTGTCTCCATGTATCAATATTTTTTTAATCTTTCTGTTTGCCTCTATGTAATCAATGTGTTTTTTTAATCTTCCTGTTTGCCTCTATGTAATCAATATGTTTTTTTAATCTTCTGTTTGCCTCTATGTAATCAATGTTTTTTTAATCTTCCTGTTTGCCTCTATGTAATCAATGTTTTTTAATCTTCCTGTTTGCCTCTATGTAATCAATATGTTTTTTTAATCTTTCTGTTTGCTCTATGTAATCAATATGTTTTTTTAATCTTTCTGTTTGCCTCTATGTAATCAATATATTTTAAATCTTCCTGTTTGCCTCTAGGGTATCAATATGTTTTTTTAATCTTTCTGTTTGCCTCTATGTAATCAATGTTTTTTTAATCTTTCTGTTTGCCTCTATGTAATCAATATATTTTAAATCTTCCTGTTTGCCTCTATGTAATCAATATGTTTTTTTAATCTTTCTGTTTGCCTCTATGTAATCAATATGTTTTTTTAATCTTCTGTTTGCCTCTATGTAATCAATATTTTTAAATCTTCCTGTTTGCCTCTATGTAATCAATTTAGTTTTTTTTAATCTTCTGTTTGCCTCTAGTAATCAATATGTTTTTTTTATTTCTGTTTGCCTCTTGCGATCATATGTTTTTTTGTTGTTCTGTTTGTTTATTAATCATGTCAGCGAGTGTGTTACTTCTGTGATCGTGACTCTATCATTAGAATCTAAATTAGGGTATGTTTGCTGTTGGTTGTTGGTTGTTTGTGGATTTTTTGTTTTGTTCTGCTGTGTGTTTTGTTTTTGGTTTTTCATTTGATTTTTCTTGATGGTAATGTACACTGCAGGAGCGTATTTGTGCACAATTGCATACCCCCGCCTTCGGATGTGCATGCCAGAGTTTAGTTCAATAAGTCACTGGCATGATGTGACTTAAATTTTTATTTATATTTGTGTTTTGCTTAGTGTATAACTCGACAGAGCTTAGACTAATATCCCGTGGTGATGCCAGGGGCAACTTCATATAACAGTTACCCACCTTCTGAATTTGTGCTAGAATATTTCTTCTTTTTGTCACTCTCTTTGTTTCAGCCTTGCTCCTTTGCTATCTGTCATTTCTTCCTATCATTTTCTGCCTTGCTGATCCATTCACCTGTATGTGTTCGATGAAGTCTTACACGCTTTCTCTTAGGATTGATAATTGGGTACATGTGTTAAGTGTATTTTGGCTCTAGGGAAATGAGATATGCCTAAGCAATTTTAGGTAATTTATGCCCGTTTTTATCTATGTTTTAGTATCCTGGGTTATGTTTAACTTTGTATTCAGCTATGTCTTTTAAATCCCGTGTGCCATAAATATGACGGAGTGGTCAGCGCTAGGGGCGTCTTCTTAGATTATGTTCGCGAATGCGTTGATATGTGTGCTTAATTTTCTTTCCTCTTTTGTTTTGTTTTGTTTTATTTTTGTTTTGTTTTGTTTCGGGATTTGTTTTTTGTTGTTGTTGAAAAATTGTACATGTCTTGAAACGTTTATAGCCCTGGCATGGCTCTGCGCAGTCGGCTGGGCTTTAAACAAAAATATAACGAAACAAAAAAGTATGTGTTAATAGGTCTGCACATGAGTTGACCTGACAGGTCGGGAAAGTCATCACCCTTTCAGATAGGATCGAACCCACATCTTCTGATCAGAAATCCAACGTCTTACCCACTTGACCATCGCGCCCGTCAACCGGTTGTCCGATGGTCTAGTCTGCAAGTGGTTTTAAGAAAAAGCTAAAGCAAAAGAATTAATTGCAAGTTGTAATGATTTGGTATAAAAAGAATGAGATAACAGTCCACCTTTAACATATCCAAAAAAAAGCTCTTAGGATCAAAATATCCTAGGGTCGCTAATCATGCCTGTATGACGTCGCCAGGTATTCAATTTTTACCACTATTTTTTTCGGAATATTCCAAAAGTGCTCATGTAGCATCTCATTGGAAAAGCTTTCGAAGTGCCCTCAACAAATTTGATAATGCAGTGGCCAAAGACCTTAAACAGAGGGCGAATTTTGTTTCTGGAAAATAGGTTTTAAAAATGTGGAACGTTCAGTCGGTACCTGGAGTACGCCGACACATTCTTGAACACACACGTCAAGATGTACACAGACGGATATTCAGCCTAGAGTGGTACTGACAAAGGAAAACAGCAATGAAATCGCCACTGTCCACGTTTACATAAACATCAGCACAATAAGTTCAATTTGGATAGATCTGACAGTCCATGTCATCAACTTCTACAAGTGTGGGTGACTTCGAACAACAGGAACCTCAGCACAATCCTGATACCACAAAACACTTAAGTCCATGTTTTTAGAAAGCGCATCGCTTGGAACTGCAGGTGATTTTGTTTTTATTTCTAGTTACATCTGACTATTTATCGAACCGATATTGTTGTATGGTTGTTAGGCTTGGACAGTCCACACGCAAAGTCAGGACAAAATTGAGGCAACTGAAATGTGGTTTCTAAGTAAGAAGAATGTTGAGAGTTCCATGGACAGCAAAGAAAACAAACGAGACAGTCTTGAAAGAGGCAGACACAAGAAGAACATTAATAAAGAAGATGAAGAAAAGATAAACAAACATTTATTGGACACTTTATGAAGAAATAGAAGTTAAAACACCAGGTCACAACAGGAAAGCTGGAGGGAAAGAGAACACCAGGTAGACTCAGGGAGAAAATATTGGACGGACTTGCAAGGTTGCTGAGGACAGAGAGAGAGAGAGAGGATGGGAGATGTGCTTGCAGCGACAGGGCTAGATTCGTTTGGAGGGCCATGATGCCATGCGGCCGGGCACATGATGATGATGATGATGATGATGTGATTATTTCAAGCAGGTCTTCTGGGGTAGGCAGAGGATCAATTTGCCGTGGTTTCAGCCTTTTGTTTATCAGCTACCATCCCCAAAGCTCCGGGGCCAAACCAGATGATGGAACGATAATTATGTTCCTGAAATTAAACGTCATCTTAGTACTGTTCTATTGTAAACGCATTTAACCGAATAAACATCCTTCATATAGCACAGGGCGGGTGTTGTCTGAATTTACTGTTATACCCCACTTCTGTCCCACTTTTGCCTAAATTTGTTGTTTGTCACAGTCGTGCATTTTGCTTCTCCTGTCTCTCTGTCTCTGTCTGTCTCTATCTCTGTCTCTCTCTCTCTTCCTCTCTATCTCTGTCTCTCTCTCTCTTCTCTCTTCTCTCTGTCTTCTTCTCTTTCTTCTTCTGTCTCTCTCTTTCTCGTCTGTCTTCTGTCTCTCTGTCTGTCTGTCTGTCTCTCTCTTCTTCTCTCTGCTCCTCTCGTCTCTCGTCTGTCTCTGTCTGTCTGCCTCTCTCTACCTCTCTGTCCCTCTCTCTTTCTCTCTCCTCTCTCGTTCTGTCTGTTCTTTTCACTCTCTCTCTTTCTCTTTCTCTCTCCCTCTCTCCTCTTCTCTCTCTTTCTTTCTGCTCTCTCTCTGTCTGTCTCTCTCTCTCTCTCTCTCTCTCTCTCTCCCTTCTGTCTGTCTGTCTGTCTCTCTCTTCTCTCTCTCTCCCCTCTCTCTCTCTTCTTTCTCTCTTCTCTGTTCTCTCTGTGTCTCACGCGCACCACACACACCACCACACCACACACACACACCACACACACACACACACACACACACACTCACACACATAAATAAATTACAGTTGCACATGCATTTGGCTGAAGTCAGAGGTTATACACTGTATGTACTTTCGCTGAAGCATTAGTAGAAGGAAGGCTTTGGATCTGGACACACGTGATACATGATTGTATTATTTCATGAAACCGTCGATAGCGGACAGTATCAAGGTGTTGTCCATGCAAGCATTACAGAGGCAAACCTGTGCCTTTGTCCAGCTTTGATGACTACAGCATGCTGGATTTCCGCTGTGCAGAAGATATGTCCTTGTGTCCAAGATTTGGGTTGAGAGAAATATTTTTTCAGTGGCATACCTTCTCCAGAGAGGATAAAGTAAGATACACACATACACAATTCATTTACATGTAACCAAGATTATTCCAGTGGTCATCATCATCATCATCAGGCGCCCTGCCGCATGGCGTTGGCGACCATGGACTTCCATCCATCTCTATCTCTCGTTGCCCCTAGCATCTCCCCCACCCTCCTCGTCCCCAGCCACTCTGCAAGTCCGTCCAGCATTCTCTCCCTGGGTCTACCTGTGCTCTTTCCCTCCAGCTTTCCCGTTGTGACCAGGTGCTCCCTCTTCCTCATAAAATGGCCTATAAATGTTGCCTGTCTTTTCCTAATCTTCCTTATGAGTGATATACTTCCAGTGGTAGGCTAATAAAATACAGTATAAAATATAGACTAGGTAAAACATAGTCAAGGTAGGGCCTCAAAACCTGGCCAGCTCGTGGGTTTATATGCGGGCTTAAGGCTTGTGCCACGGTCACCATACGCGTGGCACCTGTGACGTTAGTGCATAAAAGAAATATGGAATTCGTTCCGAGGGCGGAGACATCTTGTAAAACTGAAACTGAAACTGCAGAATTGCAGAAAAAAATCAGTGTGGCTATGTCCCGGCGTTTGTCATCTCCCCACCTTGCCATTCGGTTTATAAACAGGGTAACTGATGACTGGGGTCTGAATGGGTCATGCAACGCAAGGACAGACCCTCACCTTCCCCCACCCTTGTTTTGTTTGTTTGTTTAGTTTTGTTTTGGTTTTGTTTGTTTGTTTGTTTGTTTGTTTGTTTTTGCTGGATGAAATGACTATCGAGTGACTTCGGGAGCTTGGGAGGTGATTGTCCGGAGAGTAGTCGATCGAGACATTGGTGCTCCAGGTTCTATCCGTTCTCTCGTGGTGTTTCTTGTTAACTCACAGCCGGCCATTAATTAAGAGCATGGACAAAAGGGAGTAGACGACGGCTGTCCGGTCCATACTTTCGCGCCAGCCGTTGGATGTTCCACACACATTTCTTATTGTCTGTGTGTTTCTATCAGACCCCGAAAGACAAGATGGGGGCTTTGTTGTCCGACGATGTGTGATGAAGGAAAAGCACCAGCGAATCAGCGCCCTCTCCTGCAACGGTTGTCTTGTGTCATCATCATCAAGTGCTCTGCCACATGGCGTTGGCGATCATGGCCCTCCATGTGCATCTATCCCTTGTTGCCGCAAGCACATCTTCCACCCTCTCTGTCCTCAGCCACTCTGCAAGTCCGTCCAATATTTTTTTCCCTGGGTCTACCTGGTGCTCTCTTTGCCCCCAGCTTTCCCGTTGTGACCATGTGCTCTAATTCCCCTTTCCTCATGAAATGCCTGTCTTTTCCTAATCTTCTCCATTAATGATCTTCTTGTGATTGTCTTGTGTGCAGCTGCACATTGTAGAGACGTTTTGATTATCAGATTATTACCATATCGCCTTTTGCATGCATAACATGGGCACCACAGGAGTTCGGTGTTTGAGACATTCATTGTATGATTCCTTGTTGATTTGGCAGAGTTTTTGAGAGAAAAACTTCCTTTGCTGATGTTAAACATCAATAACAATAACATTCTCTCTCTCTCTCTCTCTCTCTCTCTCTCTCTCTGTCTCTCTCTCTCTCTTTCTCATCCTCTCTATCTTTCTCTTTCTCTCTCTCTCTCTCCCCCACCTCTCTCTCTCTCTCTTTCTCATCCTCTCTCTCTATCTTTCTCTTTCTCTCTCTCTCCTCTCTCTCTCTTTCTCTTTCTCTCTCTCTCTTTCTCTTTCTCGCTCTTTCTCTTCCTCTCTCTTTCTCTCTCCCTCTTCCTTCCTCTCTCTCTCTATCCCCTCTCTCTCTCTCTCCTTCTCTCTCTCTCTCTCTCCTCTCTCTCTCTCTGTCATTCTGTCTGTCTCTGTCTCTCTCTGTCCTGTCTCTCTGTCTCCCTGTCTCTCTCTCTCTCTCTCTCTCTCTCTCTCTCTCTCTCTCTCTCTCTCTCTCTCCCCCCCTCTCTTTCTGATGTCAAAAGTGTATCTTCTGTGAATTTGTGAATTTTACTGTTGGACCTATCAGATCTGCACAACGCCTAGGACGAGTTATGTCTTTTGTTGATGGGCCCCAGTTCATTGCTGTTCAATGCTAATGTCGGCTTTTTGGTAGCGCTGACACACATCTGTTATCTTATGTTCTGATGTAGTAGAGAGAGGGGGGTAGAGAGAGAGAGAGAGATTGTTATTGTTTTCGTTGTTAAAAGCCAAGCTGGCTGCGTAAAAACCATATCAGGCGTACAACCGATTCAAATAAATAAATAAACAAACAAACAATAAAAAAAAAGAAAATAAAAAAAAGAAAATTAAGTACACACATCAATGCATTCGTGCACATAATCTAAGGACATGTCCCACGGCGTTGACCACTCCGTCCAATTTATCGCACAGGGGATTAAAAAAACACACCTGAATACAAATTTAACCATACCTAAGAACACCAAAACATATATAAAAACGGCATAAATTAGCTAAAATTGCTTCCGCATATCTCACCTCCTAGAGCCAAAAAAGCACTTAACACATATACCCAATTATCAATCCTAAGAAAAAATACGTAAGACTTTATGGAACACATACAGGTGAATGGACCAGCAAGGCAGAAAATGATGGGAAGAAATGACAGAAAGCAAAAGAACAAGGCAGAAACAAAGAGAGTGACAGAAAATATGAAAATTCTAGCACATAATTTCCAGAAGGTGGGGATACTGTTTATACTGAATGAACCCCCGGCATCCCCGTGGGGGGAGTCATGACTCCTGGATGCCCCTCTCCTGTCGCTCTTTCATTTCTTTTTAAATAATAATGTAACAAACCTCTGGTTAAGACCAAGACACAACATATAGCAGGTAGACTTTATTCTGGCAACAAGCAAAAGTTTCGTTTCGCCAAAAGCTGAAAGGCGAGTCAGGACATGAACTCAACCGTTATATCTCGACGACCTAATTTTCGACCGAAATGGAGATATCGAGGTGCAATGTGCGCAGCCATTTTTGACAACGCAATAGGACTGAAGGCCTTCCGATATAAAATCAAGGACTGTATGATACACTGCTATCGTCAAGAGGTAGAAATCAAAGGGTTTTTTTACTATAGTCCCAGCAATCAAGAACTGAGGTTTGATAGGTGTAGAGATAGTGAGGTTCCGCAAGGACTGTATGGCACACTGCTATCGTCAAGAGGGAGATATCAAAGTTTCTTACTACGACGTCCCAGCAATCAAGAACTGAGGTCTGACTGGTGTAGAGGGAGAGGTCCCGCCTTCTAGTCTGTCTGCGAGGGTTCAAAACTTTCGAGGGAGGGGGGGTGAACATTTGTGCATTTGGGCCTTCACTTAATCTCTGCTGTGAATGTTCACGATTGATGGATGGCCTCCCTTTGTCTCTGAGGACTATGGGCTTTGCACTGTTGGATTGATGTTTACACTGCGTTAATGTCTGTCTCCGAGTATATGTTTATACTGCATTGATGTATATGATGAGTGTATGGGCCCGATTACAGTGTTATCTCCCGTCCTCTCTATCTCTGTCTTTGTGTCTCTGTCTCTCTTTGTCTCTCTGTCTCTGTCTCTGTCTCTCTTTTTCTCTGTGCATATGGAATTCGTTCCGAGCGCGGAGACGTGTCTTGAGAAACTGGAACTGAAACATCTGAATGGACTACTGGATGCTGTGTTCTTCGAGTCGGGTTTAAACTCGTGCTGTCAGATTAGACGACTTGGTCTCTATCGCTACGACCAGTACTTTGAACTTTTCAAACGGGTAAGATTCCTTTCTGCCATCTTTAGAAATAAAGATATGCCGATTGTATTAAAACACCGAGTATACGACGCACGCATAACGCCGACTGTGACACATGGAGCCTAAACACGGAACTTGACGAAACGTCAGCTCCTAAAAGAGCGAACCTCGCAAAGGGCCCACGTACGGATCATGATGGGAATCACCTGGAAGGACCGGAAAACGGCGGCATGGGTAAGAGGAAAAACGAAGGTCCAAGACATAATAGACAGTTTGTGAAAGAAAGTGGAACTGGGCTGGTCATGTCATTTGGTGATCTTACAACAGATGGACCACCAAAGTGACGCACTGGATCCCTCGTAGCAAAAAAAAAAAAAAAAAAAAAAAAAAAAAAAAAAAAAAAAATTAACAGAGGTCGCCAGAGAACCACAGATGGCGAGACGATCTAGAAAAGTTCGACAAACAATGGACCAGAACAGCAGTTAAGCGGCAACAGTGGCGTTCGATGAGGAAGGCTTATGTCCAACAACGGACCGATTCAAGTTGAAGTGAGAGTGAAGATTCTTTTCTTGATAGGGACAGTTGTGTTCTAAAAGGACTCAGAACGCCAGAATGGTTTGACTTCGTAGTGAGACGTCTCAGAGATATGGATTAGAGTGAGGTCATATCAGGTCAATTTTGGCTCTAGGGAAATGAGATATGCGGAAGCAGTTTTAGGTAATTCAAGCCCGTGTTTATACATGTTTTAAAAGGAACACACATATAAAGTAAACAGACAAAAAAATTAAAGGTCTGAATCACAACGCAACTAACTATTCTGTATAAACTCGTGTCACATGACAGAACTCCTCTCCCCCCCCCCCCCCCAAGTCAATGCTCAAATGATCCCCTGTATCCGATAGACTTACATGTAATTTACATGTAAACGTAAACTGAGATCACCACGAAAACAAGGCATGATGGGCCACTGAGTCAAAGAGAGTTTTTATCTTGGAATACTATAGAGTTCCATTTCGGATTTACAGGCTTACACTTTCTATTTCTCCTCATTACATATAGCCTATCATGAACCAGGCCCGAGAGATACAGACCTGTGGTATTGGTCGGGAAATTCAAGTTATACCCTCAATGACGCTTCAGTAAAGTGGGAAGAGACTAGACTATGTTGCTGTCTTCCAGCAGCACGTTCAGCTATGGGGACAAGCTGGAAAATGCTGCAATGAATTTGGCAGATGGCAGATGGAAATAGACCGATGGAATTTGAACCTACCCCCACCCCCACCCCTTTTCCCCCCCAGCCATTAGTCCGTTGTGCTGACCACTTAACAAAGATGACTGGGTTTCATTGTCTTATACTTATACTGGAGTTTTAAAAAGTTTCCCACAAACGTGAGGCTGTAAGAGAGTCCTTAACTTTTCCTGGACCAGCATTGTTAAATTAGGTTGATAATATTCATCATCTATTCTCTGTCTTTCTCTCTTCGTCTCTGTCTGTCTGTCTCTCTTCTGTTCTCTCTCTCTCACTTGCTCTCTCTCTCTCTTTCTTGTCTCTCTCTCTCTCTTTCCCTGCTCTCTCTCTCTCTCTCTTTTTTCTCCTCTCTCTCTCTCTCTCTCTTCTCTTCTCTCTCTCTCTGTCTCCTCTCTCTTTCTCTCTCTTCTCTCTCTCTCTCTCTCTCTTTTTCTCTCTTCTCCTCTCTTCTCCTCTCTCTCTCTCTTCTCTCTCTCTTCTTCTCTCTCTTCTCTCTCTCTCCTCTTCTTCTCTCTCTCTCTCTTCTCTCTCTCTCTCTCTCTCTTTTCTCTCACTGGCTCTCTCTCCTCTCTCTTGCTCTCTCATTCTCTCTCTCTTGCTTTCTCATTCTCTCTCTCTCTCTCCTGCTCTCTCTTTTTCTTTCTCTCTCTCTTTTTTCTCTCTCTCTCTCTTTCTTTCTCTCTGTCTTTTCTCTTTCTCTCTTTCTCTCTCTCCTGCTCTCTCTCTCTCTCTCTTTCTTTCTCTCTCTCTTTCTCTCTGTCTTTTCTCTCTCTCTCTCTCTCTCTCTCTTCTCTCTCTCTCTCTCTCTCTCTCTCTCTCTTCTCTCTCTCTCTCTCTCTCTGCTACATCTTCCTAAACCTTGAAAGAAAGTCAGGTACCCATTCAAAGCTTGGTGGACTTGAAACCGCGCGCCCATAATTAGTTCACTACGCATCATTAAGACCCGTGTAAACTTGCGCGCCTGAGATCTCACAGTAGAGTCAAATTTGCATTTGTTCTTAAGGACAACTGATCCACTTAGGGACTTCGTGTCCTTTTTGACAACGAATGCATTCCAACGGGCCTATGGAGACCGCAGGTAAGGTAGGCTCGTGTGTGTGGTGTGTGATACTGTTCTCTGTGCGTCACCTGTAACGTACGGGAGAGTTTGGCTAGCTCTTGATAAGGTAAGAGGTATCTTCTTCTTCTTCTTCTTCTTCCTCTTCGTCGTCGTCGTCGTCGTCTTTTTCTTCTTCTTCTTCTTCTTCTTCGTCGTCCGTCGTCGTCGTCGTCTTTTTCTTCTTCTTCTTCTTCATCTTCTTCCTTCTTCTTCTTCTGTTGTTGTTGTAGTGTTGTTGTTGCTGCTGATGCTGCTGCTGCTGCTACTACCACTACTACTTCTACTTCCACTATTACTACTACTACTACTACTTCTGCTACTACTTCTACTGTTCTTCTGCTTCTTCGTTTTCTTCTCCTCTTCCACTTCTCCTTCTCCTCCTCCTCCTGCTTCTTCTTCTTCTTCTTCTTCTTCTTATTCTTCTTCTTCCTCTTCTTCTTCTTCTTTTTCTTCTTCTTCTTCCTCTTCTTATTCTTCTTCTTCTTCTTTTTCTTCTTCTTCTTCCTCTTCTTATTCTTCTTCTTCCTCCTCCTCTTCCTCTTTCATCTTCTTCCTCCTACTCCTCCTCTTCCTCCTCCTCTTCTTCTTCGTCTTGGGACTTCTTCCTCTCATTATTTTCTTCTTCTTCTGTTGTTTCTTATTACTATATTTCATTTCGACACAGCGTCATACAACATAAAAATGTAGCAAAAAAAAAGTTTAACTTTTCGACTATGCCAAGAAATCAAAAAAACGTGTTGCCTGCAGCTGTTCACCAACTTGCTCTATTGAGGAGCGCAGCTTTACACATGTGAAACAGTAGCAGACGAATGTTTTGGGACCAAGTGTAGACGTCGCTAGAATTGTGAACGAAACCTGTGGCCTTGGTAGATAGATGCCAGTCACGATGAAGCTTTCAGAAAATGTCTGGCATCAATTCTTTCTCTCAGTCCAGTTCTTTCTTATTTGTTATCATTATTTTATGTCTTTTTCTTTCACACACACACACACACACACACACACACACACACACACACACACACACACACACACACACACACACACACACACAAAAGAATGCATACAAAATACCATACACACACCTACCTACCTACCCCCACACACACACACACACTAACGCACGCGCGCGCACACACACTCACACTTAACACACACGTATACATACATACATACATACATACATACATACATACAATACACAAACACACACCACACACACACACACACACACACACACACACACACACACACACTTAACACACACTTATACATGAATACATACCATACACAGACACATACATGCACACACAGACATACACACACACACACACACACACACACACACACACACACACACACGAACGCATGTTCGCGCGCACACACACACTGACACTGAGGCAGTTGTCTGTCTCTGCTTTACCATTACTTATCTCTATGTACACAAGGACAGACATATAGTACGCATGCATGTCGAGGTAGAGTAGTAATTATAATAGACAGTTGCAAATACATACATAGTGTACAGAAAATACATACAGCAAAACCATAAAATAATACCCTTAACAAAAAGATACGGACACAGACATACAAGGAGGTCCGCACCCCACACACACACACACACACAAACACACACACACAAACACACTCACACACAGTCTCTCACACACACACACTAACACACACACACACAAACACACTCACACACAGTCTCACACACACACACACACTAACACACACACACACACACACAAACACACTCACACATAATTACACACACACACTCACACACACAGTCACACACACACACACACACACACACACACACACAGTCACACACACACACAGTCACACACACACACACACACACACACACACACACACACACACACACACACACACACACACACACATACATATACATACACACGCCCACACATGCACTCACTAATACAACACACGAAACATATCACCATCATACACCCCACATATATACATATTATTTTGTCACAATACAAAAAGAGTAGAGCGTAACTCAGCACATTGCAATATAATGCAGGGTTGGCGAAATCCACTCGCCCGGTCGCCCGAGGCGAGTAAAAAAACATGTCGGGCGAGTCAAATTCAAAACCTACTAGACCGTTGGGCGAGTGACAATTCTGACCCCTGCATCATAACTTATTTCGATTTTTCAAACTTTCCGATCTGCTGATTGATTTCGTCTGCAATGATCAAGTCTGCCAACGTTCGTGCAAAAACGAGGCTATCTAAGAAAAGGCAACTCTTGCTTCCCATAGGCCTGTCAGTGAAGGAATCAACACGATACAATCGAGTGTTTAAAGATCAGCGACCTTTCGGTCAATCAGTCAGTTTTTGGTCTAACGGTTAGAAGCTTCTAATTAAGTACAGAAACCAGAGAAAATAATACAACATAATTATGAGCAAATTGGATGCATCACTCAATAAGATGACACTAAGTAGTTTAGAAGGCACAGACACGACTTGACAAGTTTATTTCTCGCATCATATTCACTTGTCTCTCAGGACATTAATTTCAGTTAAGGGGTGGATTAATATTTTCACAGTGTATTCCCTTCACACTGACTCCTGAAGTCAAGAAAATACACACACACACACACACGCACGCACGCACGCACGCACGCACGCACACACTAAAGGTACATCATAACTTGTACAACAACAATAGATATAAAATATTGAAAAAAAGTAAACCAAATAAACAAAAAAAAAACCATTAAAACAAAAAAAAGCACACACACACACACAAAACACACACACACACACACACACACACACACACACACACACACACACACACACACACACACACACACACACCACACATCAACCAATCAATAAAAACCAACAGATATGTAGTTCAGTACCACTACAGATCTAGCCAACAGATAAAATGTGGCTGGTTATCGAATGGAAACAAAACGAATTTCTTTTAATTAAAATGCTGCAAGCTAACCATCTATGTGTATATGTGAATAACATTGCCAATTGTTCTGCTAGACTTGCTTTTATTGAACATACTTACCAAATCTCATCAATGCCAACATTTTTCACTTTGTGTCACGTGTCTGCTACACACATACACACATACAACTGTATCTATATACACATTCTCTCTTTGTCTGTCTCTCTCTCTCTCTCTGTCTCTCTCTCTCTCTCTCTCCTGTCTCTCTCTCTCTGTCTCTCTGTCTCTTCTCTCCCCTCTCTCTGTCTCCCTCTCTCTCTGTCTGCTCTCTCTCTGTCTCTCTTTTCTCTCTCTCTCTCTGTCTCTTTCTCTTTCTCTCTCTCTCTCAATGGTTTCATACTCTGATCTCTTTCTCCCCCTCACACACACATTTAAAAAGTAAGTGATAAAACTTACGAAAAGGATAAAATATTACCGGATGACGATGACGTAATTTGCAAAATATAACAAACGACTAGTTGGACCTAAAATAAACTTTGGCTACGAAAGCAAAAAGATAATGATCATAAATATGTATTACATTGAAACAGCTCTCTCTAACTTATACAGAGAAACCATGTAAACGTTGAGATCCATCATCTGCCTTTTACATCTTTGTGTTATCACTACATCTCCCCCTGTTCACTACCCCCCACCCTGATGAAACTTTCCAGAAGAAAGTTTGTCTACCTTTGTTGCAACAATGACTTATTCTGTTAAATCTTGTTGGTTATCATCATAAAGAGAATTTTACTATTTTTCGGGTCAACATGTCGGGCTAGTGAAAATATATACGGGCTAGTAGATCTTAAAATCCACTAGCCCAGCTGGCTAGTTGAACATTTTACTTTTCTCCAGGCTTGTAATGCAATAATCAACAGTACAGTACAGTGAACATAATGCTCAGTATACGGCAATACAGACTAAACAATTATCAGTTACAGTATAACACGAAACGTCGCTTACAAAAAGCTTAAGTGTCTGATAAATGTTATCTCATTGCTACAAGTGGACGCGAAGTTTACCCCAAGTCCAATATTTCGAGGTCAGAACGTGTTTCAAGTGGGTCAGGGCTGAGATAGTGCGCGTATCAGAAAGTAAAATATGCTACATTCTCCCGTGCGTTCTGAACATACTATAGCTGGGAATTGTTCAAGAGGAGTTTATTTTACCCACGCAATTTCATCACTATGCGTTCCACTCAAACCAGCTTGTAATCATCTGGCAGAGCTCTTCTAGAAAAACCCTATACGCTGGCATGGTCTTCAAAATGGGGACGATCCCCGTGGGGATGCCGGAGTTGGGTTGTTTTTTTTCAGTATGAACAGTATCCCCCAGCTTCGGGAAATTCTGTGCTAGAATTTTTTTCCTCTTTTCTGTCACATTCTTTGTTTCTGTCTTCCTCCTTTGTTTTCTGTTGTTTCTAACTTCCTATCATTTTCTGCTTTGCCGGTCCATTTCCCATCACCTGTATGTGTTCGATAAAGTCTTGCGTACTTTCTCTTAGGATTGGTAATTGGTACATGTATTAAGTGCCTTTTTGGCTCTAGGGTACACGTTCATATTGGTTATAGCCCAGCCGACTACTAGAACCATATCAGGACTAACACCACGTCAAAAACGGCAACCTGCTAAAGATGAAAGACAACAGTTAAAAACCATGCTCACCGTTAACCTTGCAAGTCTGAATGGCTCCAGGAAAATGAGATATGCGGAAGCAATTAGGTAATTTAGGCTCGTTTCCATATACGCTTTAATGTTCTTAGTTATGTTTAGATTTGTATTCAGGTATGGTTTTTAAGAGAGAGGGTTTAAGTTTGGGTTTGGGTTTGGGTTTAGTTAAGGGTTGATGTTAGGGTTAGGGTTAGGGTTAGTGTTGTGAGCAATAATTGTTAGGGCTAAGGTTAGTATTACCATTAAGGTTAAGGTTAAGCCTAGGTCTAGTGTTGTGACGCATTACCGTTAGGGTTAGGTTGGGATTAGGTTTAGGATTAAGGCAACGGTTAGGATTAGGTTTAGGGTTAGGGTTAGGGCTATGGTTAGGGCTAGGGTTAGGGTCAGTGATTAAGGTTAGGTTTAGGGTTAGAGTTAGGGTTAGGGTTAGGGTTAGGTTAGAGTTAGGGTTAGGGTTAGAGTTAGGGTTAGGGTTGATGTTAGGTCTAGGGTTAGGGTTAAGGTTAGGGTTAGGGTTATGATTAGGACGAGGGTTAGGGTTAGGGTTGGTGTCAGGTCTAGGATTAGGGGTTATGGTTAGGGTTATGATTAGGACGAGGGTTAGAGTTAGGGTTAGGGTTGGTGTTAGGTCTAGGGTTAGGGGTTAGGGTTGGGTTAGGGTTATGATAAGGATGAGGGTTAGGGTTAGAGTTAGGGCTAGGATTAGGATTAGGGTTAGGGTTATGATTAGGATGAGGGTAGGGCAAAGGCTGATGTTGTGACCAAACTCTGTACGCGCACTTGAATACCCTGTGTCATAAATTGGGCGGAGTGGCCAACGCCAAGGGCATCTCCTTAGATTATGAGCGCGAATGATTTGATATTTGTACTTAATTTTCTTTTTCTTTTTTCTTCCCTTGTTGAAGTATTGTGTGTGTTTTGAAACAGGTTCTAGCCCTGATATGGCTCTACGCAGTCGGCTGGGCTTTAAACAAAAATAACAAAAGAAGAAAGGGGAACGGAGAAGGGCAGGGAAGGGAACCTGAGATGCACTGACACTGCCAGAGAGAGCACTGAAAAGGGCAAAGAACGGGCCAGTTCTCAAATTGTGGAGTTTGGAGTTTGTTCAAATGAGATTCATCGCGCACAAACAATTCCATATGCACTCCAACCAAATCAGCCAGCAACTATCTGGCAGACTCCTTGAGCCTAAGCAAAACCCTATCATCATCATCATCATCATCAGGTGCCTTGCCGCATGGCGTTGGCGATTATGGACTTCCATCTGTCTCTATTTCTTGTTGCTTCAATCATCTCTTATACCTTCCCTGTCTTCAGCCACTCTGCAAGTCCGTGCAAAACCCTATGCACTGGTAATTTGTGGGCTGGTGCTTAGCCTGAGGCAGACATTAGATCTGAACGTACGATTGTTTCGTAAATCGCGTGTATGAACATTTGTGGTACTTAGCCTGAGAAATCCCTTCATGCACGATAACAGCAAGAGGCACAACCTTGAGACAGGTTGTTAAGTTTAAATACCTTGGAACGATCGTTTCGCCAGACGGCAGATGCACGTCAGAAATAGCCAGCAGAGTCGGTCACGCCAAGACAGCATTCAAGAATATAAAAAGCATTCTTACCAACAAATGCCTATCAATTAACATCAGGAAGATAGTTCTTGATTGTTATATACTGTTATACGGTTGTGAGGCGTGGACAGTCAACAAGCAAAGCCAGAACAAGATTGAGGCAGCCGAGATGTGGCTTCTAAGAAGAATGTTGAGAGTTCCATGGGCAGCAAAAAAACAAACAAACAAACAAACAAAAAACAAACAAACGAGACAGTCTTGATGGAGGCAGACACAAGAAGATCACTCATAAGGAAGATTAGGAAAAGACAGGCAACATTTATAGACCATTTTACGAGAAGGGGGGAATTGGAGCACCTGGTCACGACGGGAAGGCTGGAGGGGAAGAGATCACCAGGTAGACCCAGGGAGAAGATACTAGACAGACTTGCAGAGTGGCTGAGGACAAAGAGGGTGGAAGAGATGCTTGAGGCAACAAGAGATAGAGACAGATGGAAGTCCATGATCGCCAACGCCATGCGGCAAGGCACCTGATGATCATGAACAGTACCTAACTCAGACCACACAGTACCAAAGCAACAGAATTATGTTACAGTCCAATTCAAGAGGATCAGACAATTGGAGTTTCAACAACGACTAGTTGAAATTTGCAAAATTCGTTAAAAGAATGGAATGAAATTCTAGACAGTTTCAGTTTCTGTTTCTCAAGATGACGTCTCCGCGCTCGGAACGAATTCCATATGCACTTACGTCACAGGTGCCATGTGTATGGTGATCATGGCACAAACCTTAAGCCTTCACATAAACTCATGAGCTGGCCCGGTCCTGAAATCCTACCTAGACTATGTTTTACTTTGTCTACATTATTTATACTATTACTGTATCAGTCTATCATTGGAACAATCTTGGTTCCATGTAAATGGCATGTGTGTTCGTGTGTCTTATCTTCAAAGAGAAGAACATATATATATATATAAAGTAAATAAATAAACATTTCAAATTTTCTCAGGTCTAGCATGATGTGGGCGGTGCCAGTTTCCTCTTCCCCCTCGTGGGGATACCGGGGGCTCTTTCGGTATAAATAGTATCCCCACCTCCTGGAAATTCTGTGCCGGAAACAGAAGAAGAAGAAGAAAGGGAAGAAGAAGATGATGATGATGATAATGATGATTACGACGACGACGATGACGACGACGACGACGACGACGACGATGACAATATCTAATCTTGAAGACAAGCGTCATTGTGTAAACACACTTTAATCGTCGATGAAGTCTTCCACCTCCATTTTTCTGTTTCCCCAGACGGAGTTGATGACACAGGATGCGTGGTCACGTGCTTCCCATCGTGCAAACGATTCTGTTTCCGGTGTGCTGTGTCATCACGTGAGTGCTGCTATGTTTATTTGTCGTGGTATGTTTGTTTTATTCAAGTAGCCATCGTCGTGTGTGAGGTTTGTTTTTTGATGAATTATCTCTACATGTAGAACTACTTTTATTCGGTTTCATTATCTTAACATAAACATGTAACTGTCCGGTGCTCCTATGTTTGTTTGTCGGGGCATGTTTGTTTTATTCAAGTAACCATGGACAGCAAAGAAAACGAACGAGACAGTCTTGATGGAGGCAGACACAAGTAGATCACTCATAGGGAAGATCAGGAAAAGACAGGCAACATTTATAGGCCATTTTATGTGGAAGGGGGATTTGGAGCACCTGGTCACAACGGAAAAGCTGGAGGGAAAGAGAGCACCAGGTAGACTCAGGGAGAAAATACTGGACGGCTATGGAAAGTGGCTGAGGATGAGGAGGGTGGGGGAGATGCTTGGGGCAACGAGAGATAGAGACAGATGGAAGTCCACGGTCGCCAACGCCATACGGCAGGGCACCTGATGATGATGATGAACCATCGTCGTGTGTGAGGTTTGTTTTCTGATGAATTATCTCAACACGTAGAACTACTTTTATTCGGTTTCATTATCCGTAACATAAACGTGTGACTGTCCCCTAGTTCTTTCCGTATGTGATTGTTCATTTAAGTAACAACTATCACAGTCATCTGAACATTCTTTTCTTTAACCCTTTGACTCCCGAACCCTGTCCACAAGCATCCTGCATTGCCAACCATGTCTGCAAGGCAAAAAATTTAACCCTTTGATTCCCTCACCCTATCCACCAGCTTCCTGCATAGGGTGAGGGAATTAAAAGATTAAGTTTTTGCAGTTGGTGGATGGGGTTTGGGAGTTTAAGGGTTAATTATTTCCAAGAGAAGGAGAGGTACGCCAATACCCAGTCGGTCAAGAACGTATGTCCAAGCCCTGGAGAAAAAAACGAAAACCGTTTATACACTAGGAACAGTATTATCGGCAGATTGACATTAGTAGTATACCTGATGCTTTCATATTCACTATATCTGATGGCGTCTTCTTCTCCACGACCTTCACCACTCTTGCCTTCAAAGCACGACAGACAGCACCAGTCTGACTCCACGGGCTTGAGTTGGCTCACAGTCCTGTTAATGCATTTCTATAAGTCGATGAAGTTTGTTTTTTAAGTGTTAATTTTCCTTCACATTATTAATGTTAACAGGAACCAGAAAAAAAGAAAACACAGAAAAAGAATCAGAACGGGTATTTAATACAACAAGACAAGACAGGAGCAAATTTTCAGCCAACTAGCCTTTGTCAAGCGTAAGATCACAAACGAAAACAAACAAGCCAGATACAAAACGTATTTTGACTCCTGCACCCTGCCCACCAGCATTCTGCATTGCCAACCATGCCTGGAAGACAAAAACGTAACCCTGTGATTCCCTCATCCTATCCACTGAAAAAACTTATAATATTTATTATTAATGTTTGTGTTAAGTTTTAGTTCCATTTCTCTGCTCACGTAGGTCTCTTTTCTCAAGACCTTGCCTCTTCCACTTACAAACTTTCTGTCTCTTACTCTTTTGGTACGCCCCTGTCTTTCCAGATGTTGTTGAGTTGGGCTTTTTTTTTTTTTTTTTTTTTTTTTTTTTGCCATTCCAATTCTTATTTTGATGTCTTTGGAGCATATTCCATCATCAGCTTTTACAGAACCAGCATATTTGAAATCCTTGACATTTTCTAAGGGAACTTTGTTAAATCGAGAAGTCACGATTGCTTTCATTGTCTTTGCCTTTGATATGTAGCACTTTTGTTTTCTTGGCGTTCAAATTTAGGTCAGCCTTTTTGCCTGCCTGCTGTGGAAAAAACATGTCCTTCAGAATTGGTTTTGTATCCCACATGAAGATCCACAGCATGCACTGAAGACCAGTATACCTACCCACCCGTTGGATCGATGGAAGAGTTCGCCACTACTGCTAACTATGAATGCCAGTACTAAAACTTCAGTGGTGGATAAGGTACAGGAGTAAAGGGTTATGAAGAAAGGGGAATTGGAGCACCTAGTCACAACAGGAAAGCTGGAGGAAAAGAGAACACCAGGTAAACCCAGGGAGAAAGTATTGGACGGACTTGCAGGGTGGCTGAGGGCAGAGAGGGTGGAAGATGTACTTGCAGCGACAAGGGATAGATGCAAATGGAGGGCCATGATCGCCAACGCTATGCGGCAGGGCACATGATGATGATGATGACTACAACTGCTGCCTTTTTTCTCTGTTACAGGTACATGTGGTCAGTTTTTCTGGGACATGTGGAGGCTGGCTTTCCTTACATCAGGTCTGTGGTTACTGTAACAATTTTGTAACTTTTATCACAGTGTTTGGAGTTTGTTTAAACCGTTTTGACTTCCGCACCCTATTCACCAACTGCAAAAAAAGTAACCCTTTAATTCCCTCACCCTATCCACCAGCTTCCCACAGGAAGCTGGTGGATAGGGTGAGAGAATCAAAAGCTTATGTTTTTGCTTTGCTTGCATGGTTGACAATGCAGGATGCCGGCTGACAGGGTGTGGTAGTCAAAGGGTTAAGAGGGACTCATCACACTCGGACAATTCCATATGCGCTTCACTCAAATCTGCCAGCATCTGCCAGACTCCCTGAGTCTTCTCCAAACCCTGTACGCCGGCAAGCATTTCAAATGGAGAGAAATGAGGGTGTGAGGAGAAAGGCCCTATAAAACACTGAGCTTACACCAGCAGAATGACGGAACCATTAAGATGGGCAGTGAACAGACCAGTTTTTATCATTGCCGGTTGGAACTTAACTCGAGATGTCATATTATGAGAAAGACAGAGACAGAGAGAAAGACAGAGACAGACAGACAGACAGAGATAGACAGACAGACAGAGACAGACAGACAGACAGAGACAGACAGACAGACAGAAAGACAGATAGAGACAAGACAGACCGGGAAAGAGAGAAAGAGAGACAGACAGACAGGGAAAGAGAGAAAGAGAGACAGACAGACAGACAAAGAAAGAGAGAGAGATGAAGAAAAAGAGACAGACAGGGAAAGAGAGAGAGAGAAAGAGACAGACAGACAGGGAAAGAGAGAGAGAGAAAGAGACAGACAGACAGGGAAAGAGACAGACAGACAGGGAAAGAGAGAGAGAGAGAGAGAAGAAAAAAAGAAAGAGAGACAGACAGACAAAGAAAGGCAGGTAGACAGACAGACAGACAGACAGAGAGACAGAGAAGAAGAGACAAAATCAGAGGGAGTGAAACTCGCGAATATGCAGGACACACTGTCTAAGACCATTTTTCATGGTACTCTGGAAGGTGGCCTTGCCGAGGAAGACAAAGAAAGATTCGGGGGATTGAGGAGGAGGACACATATTAAAAACTAGACCAACCTCAATATGCCTGAAGTGTTTGTTGCTGCATCCAAGAACGCAGATGGAGCATGCTGCCTGTGCGCGTGTTTCATCAGTCTTTCCCAATAACGGGATTAGAGGAAGACAAACTACACGCCAACATGCACATAGAGCACTCACGCGCGTAGATGAGCTCGCACGCGCAAGTGTACAAACCACACGCATACACACACTCACACACACACATTCACACACACACACACACATTCACACACACACACAAATTCACACAACACACACACATTCACACACGCACACACACACATTCACACGCACGCACACACACAACACACACACACACACACACACATACACACACACACACACACACACACACACACACACACACACACACACACACACACACACACACATACACACACACACACACACATCCTAAACGGTGATAGTAACCTCAATCTATGGACATCTTTTTTCAATGATGCATGTTTGCGACACTGTGAAACTACTGCTGTGCATTGTTCAAATACGTGCATGCGTACGCGTGTGCGTACGTGTCTGCGTACGTATGTGTGCGTACCTGTGTACGTGTGTTTGTATGTACCTGTGGTGTGTGTCGGTGTGTATCTTTGCATGTGCTTTAGTGTGTATGTGTGTGTGAGTGTGTGTGCATGTGTGAGTGAATGTAATTGTACGTTATGTGTGCATGTGTGTGTACGTGCGTGCTAGCAGTCGTGCGTATGTACGCATACGTAGGTGTGTGCGTGTACGTGTGTGTGTGTGTGTGTGTGTGTGTGTGTGTGTGTGTGTGTGTGTGTGTGTGTGTGTGTGTGTGTGTGTGTGTGTTGCGCCTGTGTGCCTGTGTGCCTGGTGTAAATGTGTAGGCATGTGCCCTATAAATAACAAATACGTGTGTGTGTGTGTGTGTGTGTGTGCGTGTGTGTGTGTGTGTGTGTGTGTGTGTGTGTGTGTGTGTTTCATGTGTGTGTGTGTGTGTTTATGAGAAAGAGTGTGTGCGTGTGTGTGTGTGTGTGTGTGTGTGTGTGTGTGTGTGTGTGTGTGTGTGTGTGTGTGTGTGTGTGTGTGTGTGTTCATGTGTGTGTGGTGTGTCTTTATGTGTGTGTGTCGGGGTGCTTGTGTGTTGATGTATGTGTGTGTGTATATATTGTTGTGTGTGTGTGTGTGTGTGTGTGTGTGTGTGTGTGTGTGTGTGTGTGTGTGTGTGTGGATGGATTTGAACCTATGAACAGTGACACGGGCACTTTCCCTCCAGAGAGCTGTGTGTTCGGCCTGCTGTTGGCCCTGTTCTCCGTCACTTGTGAGTAACAATGCTAGTGATAGAGACGGGGGGGTGGAGGTGGGAGGGGGGTTGGGGGAATAGTGATGATGGTAGCTGCAGTTTTCTTCTTCTCTCTGGGTCTCTGGAAACAGTTTCTCTGTCCATTCCGTCAGGTTGTCAGTCTACGGGTTTTTGTTTGTTTACTTGTTTGTTTTGTTTTGTTTGTTGTTTGTTTGTTTGTTTTTTTGTACTTCCTTCTCCACCTCCCCGTCTCTTTCTCCCTCTGTCTGTTTTTTATTCCCTCCCACCCCACCCCCGCCTGTCTGTCTGTCTGTCTGTCTGTATCTGTCTGTCTCTGTCTGTGTCTGTCTGTCTGTCTCTCTCTCTCTCTCTGTCTGTCTCTCTGTCTCAGTCTGTCTGTTTGTCTCTTTCTCTCTCTCTCTCTCTCTCTTCTCTCTCTCTCTCTCTCTCTCTCTCTGTTCGCTCTTTCTCTTTCTTTCTTTCATACACACAAACACTGTCTCTGTCTGTCTGTCTGTCTGTCTCTGTCTCTGTCTCTCTCTGTCTCTGTCTCTCTCTGTCTCCTCTCTCTCTCTCTCTCTCTCTCTCTCTCTCTCTCTCTCTCTCTCCTCTCAGCAGTTCTCCGTTAGTATGATTTAGCACGGTTATTGGATCTTGTTACATGGCCATACCCTCCTTTCTTTCAGTGCCGATTTACCCCAACAGAGAAGTTTCTTGAGAATTCTTGAATGTTATATAGAACCGATAATGTTATACGGTTGTGAGGCGTGGACAGTCAACACGCAAAGCCAGAACAAGATTGAGGTAGGCGAAATGTGGTTTCTAAGAAGAATGTTGAGAGTTCCATGGACAGCAAAGAAAACAAACGCGACAGTCTGTGATGGAGGCAGACACAAGAAGATCATTGTTAAGGAAGATTAGGAAAAGACAAGCAACATTTATAGGCCATTCTATGAGGAAAGGGGAATTAGAGCACCTTGTCACAACAGGAAAGGTGGAGGGAAAGAGAACACCAGGTAGACCCAGAAAGAAAAAAAATAGACGGACTTGCAGGGTGGTTGAGGACAGAGAGGGTGGAAGATGTTCTTGCGGAGACACAGGATAGATAAATATGGAGGGTCATGATCGCCAACGTCATGCGGCAGGGCACATTGATGATGATGATGATGATGATGATGATGGTGGTGGTGGTGGTGGTGGTGGTGGTGATGTGGTGGTGATGGATGTGGGTGGTGGTGGTGGTGTGGTGTGTGGTGAGATGGTGATGATGATGATGATGAGATGTGATGTGATGATGATGATGATGATGATGATGATGATGATGATGATGATGACAGAAGTTTCTAAGTCATTATTAAACAAAAACCATTCTCCCTTAGAGACCTACCGATAGACAATGGACTGTCCATATTTTCTTAACTTTACAGCGGCCCTGACCGTGCACATAAGATGGAAGCAGGTGAAAACCTTTTACAGAAACGACGCTCCACGTGTCCTCCGCCGTGCCAATAACATCAGCCTCGTTATGGGGCACATCGCTGCATTCGGAGTCTTGGTCGTTGCCAATTTTCAAGTAAGTTAGAGCTCTGGCTGTAAAGAACTCAGTTAAGGATGAATTACTATACACGTCAGAAACTGACTATCCTCAGAAAGCTCGAAAGGATGCATACTCTTCAACATATTCGAAATTTTGCAGATGTTCTCCTAAGCAAAAACAATATTGATAGTAACTAACATTCCAGTAATGCCACTTATTCCATCCATACCTCCCTGGGAACTTGAAAATGCCAACTTTGACATAGACTACGTAAATCTTAATAAAACAGAAGAAAGAAATATTCTAGTATCAGAAGTCAAATCTCATCTAGCCACCTGTTATTTTAATCACCTAAAAATTTTCAAAGACGGGTCTGTTTTAGATACAGCTGATAGCGGAGCTGGATTCGTCATTCCTGCCTTAAAGGTACAAAAATCTTTTTATATAGGTAAAGGCTACTCTATTTTTACATCAGAATTACATGCGATATTGATGGCTCTTACCTATATCAATAGCCTCTCATACGATATCTGCGATATACTATGTGTGTTGATTCTAAATCTGTGTTACGTAGCTTGAAACAAGCAGAACATGTAATACGAAATGACATTATCTTTGAAATCAAACATTTGATACATTGTATTTCATCCAGCGGTGTTGGTATAAATTTTTGCTGGGTTCCGTCACATTGTGGACTTTATTGCAATGAAGTTTCAGACCAGTTAGCAAGAAACGGAGCATCCAAAAATGCCAATACCGTAACATGCCATCATTTACGACTATCAGTTCATGACTTGGTTCTGTGCTAGAACGTTCAGTTTATACAAATTTCTCCAATACCCATAGCCTGATACCTTACTGCCCCAGACACTAGCGTCCTTGATATACAAACTAAGGCTTAACTCTTGGAAAACGAAATATACACAGAATGTATGTATTTGTTCAAAAACATTATCAGTCCACCATCTGCTCTTTGAATGTTCTATCTTACTTACGACATATAGAAATAACAATCTTGATTTTTCATGTACTGACGCTAGAGATATTCTTTACAACAAAAATAATGATATTATCTCGTTAGTCCAGCTGATTCTCAGATCCCCTGTTGGCAGATTGTTATGAAGAATTAATTAATTGTTGTATGTTATTATTTGACACTGTTAATTCATTGTTCTGAATTATTAATTGCACTTGTTCCCCTTCTCCCCTTCTTACATTCAAACTTCTATTACCCTTCCCCATACTCATCCTCCACCCCACCTTTTTTTTTCCCCTTTGTATGTATGTGTGTGTGCGTGCGTGTGTGTCTAAAATCACTATTGTGAACAGACGTTAAATAAAAGATTCATTTATTCAAGTAAGTTATTCCTACCATTTCTACCGATTTACCTCTTTCACATTTACCCTGTCCAGCACCCTATCCCCAGCTGCCTTATGGATTTCAATGGTGAAATCGTAGCTGCAGGAATCTGACGAACAGGTTAATGGAACAAAAAGGTTAAATCGCAAGGTGCAAGATTCCTACTGTTATTTTTGTTTAATCTTTTGACTCTCGCGCACTTGTCCATCATTATCCTGCATTGTCAACCACACTAGCAAAAGCAAAAGCTACTTAACACTTTGACTCCCTCAAACTATCAGCCAACTTCCTGCAGGAAGCTGGTGGATAGGTGAGGAGTCAAAGGGTTAAGTTTGTGCAGTTGAAGGATAAGGTGCAGGAATCAAAGGGTTAAAGCCCAGCCGACTGCATAGAGCCATATCAGGGCTATAACCGTTTCAAAACATACACAATACTTCAACAAGAAAAAAAAGGAACAGAAAATTAAATACACATATCAATGCATTCGCGCACATAATCTATGGACATGCCCCTGGCGTTGACCACTCCGTCCGTTTATTATCCACAGGAGATTTAAAAAACATACCTGAATACAAATTTAAACATAACTAAGGACACTAAAACATATAAAAACAGGCCTAAATCACCTAACATTGCTTCCGATATCTCATATCCCTAAAGCCAAAAATGCACTTACTACATGTACCCAATTATCAATCTTAAGAGAATGTACATAAGACTTTATCGAACACACACATATAGGTGAATGGACCAGCAAGGCAGAAAACGAAAGGAAGAAATGACAGAAAGCAAAAGAACAAGCAGAAACAAAGAAAGTGACAGAAAAGAGGACATTTTATCACATAATTTCCAGATGGTGGGGATACGATTTATACTGAAACTGAAACAGCCCCCAGCATCCCAGCAGGGGTTAGCTGCAGGAATCTGATGAACAGAATAATGAAATGAAACAGTTAAAGCACCAGCTACAAGAAACTGTTGCATAGAGTGAAGGTGTGAAAGGGTTAAATCACCAGCTGTAGGAAGCTGATGAATAGGAAAGGGAGTTAAAAGGTGAAATCACCAGCTGTAGAAGCTGATGAATAGGGACAAGGAGTTAAAAGGTTAAATCACCAGCTGTAGGAAGCTGATGAATAGGGAAAAGGAGTTAAAAGGTGAAATCACCAGCTGTAGGAAGCTGATGAATAGGGACAAGGAGTTAAAAGGTTAAGTCACCAGCTGTAGGAAGCTGATGAATAGGGAAAAGGAGTTAAAAGGTGAAATCACCAGCTGTAGGAAGCTGATGAATAGGGAAAAGGAGTTAAAAGGTTAAATCACCAGCTGTAGGAAGCTAATGAATAGGGACAAGGAGTTAAAAAGTTAAATCACCAGCTGTAGGAAGCTGATGAATAGGGAAAAGGAGTTAAAAGGTTAAATCACCAGCTGTAGGAAGCTGATGAATAGGGAAAAGGAGTTAAAAGGTTAAATCACCAGCTGTAGGAAGCTAATGAAGAGGGAAAGGAGTTAAAGGTTAAATCACCAGCTGTAGGAAGCTGATGAATAGGAAAAGGAGTTAAAAGGTTAAATTGCAAGCTGTAGGAAACTGATAAGGTAAAAAGGAGCTAAAGGGTTAAATCACCAGCTGCAGGAAGCTGTTGAAATATAGCAAAGGAGTTAAAGAGTTAAATCACCAGATGTGGACTGAATAGGATAAAAGAATGCAACCGATTAATCACCAGCTGGGAAAAGTTTTGGATGAATACATGAAAAAAAAAAGAAATAAATAAAACAAAATAAAATGAGATAAAACAAAAGAAACTATAACGTAAGCCCTTTTCTCGCAACTCGTGAAAGATATAACACAAAATGATCGACCGTCTCGTTTATGGTCACGCCAAATGAGTCTTTACGTAGTGAAGTCCTCATTTAATCCTCTTCTCCCACTGGACGAAGCAGCAGGGAAGTTTCAGTCCTTTTCTCCTAATTTTGTGTTTGGTGTTTGTTTGTGATCTTACATTCACGCTGACAAAGGCCAGTTGGCCCGAAAATTTTGCGTCTGTCTTGTGTCTTCTTGTATTAAATACGCGTTCTGATTCTATTTTCGTGTTTTTCTGGTTCCTGTTTGCTTGAACGCCGGCAGTCGCGTTTGTTTTGGTTTACGTAGTGAGTGAACAGACGCAGTATCCGACACTGCAAAACAGACCTTAGTGGCTGTCATGAAGTAGTTTCCATGAAGATGCCTGCTCGTTTCTCTCTCACCCCTCACCCTATTCTTCTCCAGATTCCTGCAAGAAACTAACAGAGCGAGGAACTGACTCACTTCTCTAGTGTTGGCTAGCGCTATTGTGTTGTCTCAGGACCGTCAGCCTGGAATAGACTTCCGCTCTGCCTTCGCCTAACACCTGCCCTTTCTGCTTTTAAATCCAGTTTAAAAACCCACCACTTTTTCCCCACAATGAATTCTACAGCTACTTCTTTCCCTCAGTCTGTGTATTAAATATTGTAAGATGGTCTTTGTTGATTGTATGCGTATGCCTGGTGCCTGAGTGCGCTTTGATATGAATTTTCAAGATTTGCCGACGTGTAAATACTGCAATCATTATCATTATTATTGTTATTATTGTTATTATTATTATCATTGTTATTATTACTATTATTATTATATTAGTAGTAGTAGTAGTAGTAGTAGTAGTAGTAGTATACTATTATTAATATTAATGTTTTATTATTATTATTATTATTATTATTATATTGTTATTGTTATTGTTGTTACTTCTCTTTGTTTTCCAACGGTAAAAATAAATGACACATTGTTTGGTTAATTTTCCATATGTCTGCGGTTGCTGAAATCTACCTGACAAATCTTAAGTTTCAGTTTCAGTTTCAGTTTCTCAAGATGACGTCTCCGCGCTCGGAACGAATTCCATATGCACTAACGTCACAGTGTGAGCCTCCATAGCTCAGTGGTTAGAGCACTTGTCTTGTAAACTAGGGGTCGTGAGTTCGATCCTCACCGGGGAGACAAATCTAAACGTTAAGTTCAAAATACAAGTTAAAACACGAAGGAGAAGAGTGGCAGAATGGTTCAGACGTTCGCCTGCCAATAACTAAACTCGAGGTTCCAGGGTTCGCTCCCCGTAGAGGCCCCGGCTTTTCTCCTCAGTTTGACCGGAAAGTCGAACTGAACGTCTAGTCCTTCGGAAGGGACGAAAAACGAGATGGACCGGTGTGCCTTCTGACATCGCACGCTAAAGATCCCACGGCAGTTGAAAATCTTGAAGAGCAGGGCACTACCTGGCTGCCTTGGTATAAAACATTGGAGAGATTGGTTGATTTCCCAGGTCCCACCCCTTGAAGACAAATTAGCCTTTTTGCCTTTCTGAAGTCTTGGGTAAAAAAATAAGAAAAAAGAATGTGAATATGGATATAAAATTTGAAGCGAAGAAGAGGGGATGGGCGCCGCCCTCGTGGTGCTGGCCACTGGAAAAGTTGAGGTTTCTGCAATCTCACTCCCGTACGACCCCAGGGTTATGGAACTACTCGTATCTAGGTAGGACCTCAGGGACCTGGCCAGCTCATAGGGTTTATGTGGTGCAGGCTTAAGGCTTTCGCCGTGATCATTCTGGATCTTCTCCATCACATGGCACCTGTGAACGTTAGCGCATATGGAATTCATTCCGAACGCGGAGACATCATCTTGAGAAATTGAAACTGAAACAGAAATTGAAAAGACTCATTCTACACTTCCGGTATATTCAGGAAACCAACGTGGTAGTGGTCCATTTGATCGGAGCGTTCTTGGCTTTCGTGGTGGGCACCGTTTATGCCTGGGTTCAAACCTTCATCACCTACAAGACCGTTTCGCTTCCTGGTCATCGATCTTGCCTCCGTCACATCCGTCTGGTGGTGTCAGCTGTTTGCACGGTTTGCACTCTCTTGGGTATCCTTTGCGCCAAAGTATGGTTGTTCTGGTTTGTTTTCCTTGGACATTTTGTATTTGCTTTTTTTTTTTCTCTAGGATAATCGCACTCAAGGAGGTTATCTTTCTGTTCATTTTCTTTTTTTTACGTCCCATTTTTACGCCATCTTGATGTCCACAAAGCTGGCACAGTTTTTCTTTTTTTTTTTTTTTTTTTTTTTTTAACAATGCATGATAATGATGTCGATGAGGATGATAATCATGATGCTATGAAGTTCCATCTTGAATTGAGACTGCGCGACAGAGTTGTACTCTACACTTACTGTCATAATATATCCTGGCGCCAACTAGGCTCGAGAAATACAGACACCTGCGGTGTCGGTCAGAAGATTTCAGCAACACCCTCAATGACGCATCCATGAAGTGGATGAGACTCGACTGTGTGGTCCCAGTCTTCCCAGTGAGCCCATAGCACGCCTAACTCTGGGTAGGAACCGGTTAGACCAAAAAAATCCCACAAATGATAATAGTTTTAAAGAGACTAGTGGGGGATTCGAAGCCACAACCTTCCAGTCGGTCGACAGTTGTGTAAACCACTACACCACGGCAACTGGTTTGTATTTGCTTTTGTTTTTGATGTAACACTTCTTCAGTAGGCATGCCACTAGGATTTAGCATACTGAATTTGGAGCAATGATGTTCAAGGCATATAGTTTTTTTTTTCCTGATTACACCACATGAACTGTAAGTTTCAGTCTTGTTCCTTTGTATCTAGTACAGATGTCTAGCAAATAGAATGTTGAACAATTGGCTGGATTTGTGAGTCAAAAACTTTAAGATATCTCTACGGATAATTTTCAAACTTACTTAAACTCAACTCTTTCAAACTTTGAGAGCTGCCTTCTGTGCTCTAGTCTTGCGCGCACGCGCGCGCGTGTGTGTTTGTATGTTAGTGTGTGTGTGTGTGTGTGTGTGTGTGTGTGTGTGTGTGTGTGTGTGTGTGTGTGTGTGTGTGTTTCTCTCTGTCTCTCTCTGTCTGTCTGTCTCTTTGTCTGTTTGTTTGTCTGTCTGTCTGTCTGTCTCCGCTCTCTCCTCTCTCCTCTCTCTCCTCTCTCTCACTCACTCACTCTGTGTATCTGTGTGTGTCTGTGCTGTGTTGTTTGTGTGTGTGTGTGTTTTCTCTGTCTGTCTGTCTGTCTGTCTCTCTCTCTCTCTCTCTCTCTCTCTCTCTCTCTCTCTCTCTCCCTCCCTCTGTGTGTGTGTGAGTGAGTATGTGAGTATGTGCATGAGCACACGTGTATGTATTGATGTGTGCATGCATGTGTATAACCCGTGCATTTGTGGTTGAAAACGTTTTACATGTAGACTGAACTTGTAAGCCTTAACAGCACTGCAGTGGTGGTCTTTGCAAATATTGCCACCAACAAGCGTCTCCAGGTTGACAAAGACTTTGACCGCTTCAAGTGGTCTCCTGATAATGAGGTTGTCTTTTTTTTTCTTCTTTCTTTTTTCCTACTATCTCCATTATCTTGGTTTCGTGACTGATTGATAATCGTTCGTCACCATTGTTGTCGTC
>CM060312.1:58214401-58216901 GCA_030674185.1 Monoplex corrugatus | reverse complement strand
TCCTCTGCAGGTAAGCGGTGGCTGGAGTGAAGGAGTGGAAGGGTCAAAGGGTTAATCGCATCACCATGAACAAACATCACTTACCCGACCGCCAGACTCATCCATCAGCCCATAACTTCAATATCCTCAGTTCAAGTTTATCATCACTTTCCTTCCCTTAAATGTCCTCATATTCAACTCTAGTTTCTTCAACCACTGTGAGATCCGCGGACTCTTTAGGGGACTCGGGTTCTTGTTGCTGTTGTTGACCAGTAGCCGGCATGGCGTCTTCGTTGCCCTCTTCATGAGCTTCCAGGTTGACACGGCACCTGCGGCAGTCCTTCCCTCTTGAACTGCCATTTCTTGTCGTCCAACATGTCGGCCAATTTCAGCATGAAGGGCGAGTAGAAGTCGGACAGGAGGGCTGCGGTTTCTGGCATCATGTCCCCTTCCTCCTCCCTTGTCCTCCCCTTTCTGGTTACCGGGATATCCGTGATTTTTAGCAGGTTGTATTCGTCCAAAGTGTCTGGCGGACATTGGAATAAGAACAGTTTGCATCTTATCACAGGATTAACACACAATACACATATACATACTTTTTTTGGGGAGAGGGGGGGGGGCGTCATCGCACTCCGGGTGGTTACCTTTGTGCTCACCTTTTTTTTTTTTTTGTCCATTTTCTGCGCCACCTTAATGGCCACAGAAGCTGGCACAGTTGTTGATTTTTTTTTTACAATGCAATGACGATGATGTCGATGAAGATGATAATCATATGCTATGGAGTTCCATCTAGGACTGAGACTGTGTGACAGGGCTGTACTCTACGCTTACTATCATAATATATGCTGGCGTCAACCAGGCCTGAGAGATACAGGCACCTGCGGTGGTGGTCAGAAGATTTGAGCAACACCCTCAATGACGCATCCGTGAAGTGGATGAGACTCGACTGGTCCCAATCATCCCCATGAGCCCCATAGCACGCCCAACTTTAGGTTGGAGCCGATTAGAGCCGAAAAATCCCACAATGATTTTTAAAGGAACTGACGGGGATTCGAACCCACCACCCTCCAGTCCGTAGTCCGTTGCGTTAACTACTACACCATGGCGACTGGTCATATACATAAATTAGTCTTCACCATATTTTGCAAGTGCACGATATATACAAATACTAAAAATTGCAGCTGTCTGCTGATTGTCTAGTCAAGTGGAATTAAATGCGCTATTATGCATTCATAATAGCGAAACTGCCTTCTGAAAGGATTAGAATTCATCGCTCATTGATTAACTCTAGATAGGCAACACTAAGTAGATACAGTGCGCATATGGAGATACAGACAAATTAAGCATTAAAAAACACAAATTTAGAGCTCAGAATCGGAAAGACAAAAACGACAGCAACAAAACAACACCATCATCATCATCATGTATCCTGCCACATGGCGTTTGCGATCATGGCCCTCCACACGAATCTACCCCTTGTCGCTGCAAGTTCATCTCCCACCCTCTCTGTCCTCAGCCACCCTGCAAATCCGTTCAATATGTTCTCTGTGGGTCTAACTGGTGTTCTTTTTCCCTCCAGTTTTCCTGTTGTGACCAGGTGCTCTAATTTCCCTTTCCTCATAAAATGGCCTGTAAATGTTGCTTGTCTTTTCTTAATCTTCTTTATTATGATCTTCTTGTGTCTGCTCCTTCAAGACTGTCTCGTTTGGTTTCTTTGCTGTCCATGGAACTCAACATTTTTCTTAGAAACTACATTTCAGTTGCCTCAATTTTGTTCACTCCAAAATCAGAATAAGAAAATCTTTAGACCCGCGTGACTTATGGATCAACATGATATATCAAAATCTAGATATAAAAGTCCGAATTTTCCTGGCTACAGATTATTATTTTTAACATTCTTACTATAAATCATTGCTCTGTAATGGACTTGAAATCAAATATGATCTCGCTCGGGTTCGAATCCTGTCTGCAACACATTTATGAAGTTCATTAACACAATTGGTTAAATCGGCGAGCTGACTACGCCGAGGCCGGGGGACGACAACCATGTGAGCCACTGAACTTTATGTAGTTTCAATTTCAGTTTCAATTGCTCAAGATGACGTCTTCGTGCACAAGCAAGTCCGTGATCATTCTGGATCATTCTATGTGTGTGCATGTGTGTGTGTGTGTGTGTGTGTGTGTGTGTGTGTGTGTGTGTGTGTGTGTGTGTGTGTGTGTGTGTGTGTGTGTGTGTTGTGTGTGTGTGTGTTTATGTGTATTGTATATGTACGTTCTGTTTGTTTGTTTCTTTGTGTGTGTGCGTGTGTGTATCTGGATCAATGAAGAGGGCAACGAAGACGCCATGTCGGCTAATGGTCAAGCAAAATTTATAGGCCATTTTATGAGGAAAAGGGAATTAGAGCACCTAGTCACAACAGGAAAACTGGAGGGAAAGAGAAACCAGTTAGACCCAGAGAGAAAATATTGAACGGACTTGCAGGGTGGCTGAGGACAGAGAGGGTGGGAGATGACATAAACC
>CM060312.1:58204401-58209401 GCA_030674185.1 Monoplex corrugatus | reverse complement strand
GGGTATAATCACATTTGAAGTCCGCAGGACAACTACTGTTCAACAGAACAGGGACCAGCAGAAGCAGAAGGCAAGGCCACAGAGCCCCATCCCATGATGTGTCAGTCTCACATGTCTCACCTGTTGGCGTCACGGGTTCAGTGTTGGCCCTGCACTCTTTGACACCACCACCTCCCTCCATCTCTTGACTTTTGTGGACAATTTCTTGAATAGTTAGGCCACTTATGTTGGTTATGTTCTCGATGTATGAGATTGGAGATCTGCCTTTCTTCCTTTTTGCCACTGCTATTCCTTGAAAAATGGTTGCCATGAGGTCCGTGTTCTTGCTGCGTGACACTTTGGCCAATGTATTGTAGTTTCTCTTGTTGATGTCTGCTAATAGTGGTGGTATCAAGTTCATCCAGGACACTTTCATTAGTTCTTCTATCTCTCCATTTGACACGTAGTAGTCTCCAATAAAACCACATCTCTGCTGTCCTCAATTCCTCTGCAATCGGTTTTTCTCAGAGTCCAGGCTTCGCAGCCATAAATCATGACTTGTGGCTGCGTCTATGCTAGGTGAATGGGTAGCGCAAACTGTGTTGGATTTGAGAAATTCTACATGGGAGATAATCCGTGACTTCAAGAGTTATGTTGCTTAGTTAATATTTAAAATTCTCCCTGCTTCCCTCTTATTTCCTTTGGTGAAACATTTTTAAAGTCTAATTTTCAGGCCAAATGGTATGCCTCTGTCTTTCCAGATGTGTCAACAATCCCACAATAAGGCCCATAGCAGAAGGTAAAGGTCCAGTATGCCTGTTCATCTGTCTTCCGATCGACAGGAGAGTCCGTAATCGCAATAACATTCATCAAACCTTAATCGATCTTTCAGAAGAAAAGAAAGATTCGCTACAATTACAATAACAGTGTCCCCCTTTTGACCTCCTTTGCATTGGATACCAGTTGTGAGCATGGCAAATGACTTTATTCGTTTACACTTTTCATTTTAGACATGTCTTTTCTGGTATAGATGTAGTTCCCAAATATCAATCAAAATCTAAGCACTAGACAACCAAGCCCATTTACCTTTTCATTCAGCTCCTTGATCGTGTATAATCAGAAAGTGCACAGTTACTCGAAATCTATTTCCATCCTTTTTTTTTTCCTCAACAAACTCTAACCAAAACTTTTGATAATGTAAATGTCAGTATGCTGTAACAGCCACCAAGAGAAAGAAAGCAATGTTGTCTCCCTTGTAAAAGTAACGACAAACAAAATAATAAACAAGGAGAAGAGAGAAAAAAAGACAGAATAAACCTTTTACTTGACACATTAAGCTGAAATATAAAACGAAACAAACCAGACAGGGTTTTATTTCTCGTTGTCTTCCTCAGAGGTTTCTGTTTCAGACAGTTTATTCTGTGAAGTAAAAGAAGAAGGAACCAGAAAAACACGAAAATAGAATCAGAACGCGTATTTAATATACCCATACAAGACGGGCGCAAATTTTGTCAAGCGGTATAAATGTAAGATCACAAACGAACAAACACCAAATACAAAAATTAGGAGAAAAAGAAACTCCTGCTGCTTCGTCCAGTGGGAGAAAAGGACTAAAATGAAGTCATAATGGTAAGGAATGGGGAGAGGGGAAGCAAATATGATTGCAGAGGGGCCGGAAGTGAGATGAATTCTGCAATTTGAAAAGTGGTCATGCCGTATTAGAATTGTTTAATCCTGAAGAGGGTCCAGGGCTAAAACTGAAAACTATGATGCACTAGCTAAGAGCAGAATGTAAAGTACTTTACTATTAAACAATGCATATATATACATACAAGTTCATACATACATACACACACGTATCCATAAATACACATATATACATACATACATACGCACATACATACATACACACATACATACAAACATATATATACATACATATATATATCTGCATACATACACACATGTATCTACACACATACATACATATACCTGGATACAATACATTCCCACATAAATATGAAAATATGAAAAAAATATAAGCATATGATCGACTGAATGGAAAAATATAAAGTTAAAAGGTATGGCTAATGTAAAGTGAAGTGAAGTGAAGTGAAGTGAAGTGAAAGGTCTATCCTATCACCTTGTTTTTGCTTGTTCTTATCTTTGCAAGGGAGACAACTTTCTTTGCTTTCTATTCTTGGGACTGTAGGAGTTTACTCACATTTACTTTACTTGGCCGCCCCCGTGGGGATGCCGGGGCTCTTTCAGTATAAATAGTATCCCCACCTTCTGGAAATTCTTTGCTAGAAATTTCCTCTTTTCTGTCACTTTCTTTGTTTCTGCCTTGTTCCTTTGCTTTCTGTCATTTCTACCTGTCATTTTCTGCCTTAATAGTCCATTCACCTTTATGTGTTCGATAAAGTCTTGTGTACTTTTTCTTGGGATTGATAATTAGGTACATGTATTAGGTGCATTTTTGGCTCTAGGGAGGTGATATATGCAGAAGCAATTTTAGGTAATTTATGCCTGTTTTTGTATATGTTTTGGTGTGTTAGGTAGACTTATATGTGTATTCAGGTGTGCTTTTTCAAATTCCCCGTGCGGTAAATTGGAAGGAGTGGTCAACGCCAGGGGCATGTCCTTAGATTATGTGTGCGAATGCATTGATATGTGTACTTAATTTTCTTTTCTATTTTTTTTTCTTTTGAAGTTTTGTGTGTTTTGAAACAGGTTATAGACCTGATATGGCTCTGCGCAGTCGGCTGGGCTTTATTAACAACAATAACATAACATAACATAACTTAACTTTACTTAACAGTATATGTAGTTCCAGGCAGACGTTTTCTTCTTACAGAGCTTTCGGGTTTTAAAAAAATCATTTCGTCCTACATATATCGTTTGTGTGAATATTTTGGTTGTGAAGAATAAACAGGTTAAGTAACCCAAATGTTGTTGGTATACTTCTGCACATTAATCTTGCTACACTTTATGTTACAGACACGCGAGTTACTGTTGGGATGTAAATGGATATAAATGTGCTGAATCTAGAATCGTCTTTAAGTAGTTGAGAAATCGTTGTGGTCACGCAAACATGCTCGCATGCATGCACGCGCACACATGAAAATGCACGTACAGACTCGTGCACGTACGTTGGTATGCCTATGCACATACGTGTATACGTTGTTTTTTTTTTCTTCCTCTCTGTGTCTTTGTCTCTCTCTGTCCCTGTTTGTGTCTCTCTCTCTCTCTCTGTGTCTTTGTCTCTCTCTGTCCCTGTCTCTATCTCTCTCTCCTCTCTCTCTCTCTGTCTTTGTCTCTCTCTCTCTCTCTGTCTTTGTCTCTCTCTTTGTCTTCTCTCTCTCTCTCTCTGTCTTTGTTCTCTCTGTCTCTGTGTCTTTGTCTGTCTGTCTCTCTCTCTGTGTCTCTCTCTCTGTGTCTCTCTCTTATCTCTGTCTCTGTGTCTCTTGTCTCTCTCTCTTGTCTCTCTCTCTCTCTCTCCTCTTTTGTCACACACACACACACACACACACACACACACACACACACACAACACACACACACACACACAAACACGCGCGCGCGCGCGCACACACAGCCACAAACTCACATATGCACACAGACACAGTCATTCATAAGCACATTCAGATATACACACAGTCGCACACACGCAAAGAAGCAAGCAAGTAAGCAAACACAGTAACGATTCTTTAACTTTTAATTAAACATGTAATTATAAAAACTTACCAAAGATGGATTCTGACTTTCCTCTGTATAGAAGCTCTTTCGTGAGGTTTTTCCCGTGTTTGCCCACTAGCTCTTTGGCATATTCTTTAAGACTTACAGGATCTGGAGAACAAGAATGAAAGATCAATAAAACTTACAAAACAAGAACACACACGCACGCACGCATGCCTACAGACACACGCACAATAACTCACACTACTGTTTTTCACATATATCCCACCACGAATCACCTTCATCCATAATACACATTAACTCTCTCCTCACCTGCCCGCCCCACACGCGCACGGACTTGATCCCCTGTCTCAAGACGCACAGGTGGAAGCACAAATTCACACACATTTCATGCCTCACCCTGACCCATTCAAAACACACCGACATACACAGAGACACAGACACACACACAGACACACACACAAACACGCACACACACACGTACAAAAAAATCTACACACATATACACACAGAGAGACACACAAATAACGCTCACACAAACACGCACACACACACTCACGCACACGCACACACACGCACGCACACGCACACACATACACGTGTACACAAACGACACACATACACACACACAAACACACGCATACATACGCAAACACGAGCACGCACATGCATAACGGACATAGATACACCCCTTCAGACACGCACGCGCGTACGCGCGCGCACACACACACACACACACACACACACACACACACACGCACGCACACCACACACGCACATACATCTTACCACCCGACCTATATCACTCTAAACCACCCCAGCCTCTCCCCCCTCCCACACACGCACATACATCTTACCACCCGACCTCTATCACTCTAAACCACCCCAGCCCCCCCCCCCCACACACACACTACACACACACATACGCACCACACACACATACGCACACACACGCACATACATCTTACCACCCGACCTCTATCACTCTGAACCATCCCAGCCCCCCCTCCCACACACACACACATACACACACACACACACACATACATCTTACCACCCGACCTCTATCACTCTAAACCCCCCCAACCCCCCCCCCCACACACACACACATCTGACTACCCGACCTCTATCACTCTAAACCACCCCAGCCCCTCCCCACCCCCCACACACACATACATCCTACCACCCGACCTCTATCACTCTAAACAACCCCAGCCCCTCCCCCCCCCCCACGCACATACATCTTACCACCCGACTTCTATCACTCTAAACCACCCCAGGCCCTCCCCCCCACACACACATACATCTTACCACCCGACCTC
>CM060312.1:58191901-58196901 GCA_030674185.1 Monoplex corrugatus | reverse complement strand
ATTGTGTTGAAAATTTCTTCTTGTGAGACTGGGGTAAAAGTAGTGAGAGGTGTGCCAGAGAAGGAAGGGTCAGGTGGGCATGGTTGACAGGGTGTCCTGTCAAGCCTGTCACGAAGAGTTTGTATTTTGGTGGTGAAATACTTAGAGAATACAGATGGGAGTTCTTCATTTGTATGTTTTGTTGGGAGAGGTAAGTCTTTTCGTGTGCCAAGGAGATGATTCATGGTTGTAAAGAGTTCTTTTGAAGAAGAGGCATTCAGGATTTTGGTTTGGAAATAGCTTGTTTTTGCAGATGCAATGAGGGTGGATACTTTTGTTTTAGAGGCTTGGAAAAGTTGCCTGTGTACAGTGAGTTTGGATTTGCGCCAGCGGCGCTCTGCTCTGCGGCGGGCACGTTTTGCACAGGCAATCTCATGAGTGAGCCAGGGGGTAGGGGGGCGGTCAGGTAAAAGACGGGTTGTGGCTGGAGCATGAGTGTCCAGAAGATGGTGGAGAGTAGTATAGAATTCATCGGCAAGGTTATGTGACTTTTCAGAAAGGAGACGGGAGGCATCAGATGAAAATGTGGAGAGGTCGATAGATTTGAGATTGCGTCGAGTCACTGTGCGCGTGGTACGGGAAGGAGGAGAAATGTCAAGAGAACAGAGAATTTTGTCACTAATGTCTTAAAATATTATACCTTATAACATCAGTTCACTTCGTTTGGCTTATTGTGGCCTTCACCAGTACAGCAATAACTGTGACGAACGTGATTTGTGTTGGAGGTGGCAGTAATGAAAATATTAGAGGTTATTGGAGTAATGGTAATAATAGAGGTATCAGTGGATTTGGCTGTTGTAGAAACGGTAGTGCTGCAGCAACACTGTTAGAGATAGAAATATATGTTGTTTGAATGTTTGTTTGTCTGTTTGTTCGTTGTTGTTGTAGTTGTTTTACATCTCTTACCCACTGGCAGGGAAGTTTTTAGTCCCGTTTTTATTATCCATTGTTTGGTGTCTGTGATTTGTCTGTGACCGTGCGTTCGCGCTTGACAAAGGTTAGTTGGCCGAAAATTTGCGCTTGTTTTGTTTTGTCTTGTTGGAGACGCGCTTACATTGGTTTTCTTGTTCTTCTGGTTTGTGTTTGCTTGGGCGCGGGCAGTCAATCTTGTTTTGGATCTTGTTGTTTATTGTTACAGTCTTTTGTTTGTCTGTTTATTTGTTTGTTGGTTGGTTTCTTTGCTTTTTTTTGTTATAATCTTGTGTTTGTTTGTTTATTTGTTTTTGTTTTTGTTACAATCTTTTGTTTGTTTTGTATGTTTGATTTTTGTTACAATGTTCTTGCTTCAGCTTTTTGTTGTTGTTTTTGTTTTTTTGTTTTTGGTCTAACATCACGTATGTATGTAAAGTGAGCAGATGTAAAATCGAGGTTACAAGACACACGGGGAGGTGGGGGTGGAGGGATGGGGTGCAGAAGATCGTTACATGGTCTGTGTATTATAATAGTGACGATATGAAAACGGATTTAGCTTTTATCAGGCGTCCTACAGATACGGATAATGTACGATCCTAAAGGAAACCCTGTTTTAATTCTGTCTATCCTTCCATCTATCCATCCATCCATTCATCTATCTCTCTATGATCTATCTATCTGCATGTCTATCTATCTTACCATCTACCCATCTATCTATCTATCTGTCTATCTATCTATCTATCTATCTATCTATCTGCATGTCTATCTATCTTACCATCTACCCATCTATCTTTCTATCTATCTATCTATCTATCTATCTATCTATCTATCTTTCTATCTATCTGTCTGTCTGTCTGTCTATCTGTCTGTCTGTTTGTCTGTCTGTCTGTCTGTCTTCTATCTGTCTGTCTATCTATCTATCTATCTATCTACCTATCTATCTATCTTTTATTTGTCTATCTATGTATCTATCTGTCTGTCTGTATCTGTCTATATCTGTCTCTCTGTTTATCTATCTGTATCTGTCTGTCTGTCTGTCTGTCTGTCCATCTAATGATTTTTCCATCAGACTGTGACTTACCTCCAGCGGACAATCTGCCTTGGGCTCGTGAGCCAGAACCAGCAAACCGACCTGACATTCTGCCAGCAGCCGCACCAGCACGTCCTCTGGGTCGTGGCGGAGTCTGGTCCTCCATTCCTGTGGACACAGATCAAGATAAGAATGATGATACATCATCATCAAAACGTTGTGAAAAAGGTGCCCCAAAAAATGCTGTGGCCATTGATTTGGGGAAGAAATGGGACAGTTAAGAAAAACACAATCAAGAAAAGTGTGGGGAAGGAAATGGGACACTGAAAAAAAGGGTGTATAATAGGAAATGAGTCAGTTTAAAAAAATGAAATAGGAAATGGGTCAGGTAAAAAATAAATAGGAAATGGGTCAGTTTAAAATAATAAAACAGGAAATGGGTCAGTTTAAAAAACAAAATAGGAAATGGGTCAGTTTAAAAAATAAAATAGGAAATGGGTCAGTTTAGAAAGTAAAATAGGAAATGGGTCAGTTTGAAAAGTGAAATAGGAAATGGGTACGTTTTTAAAAAAGTAGGAAATGGGTCAATCTAGAAAATAAAATAGAAATGGGTCAGTTTAAAAAATAAAAGAGGAGATGATGGGTCAGTTTAAAAAATGAACAGAAAAGGATTATATTAAGTAGGGTAAATATAGGCACAAACAGGAAACGATGATATTAAGTAGGGCAACTGTAAGTACAAACAGGAAATGATGACATTAAGTAGGGTTAATGTAGGTACCACCAGGAAATGATGATATTAAGTAGGGTAACTGTAAGTACAAACAGGAAATGATGACATTAAGTAGGGTTAATGTAGGTACGACCAGGAAATGATGACATTATGTAGGGTAAATGTAGGTACGACCAGGAAATGATGATATTAAGTAGGGTTAATGTAGGTACGACCAGGAAATGATGACATTAAGTAGGGTTAATGTAGGTACGACCAGGAAAGGATGATATTAAGTAGGGTAACTGTAGGTGCAAACAGGAAATGATGATATTAAGTAGGGTTAATGTAGGTACAAACAGGAAATGATGACATTAAGTAGGGTTAATGTAGGTACCACCAGGAAATGATGATATTAAGTAGGGTAAATATAGGTACAAACAGGAAATGATGACATTAAGTAGGGTTAATGTAGGTACGACCAGGAAATGATGATATTAAGTAGGGTAAATATAGGTACAAACAGGAAATGATGACATTAAGTAGGGTTAATGTAGGTACGACCAGGAAATGATGATATTAAGTAGGGTAAATATAGGTACAAACAGGAAATGATGACATTAAGTAGGGTTAATGTAGGTACGACCAGGAAATGATGATATTAAGTAGGGTAAATATAGGTACAAACAGGAAATGATGACATTAAGTAGGGTTAATGTAGGTACGACCAGGAAATGATGATATTAAGTAGGGTAACTGTAGGTACAAACAGGAAATGATGACATTAAGTAGGGTTAATGTAGGTACGACCAGGAAATGATGATATTAAGTAGGGTAACTGTAGGTACGACCAGGAAATGATGACATTAAGTAGGGTCAATGTAGGTACGACCAGGAAATGATGACATTAAGTAGGGTTAATGTAGGTACGACCAGGAAAGGATGATATTAAATAGAGTAAATGTAGGTACGACCAGGAAAGGATGATATTAAATAGGGTTAATGTAGGTACGACCAGGAAAGGATGATATTAAATAGAGTAAATGTAAGTATGACCAGGAAAGGATGATATTAAATAGGGTAAATGTAGGTACGACCAGGAAAGGATGATATTAAGTAGGGTTAATGTAGGTACGACCAGGAAAGGATGATATTAAATAGGGTTAATGTAGGTACGACCAGGAAAGGATGATATTAAATAGAGTAAATGTAGGTACGACCAGGAAAGGATGATGTTAAATAGAGTAAATGTAGGTACAGTTTTTTTTTTAATCACTGAAGAAGGAAAATAGGGTTGTCTCACATTGGTGTGGTAATGATCAGAGAAACGGAAAGACATAGACAAACGAACAAAGAGATGAACCTTTTTCTCAACAAAGCTGACTGACCGGTCTAAGACGTCGCAAACAAAATAGAAACCTTTCAGAAAAACAGCTCTGCGGTAAAAAATAAAATCCTGATGGGGGATGGGTGGTCAGTAAACCCAGGTGACCCTCCTAGAGTGCTCTGTCGGTATTTAGGTCCTTCAGAGGTGAAGCTTTCAAGACCTTGCCTGCGCATAGGATTTTGTCCAGGCGCAGGAAGTCTGCCAGATAATTGATTGAAAAGAAAAATATCAAGGCTTTGAGTCAGTAACTTCTACTGTTGGAAAACACGATGCCATTATCGTTATCGTTGTCTGTCTCGTCTGCTTACCTTCTTCGTCGTCATCCCCAAGATCCCCAGCGGAAGCTCTTGCTCTGGCCCCTCCCTCGCCATGGCCCCACCCATTCGGCCAGCAGGACCTCCTGCACCTGCACCTGCACGTGCACCGGGACCTCCAGCGCGCGCAGCAGCACCTCCGAATCGGCCTCCTGCGCGTGCTCCTGCTGGGCCTCCTGCGCGTGCTCCTGCTGGGCCTCCCGCGCGTGCTCCTGGGCCTCCCGCGCGTGCTCCTGGGCCTCCCGCGCGTGCTCCCGGACCTCCTGCGCGTGCTCCTGGTCCTCCTGCACGTGCTCCCGGTCCTCCTGCACGTGCTCCTGGTCCTCCTGCACGTGCTCCCGGACCTCCTGCGCGAGCACCACGAGGACCTCCCGCGGGTCGTTGACGAGCTCCTGAACTGAGATCATACGGGATACATTTTGTGGTGAAACAGCGAAAAACTTTTTTTTTTTCGATTTGTTATTCTAAATATATGTAATAGTGTCTGTTGTTTACGCCCCTTTGTTAATCAAACATAATCAGTTGTGAAGGTCTGCGTGTGTGCTTTAAAAGTTGTTACCTTAAGTCAGTTATCATAATCAAATTTATCAACTAAATTTGAGTCCA
>CM060312.1:58169401-58171901 GCA_030674185.1 Monoplex corrugatus | reverse complement strand
TGGAACTGCTTCATTGTGTATGTATGTGTGTGTGTGTGTGTGTGTGTGTGTGTGGGGTGTGGGTGGGTGTTGTGTTTGTATGTGTGTGTTTTACTTGTTTGTGGATGTATGTATCGTGTGTGTGTGTGTGTGGTGTGTATATGTGTGTGTGTGTGATGGTGTAGTGTTGTTGTGTGATGTGTTGTGTTTATGTGTGGGTGTGGGTGATGTGGTGTGTGGTGTGTGTGTATGTGTGTGTGCTGTGTGAGTGTTGTATGTGTGTGTGTGTGTGTGTATGTGCGTGTGTGTGTGTGTGAGTGTGTGTGTGTGTGTGTGTGTGTGTGTGTGTGTGTGTGTGTGTGTGTGTGTGTGTGTGTGTGTGTGTGTGTGTGTGTGTGTGTTTTCCATAAAAGGATGATATAATTACTTCTTTTGGACTGAAACCTTTCACGAGGAACTATCGTCATCGTCGTTGCAAAAAACATTTTGTTGATTTAGGTATCGTTGCAAAAAACATTTTGTTGATTTCGGTATGTTTTGATTCTTCTTTTCATTTGTGGGTGGCGGGGCGGGGGTGGGTGGGGGGTGGGGGTGGCAGGTGGGGGCAGAATATCGTTTCATTTCATGATAGTTTATACAATTGTCAAGATGACAGAAACGTAGAACACATTATAAGAAAGAACTTTGAAGGACCACCCATAAAGAAAGATGAAGTTAGAGCAGCATTGAAAAAAATGAAACCATGAAAAGCCCCAGGACCAGACAACATTACCACAGAGATGATTCAAGCCCTGGAGGAATTCGGTATAGAAAAAATATCAGTCCTCCTAAATGAAATTTACGACACTGGAAAAATCCCCAAAGATATGTCAAAAATAATTTTCATTGCACTTCCAGGGGGGGGGGGGGGGGCAGGGGCTGTGGAGTGCGAACTCCATCGCACGGTCAGTTTGGTGAGTCATGTGACCAAGATCCCATTGAGGATGATCCTGATGGGGACAAGGAATGGAGTCGGGGAGCAGATGTTGGATAGACAGTGTGGATTTGTGGAAGGGAAAGCAACTGTTGATGCCATGTGGATCCTGGGAGCTATCATGAAGAGGTTAATCGAGGTGAACGGGGATTTGTATTTGTGCTTTGTTGACTGTGCCAAGGCTTTCGGTCGGGTGGGACATGGGGGGTTGGTCGACCAACTAGAGAGACTCAATGGTGATGGAAGGAGTCTACGAATGGTCAGAGATATGTGTTGGGAACATACATGTGCAGCTGTAATGGGGGTAGGGGGCGATGTGGGCTCTTTCCGGGGCATCAAAAGAGGAGTCAGGCAGGGCTGTGTTTTGTCACCAGATCTGTTTTCACATTGCGGCGAGGGTATCATGGGAGACCTAGAGGAGGGCCCTGAATTGGGGGTTGGAGGAAAGGTGATGGGCTGCATTCGATGCACAGATGGCGCCGTGCTGATTGCAGAGAGTGAGGGGGACCTGCAGGACCTTGTGGGTATGCTTGGGATGGAGGGCCGGGATGGGGGGGGTGGAGCTGGGCGGCAGGGGGACTGAAGTCATGGTGATCGGTGGGTGGCACGAAATCCCCTCATGCAGGGTGGCGGCAGGCGGCACAACCTTGAGACAAGGGCGGTGTGTTTGGAGGTCTGGGAGCGATCGTTTCACCAGACGGCAGATGCCCGTCGGGAATGGCCGGCGTGGTCGGCCAGGCCAAGGCGGCGTTCAGGAGGGATGGGAGGCATTCTTGCCGACAGGTGCCTGTCAGTTGGCATCAGGAAGGGAGTTCTTGAATGTTATATGGAACCAATGCTGTTGTGCGGTTGCGGGGCGTGGACGGTCAGCAGGCGGGGCCGGAGCAGGATTGGGGCAGCCGAGATGTGGTTTCTGGGAGGGATGTTGAGAGTTCCATGGACGGCAAGGAAAACAGGCGGGACGGTCTTGATGGAGGCAGACGCAGGTGGATCGTTCGTAGGGAGGATTGGAAAGGGGCAAGCGACATTCTTGGGCCGTTTTGTGGGAAGGGGGGAGTTGGGGCGCCTGGTCGCGGCAGGAGGGCTGGAGGGAGGGAGGGCGCCGGGTGGACCCGGAGGGGGGGGGGATGCTGGACGGACTTGCAGGGTGGCTGGGGGCAGGGAGGGTGGAGGAGATGATCAGGGCAGCAGGAGATGGAGACGGAAGTCCATAATCGCCAACGCCATGCGGCAAGGCACCTGATGATGATGATGATGATAATTGTATTCTTGAATGAATGAGTCAAGGCATATGAAACTTTTATACTGAAGCACACACACGCGCGCGCACGCGCGCACACACACACACACACACACATACATGCACGCACGCCCATATACACACACGCACACACAAGCACACATACACGCACATTAGCACACATGCACACATCACTGTATGGATTTTTTGTTAGCCTGTCAAAAAGTCCTATAGCGAATTACCTTTAAAATATTATTTCACTTGTTCACTGTTATGGTTAGTCAATTCTTAGTTTTATTTTTTATTCA
>CM060312.1:58136901-58164401 GCA_030674185.1 Monoplex corrugatus | reverse complement strand
AAACACGTTCTTCACGGTCTCAACAGATGGTGCAGTAGCAATAGTCGAATTGGTTGGAGGGGGAGGGGGGAGCCCCGGGGAGTGGGGAGAGGGGAAAAAGGATGGTCAGGCCTTGCTAATGATTCCTTTTTGCTCTTAGCCAACATGAAAAAGAGAGACTACAGCTCGACCACTTGGTTTAATAATTTATCCCTTTGACTCCTGCAGCCTGTCCACCAGAATCCTTCACTGTCAACCATGCTTACAAAGCAAAAACTTAACCCTTTGACTGCCTCACCCTATCCACCAGCTTTCTGCAGGAAGCTGGTGGATAGGGTGAGGCAGTCAAAGGGTTAAGTTTTTGCAGTTGGTGGATAAGGTGCAGGAATAACGGTGTCTCTGCTTTTTGGTCCACCCCTTCATCCCGCTCCTCTCCCACCCTCCCCCTCCCCTCCTCTTCTTGTATGCATGTGCCTCATTCCCGTAATTTTCTTTCTTTTTTTTTTTTTTGTCATTGTGAGTGAATATTTCAGTGAATAATGAGAGAGTGTGCTGTGATTTGACTAGAAATTTCCGGGTTTTTTTTTTTTCTGTCACTCTCTTTGTTTCTGCCTTGTTCCTTTGCTTTCTGAACTTTCTTCATATCATTTTCTGCCTTGCTGGTCCATTTACTTGGATGTGTTCGATGAAATCTTTCGTACTTTTTCTTAGGATTGATAATTGGGTACATGTAATAAGTGCATATTTTGGCTCTAAGGAGGTGAGATATGCAAATAGGTGTGTTTTTTTAAAAATCCCCTGGGATAAATTTGACGGAGCGGTCAGCACCAAGAGCATGTCCTTCGGTTATGTGCGCGAATGCAATAATATGTTACTTTATTTTCTTTTATTTTTTTTTCTCCCTGTTGAAATCTTGTATGTTTTGAAGCGGTTGTAGCCCTGGTATGGCTCAACGCAGTATGCTGGGCTTTAAACAAGAGTAACAATGACAGCAAGTTTGTTATTGTGTGGTGATTCTGTGGTGGCAGTATGAGAGTTTAGGCTACAGCCGTGGACTCGAAGATTTGGTATCTCGACTTCTTTCCCAGCCCACAACATAAAAACTTACCTGTTCATCGCCCATCTTAATGCTCCAGTCTTCCTGATGGTGTCAGCTGAATGTTTCTCAGGATCAGACCCTCCTCCATCCTTCCCTTTCATTTTCAAGACCTTGCCAGCGTGTAGGGTTCCGTGCAGGCTCACGTGTAGGGTTCCGTGCAGGCTCACGTGTAGGGTTCCGTGCAGGCTCACGTGTAGGGTTCCATGCAGGCTCACGTGTAGGGTTCCGTGCAGGCTCACGTGTAGGGTTCCGTGCAGGCTCACGTGTAGGGTTCCGTGCAGGCTCACGTGTAGGGTTCCGTGCAGGCTCAGAGTCTGTGCCAGATAACAGATTGGCAGATTGAGTAGACCGCATGTGGAATTGTTTGGTGCCATGAATCCCTGTCTGGAATAAACTTGTAGCTATAAACTCTGTGCTGTGGCGCCTTCTGAAACAGTGTTTTTATGTGTCTGTTGTTTTGTGTGTGTGTGTGTGTGTGTTTTGTTTGTTTGTTTGTTTGTTTGTTTTAAAGCCCAGCCGACTGCGCAGAGCCATATGAGGACTGTAACCGTTTCAAAGCACATACAAAACTTCAAGAGGAAAAAAAAAGAAAAGAAAATTAAGTAGACATGTGAAAGCATTCGCACACATAATCTGAGGAGATGCCTCCGGCGCTGACCACTCCGTCCAATTTATCACACAGTGAATTTAAAAATACACCTGAATACAAATTTATATATATGTAAGGACACAAATCATATGTAAAAACAGACATAAATTGCCTAAAATTGCTTCTGCATATCTCACTTTCCTAGAGCCAAATATGCACTTCATACATGTACCCAATTATCAATCCTAAGAGAAAGAATGCAAGACTTTAACGAACACATTCAGCTGAATGGACCAGCAAGGGAGAAAATGGCAAAAAGAAATGACAGAAAGCAAAGGAACAAGGCAGAAACAAAGAGAGTGACAGAAAAGAGGACATTTCCTGCTCTGTCTGCCATCTTGACTGGCGAACTTTCACCAAACTATGCCCACAGTGTACAAAGATAGACAAAACTCTGTAACCTACTTGAAAAATCAGCAAATATATATACAGCCTGCAGAAACGAACCCTAGTTTATGTCTGCACGCGGGCAGCAGTAAATCCATCAGAAGAATTTTTGTTTATACAAGTTAACGGTACTTGTGGATGAGAAAAATGCCAAATATGTTTATGCCAGCAAAGTTTTCAACATTCAACAAGCGCTTATATCTCGTTTGTGGTAAAATGTCAAGGTGTGTCGCATTGTTTTTCAGCATAATCGCTCGCGTGAACTAAACACACAAACACCCTCAGAGAGAGAGAGAGAGGGAGAGAGAGAGAGAGAAAGAGAGAGAGAGACACACACACACACATACGCGTGCGCGCGCGCACACACACATACACACACACACAGACACACACACACACACACACACACACACACCGATTTGATCTGAATCTTGTCCTCCCATTCTGTGTACAGAAACTTAAAAAACAGTACAACGAACTAAGGTCGATGAGTATCGTGCAGTGTACGTGTGGGTAGGGGCGTGTCTGTGTGTTTGGAAGGGGAGAGGAGACAGAGGGAAGGAGTGAGAGAGGAGCGCTGTTAGTTAAATGTAAAAAAAAAAGACTGAGAAGTAGAATCAAAGTGTTCATTACCACGGAACTATCGATACAAATCTCGTCAGATACGTCACATTCACGCGCAGCTTTTGTGACGTGTTTCCGGTACTTTAGCCAGTGACCATCAGTCTCAGAGCAGGTAAGCTTACTTTTTTCTGTTTGCTTTTCTCTTGTTCTCTTGCTTTGTTTCGATCTTTCTTTGTCCTTTCTTCTCTATTTCTTTTAAATGTCCCCCGTGTTTATTTCTGTTAATAATTTGTAATGCTTTTTGTGTCTGTGTGTGTGTGTATATATGTGTTGTGTGTATGCCCGTGCGCGTGGATGTGAACGCGGGGGAGAGGCTCTTGCTTGCTTGCTTGGGCGTGAGTGTACAGTGTACAGTGTATGTGTGTGCGTGCGTGTGTGCGTGTGTGTGTGAATGTGTGTGTGTGTGTGTGTGTGTGTGTGTGTGTGTGTGTGTGTGTGTGTGTGTGTGTGTGTGTGTGTGTGTGTGTGTGTGTGTGTGTGTGTGTGTGGTGTATGTTTGTGTGGGGTGTGTATGTGTGTGTGTGTGTTCTTTGAAAGGTTTTAATCTCTCTCTCTCTCTCTCTCTCTCTCTCTCTCTCTCTCTCTCTCTCTCTCTCTCTCTCTCTCCTCTCTCGCTCGCTCGCTCGTTCGCTCGCTCTGTGTATGTGTGTGTGTGTGTGTTTGTCTGTCTATCTGTCTATCTGTCTGTCTGTCTGTCTGTCCCTCTCTCTCTCTCTCTCTCTCTCTCTCTCTCTCTCTCTCTCTCTCTCTCAGAGATCAACAGAGACAGGAGAAGGACCAAAGCGCGCAGAGTAGTGCATGAACAGGTTAGTGACTAAGTGACTCTGAAGAAATGGAAGCCCGACGTGAACTTTGTGTTTCGGTAACAAAGAAACCGAACCGAATACGATAGAGAACATCACGATTCAACAAGGCAGTGTAGCTGAAAATGAGATTGGTGCTGAAAACGAAGACGTTAACGGCAGTGGAGAATCTGAAGGGTGGTGCAAAATCTTGGTGCGGAAACGAGGACACTTTTTGTTTTAGAATCATTGTACTCAGGGAGGTTACCATTGTGCTCACCTTTTTTTTTTCTTTTGCCCCATTTTTACGCCACCTTAATGGTCACAGAAACTGGCACAGATTTTACAATGTCATGATGATGATGTTGTCAAGGAGGATGATAATCATAATGTTGTGGAGTTCCATCTAGATTGGGATGTGAGACAGGGCTGTACTCTACGCTTACTATCATAACATATCCTGGTGTCAGAAAGATATAGACACCCGCGGTGCTGGTCAGAAGATTTGAGCAACATCCTCAGTGACGCATCCGTGAAGTGGATGAGATTCGACTGTGTGGTCCTAGTCGTCCCAAATGAGCCCATAGCACGCACGCCCAACTCTAGGTAAGAGCCGAAAAATCCCACAATGATGTTTGAAGGGATTGATGGGGATTCGAACCCACAACCTTCCAGTTGGTAGTCCGTTGTGCTAACCACTACACCACAATGACTGGTACGAGGACACTTTTTTTTTTGTAACAGTGGCTGATCTGAAGGGAGATGCTAATTCTTGTGGCAAGTATGCAAAACTGTACGCTTATGATTTTTCAGACTGAGCTGGAAATAGACAAAACATTCAATATTTTCATGCCTACACACAAACGCTAACGCGTAAAACCAACGTGGGAAACACTTGCTAATATTGAGAAAACAATGAACGATGTTTGACAATGAGTTTCTGAAAACTATATCACTATCATACCCTAGCTCTGTTTGATCGTTTGGACGGTAAGGCGATGTATGTAATGATGTACATTGTACAGTATGACTATGCTACCATCATGTTATATCCATGTCGTCAAGCTCACAGTCCCGTTCATCATCTCTGTCCCTTCCCCGGTGTCCTCCTTGTGAATGAGTAAAAAGCTGCTATATCAAATCATTTCATATTCCGAAATGTATTAGTATTAAGAAGATAATGTCCACTAGCAGTTACACATATCTATATGCACGTTACAAGCAAAACACTGAAACCAGAAAAACACGAAAATAGAATCAATCGCGTATTTAATATAACCAGACAAGAAATCTCTTCTACAAATTTTCGTTGTGTGTGATGTATATATTTTCGTGTTCTGTTCTACCGGTGTCTGTCATGTGCTTAGGGTAAATTGGACGGTTATTCACATGTTCATGAATGCACATCATGATTGATTTGAAAAAAAACAACTTCTTTGCAGGACAAAAAATACTTTCGTATTTGTACTCTCTCTCTCTCTCTCTCCCTCTCTCTCTCTCTCTCTCTCTCTCTCTCTCTCTCTCTTCTCTCTCTCTCTCTCTCTCTCTCTCATCTCTCTCTCTCTCCTCTCTCTCTCTCTGTCTCTCTCTCTCTCTCTCTTCTCTCTCTTCTCTCTCTCTCTCTCTCTCTCTCTCTCTCTCTCTCTCTCTCTCTCTCTCTTTCATTACATTACATTCTTCTCCATTTCGTCGGTCGCTCGCTTCTTCCCCCTTTCTCTTCCTCTCCGTTCTTTCTGCAAATAAAGACATACAGAAACAGATGCGCATGTGGGGCGCCTACTTTATGATATTGAAATAGGTCAGTGGCAATTACGCAAATTATGAGAGCCTAATCAAGTACATTAGCGCCAAATGGGTCAACAGAATGCAAATAGATTATCAATTTGTGATCTAAAGAAAAAGCATTTCATCGTTGGCTGCCTTTATATGCATTCAGTACTTTGTCGGCCAACAAATTTCTGGGCTGCTTAATGAACGCAACAAGTTATCTTCTGATTTCTGGGTTGCTTAATAAACGTAAGGCGTTATCTTCTGATTTCTGGGCTGCTTAATAATCATACAAGGTTACCTTCTGATTTTTGGTCTGCTTAATGACCATACAAGATTATCTTCTGATTTATGGGCTGCTTAATGACCATACAAGATTATCTTCTGATTTATGGTCTGCTTAATGGTCATACAAGATTATCTTCTGATTTCTGGGCTGCTTAATGGTCATACAAGATTATCTTCTGATTTTTGGTCTGCTTAATGGTCATACAAGATTATCTTCTGATTTTTGGTCTGCTTAATGATCATACAAGATTTTTTTTCTGATTTCTGGGCTGCTTAATGACCATACAAGATTATCTTCTGATTTTTGGTCTGCTTAATGATCATACAAGATTTTTTTTCTGATTTCTGGGCTGCTTAATGATCATGCAAGGTTATCTTCAGTGACTGATTTCTAGGTTAATAAACATACAAGCTTATATTCTCTGATTTCTGGGCAGCTTGTCATACAAGGTTGTCTTCTGATTTCGGGGCTGCTAAATAAATATACAAGGTTATCTTCTGATTTCTGGGCTGCTTGATGATCATAGAAGATTATCTTCTGATTTCTGGGCTGCTTAATGAACATATAAGGTTATCTTCTGATTTCTGGGCGTTTACATACAGGATTGTCTTCTGATTTCTGGGCTGCTTAACGAACATACAAGATTATCTTCTGGTTTCTGGGCTGCTTAATGAACATACAAGATTATCTTCTGGTTTCTGGGCTGCTTAATGAACATACAAGATTATCTTCTGGTTTCTGGGCTGCTTAATGAACATACAAGATTATCTTCTGGTTTCTGGACTGCTTAATGAACATACAAGATTATCTTCTGGTTTCTGGGCTGCTTAATGAACATACAAGATTATCTTCTGGTTTCTGGGCTGCTTAATGAACATACAAGATTATCTTCTGGTTTCTGGGCTGCTTAATGAACATACAAGATTATCTTCTGGTTTCTGGGCTGCTTAATGGTTTATTCAAAATTATATCTTCTGATTTCTGGGCTGCTTAACGATCATACAAGGTTATCTTCTGATTTCTGGGCTGCTAAATGAAGATACAAGATTATCTTCGGCGACTGATTTCTGGGCTGCCGAATGGGCATACAAGTAGGATAACCAGTCAGACATATCGGAACCGATGTGGTCTGTTCGTACCTATTCTAGGCTTGTATAATATCATTGTTCACACTTTGTATTAGGGGTAGACCAATTTTTTTTTTCTACCCTCTCTTCATATATTTCACTTCAGCGTGCAGACGCAGTGTTGAAATCACCAATGACCACATTCACTCGAAAAAAACAGGATCTGCGTGTTGGTCATGTTAATGTCTATCATCTCCAAAACAAAGTATCAGACCTGTGCGTGTTCCTACACAAACAAAATTATTACCATTTGTACGGTGTGACCGAGACACGACTAGCACCTCATATTACAGATGAAGCTATAGCAATCCCAGACTATTCTGTAATCAGGCGAGATCCCTCATGCCATGGAGAAACTGGAGTTGCGCTTTACATCCACCGAGATATTCAACAAATAACCAACAGACGTTATGACTTAGAAACCAAAGAAGTTGAATGTATCTGGGTGGAGCTAAAGCCTTCTGCAACAACTCCACCTTTACTTATCGGTATTTTATATAGAAATCCCAGGAGCACATACGAATGGCATGACCACTTTCTAAAGATGATGGACAAATTGTGTCAACGACATACAGACATTCTAATGTTAGGTGACTTTAATTTTGACCTACTCACTCCACAACCCGCATGGCAGTCAACGACCACCCTGGTTGGCCTAAAACAATTAATCAAAGATCCAACAAGAATCACAGCAACATCAGAAACACTCTTAGATCATATCTACACAAACAAACCTGAGGCAATAATTAATGCAGCTGTAGATGATTTAAGCATAAGTGATCATCAACCTGTAAACTGCACCTGGTCAGCCAAAGTTCAAAAAATAAAAAAGAATAATCATACATGTATAACATATAGATCATTCAAACACTTTGATGAGGATGCATTCCTCTCTGATCTTGGTAGAGTAGAGTTCAGTAGTGTGTTTAGTACTAGTAATCCTAACGAAGCCCTAGACATTTGGTACAACTTGTTCACGACTGTCCTAAATAAACATGCCCCACTACGACGGAAAAGAGTAAAGCATCCAACAATGCCCCCATGGCTGTCAACAGACATTATCAATGCGATGTCATTACGAGATAAACTCAAGAAAGAAAAACGCTTCATTGAATACAAAACGATGCGTAATAAGGTAAAATCAATGGTCCGTCAAGCCAAGAAGTCTCTCTTTGATCGACTGGTAAAAAACAATAAAGATGTATCATCACTATGGAGAGCAATGAACTTAGTTATTAAGGGAAGTGGGAAAAAGCTCCCAGGCACGCCTCTCAGTTTCACAGCAAACAAATTCAATGATCATTTTCTGTCAGTATCAGAACTACTAACCCGTCCTATTTCTAACTGTGATCAATATGTCCCCTCTGAAAATCTGATTAACTTTTGCAAAGAGAGGACCAATAATACAAGTTCATTTAGTATTCCCAGTATAGCAGTCCATGAAACTGGAATGTATATAAATAAAATGAATAATAAAAAATCATCAGGACCAGATGAAATCAGTCCAAAAATACTAAAACTGTGTCTGCCCTACATCACGGAACCACTTACATATATTTACAACATCAGCATAAAAAACAACGTATTCCCCAGAGCTCTAAAACAGGCCAAAGTTGTACCCTTACCAAAAACAAAAGATCTTTCACAAATAAATAATTACAGGCCAATTTCTCTTCTCTCTGTCCTGTCAAAGCCTTTAGAAAAACATATCCATAAACATCTTTCAGACTACCTGGAAACCAAAAGTATTCTTCACCCACTGCAATCTGGTTTCCGTCAGAACCACTCTTGTCATACAGCCCTAACACGGCTTGCTGACACCTGGTTATTAGCCATGAATGACTGCAAATTAACTGGAGCAGTATTTCTAGACTTTAAAAAGGCTTTTGATCTCGTTGATCATGATATCTTACTAGCTAAATTACGAACGTACCTTGCCAACGACTCAACAGTTTCATTTTTCAATTCCTACTTTCATGAACGCAAACAAAAAGTACATCTTAATGGATCATATTCATCCGAGGGTCATGTGAAATGTGGCGTTCCTCAAGGATCAATCTTAGGACCCATTCTGTTTTCTGTATTCATAAATGACTTACCACTTCATATATCTGATCCCACAGTTCACTGTGATATGTTCGCTGATGACGGAACAATCCATACACAAGACACAAGCATAGCGACTGTAAACACACGTTTACAAAAGAGCCTAAATGAAATTTCTGATTGGTGTGCTAAAAACGCCATGGCTTTGAACCCTACGAAAACTGAATGTATGGTTATATGCACACGCCAAAAACGGCAGCTTGGCCCTCTGTCACTCAATCTGTCTTTGAGAGGTAATTCTATTGCACAAATACCTGAACACCGTCTACTGGGAGTTCTCATTGATCATAATCTTACCTGGCAAAACCACATTGATTATTTATGCAGGATTATCTCCAAGAACTTATTTATTCTGTCCAAATTAAGATATCTAACAGATACAAACACACGCCAATTATTTTATAATGCTCATATTAAATCGCACATAGATTATGCCTCTACACTGTGGGATAGCTCATGTGAAGTTCATCTAAAAAAATTGAACACCTTGCATAGGAGGGCAGCAAAACTTATCATGCCAGATCCCACTTTAACAACAGATGAAAAACTTAAACAGTTAGGAATCCTCCCTCTAAAGTCACACTTAATGTTCAATAAAGGTATCACAATGTTTAAAGTATCAAAAAGGAATGTTCCGCAATATCTTCTCAATTTGTTTAATCAGAATGTGCGATCATACTCAAACTCAAGACAAAATCAATTCAAAATTATCCGTCCAAGAATTGACATATATAAAAATAGTTTATCGTTTTCTGGTGCACAACTATGGAACACCCTCCCCCCAAATATCACAAACACTCAATCACTCTCTTCCTTCAAAGTTACTTTATTTAAATACCTTACGTCAGTGTCGTAGATTACCTCAGTTAGCAACAATAACGTCAGCTGCCTTTCAACCTATGACATCTAATCTAGTCAATGTGTGTGTGTGTGTGTGTGTGTGTGTGTGTGTGTGTGTGTGTGTGTGTGTGTGTGTGTGTGTGTGTGTGTGTGTGTGTGTGTGTGTGTGTGTGTGTGTGTGTGTGTGTGTGTGTATGCACTATGATAATTCGTGTTCTTTTTTTTTTTTTTTTTTTTTTTTTCTTTTCTTTTTTTCTCTCTTTAACATTATTGATATTTTAACAGTTCAAACTGCCAACCAGTATTTATTTCTGTATTATATGCGATGATTTGTTGATGACTCTATGACGTGTTTGATTCTGTCTTGCTTCTTCTTTATTTCTCATTGCCTTTGTTCATTTTGTTTGTTTGTTTGTTTTTTGCTTTGCTTGCTTGCCCATCTTATCTGTGAGCCATATTGTCTGTTTGTTTGGTTGGCTCTTATCTGCTGTCTGTATTTGTCACTTTTCTCCAACTGTTATCCGTATCATGCTTGTATCTCTCTTCTCCTATCAAGAAAAACGGCGCTTGATTATGGTTACTATTCTTGATTTATTTATGTCTTATTACATGAATTATTGATTTGTTTACACATGTATGATATTTCTATTATAGCCTACATATGCGTTTATCATTACTGTAATTTCCTATTGTCGAAAGTAACATTTACTTTATTTATCTATCTATACATTTGTCTATTTGACTTCATATCATCTGTTGATTTTCTGTCTCCTGTAGAATTTTATGTGTTTATGCCTTCAATCGACCCAATGTTTGCTACCCCCCCCCCCCTTTTTTTTTTTTTTTTTTTTTTTTTCCCTCTAATCATCCTTCTGAACTGCTCTTTTTTCTACCTCCATTTATTATCTTTGGGTTTAGTAGCAGTAGTAGTAGTAGTAGTAGTGGTAGTAGTGGTAATTGTTGTTTGTAACAGTGTTAATATTTTTTGTGTGTAATCAGAAAATTGATTTCATCTTCTTTGATTTAATTGTAAGAACATTAGTCTATTTGACGCTTGATTTATCTTCTATAAATTTGTCACATGTAATGTTTCTTCTCCCTCTATTTCATTTTATTTTGTTTTATCTTATTACTATTTTGTTTACTGTGTTTTCCTCTCCTCCTCCTCCTCTTCCTTCTTCTTCTTCCTCTTCTTCGTCTTATTTTTATTAATATCACTATCAACATTATCCTTCTTTCTTTATTTACTTATCATTATCTACCTGCTCATCTGTCTATCTATCTGTCTATACTATCTACCTCTCTCTCTCTATCTATCTATCTATCTATCTATCTATCTATCTATCTATCTACCTATCTCTAAGTGGTGACTGTACGTTTCTTGATTTCATTGTATCTTAATTTTAGTATTCAACATGTATTTTCCTTAAGCTGTATTTGTTACTGTAAACAAATGTCATGTGTATAGAATAGCAACGGCAAGTTTGAAAAATGGCTTCTAGCCAATAGCTTTTACCGTTGAAAAATAAAGCATCATTGTCATTGTCATTGTCATTGTCATTGAATGAGGAGAAAATTTGAAACTCTTCGTTATGCCGGACACCTTCCTCAATTGATACAGGTACTGGGGGATACACGAGGAGTGAGAATGTGAATTATCTTACACAGTTACAGGCGCGGTAGTCATGTAGGTAAGCGTTGGAGTTCCAACCGCGGACTAGAGAATGTTGCTCCTTTCTCACAAAATATCCCAGTGATTATTGATGGTATTTGTGTATGATTCCCCCATGGGGATGCTGGTAGTTCTTTCAGTATAAATAGTATCCCCGCCTTCTGGAAATTCTGTGATAGACATTTCCTCTTTTCTGTCACTCTCTTCGTTTCTGTGTTGTTCCTTTGCTTTCTGTCGTTTCTTCCTGTCGTTTTCTGCCTTTCTGGTCCATTCACTTGTATGTGTACGATAAAGTCTTACGTACTTTTTCTTAGGTTTGATAATTGGGTACATGTATTGGGTGCATTTTTGGCTGTAGATAGGTGAGATATGCGGAAGCAATTTTACGTAATTTATGCCCATTTTTATATTATTTTGGTGTCCTTTAAGTATGCTTAAATTTGTGTTCAGGTGTGGTTTTTTGAATCCCCTGTGTGATAAATTGGACGGAGTGGTCAACACCGGGGGCATGTCCCTAGATTATGTGCACGAATGTATTGATATGTGTACTTAATTTTCTTTTTTTTTTTTTTTTTCCTGTGGAAGTTTTGTATGTTTTGAAGCGGTTGTAGCCCTGATATGGCTCTACGCAGTCGGCTGGGCTTTAAACAACAATAACAATAATACTTGTGTATGATCTGCTGGGGTATATATACCCAGTCGTCTTACATATTCCTATCAAGATGATAACCTTTTGACTCCCGCACCCTTTCCACCAGCATCCTGCATTGTCAACCATGCAGGAAGCTGGTGGACAGGGTGAGGGAATCAAAGAGTTAAGTTTTTGCAGTTGGTGGATAGGGTGCGGGAGTCAAAGGGTTAAGTTTTTGCAGTTGGTGGATAGGGTGCGGGAGTCAAAGGGTTAAGTTTTTACAGTCGGTGGATAGGGTGCGGGAGTCAAAGGGTGAAGTTTTTGCAGTTGGTGGATAGGGTGCGGGGGTCAAAGGGTTAAGTTTTTGCAGTTGGTGGATAGGGTGCGGAGGTCAAAGGGTTAATGATGCATATTGTTTTCCACCTTCTTGCAAACACGCATCACGTTGCGTTTTGTTTTTATGTTTGTATACTTATAGGTGCGTAGAATGGCAAGGACTTGTTGTAAGGGAGGTCCAGTGGGACCCATGTTACTGTCCTTGACTAATACAGCGACTTTAACTTTATGTATTTGTAAAGGACATGGAGAAACAGATCAAGACATCTTAACCTGAACCGTGAATATAATATTATCCTTCATTCGACATACACACCTGGCGATGGCAGCAGGTGGTGGAGGTAATGTGATCTGACATTACGTGTGCTGTTATGATCTGCCAGCAGAATGCATACCTAATATTACTACGTGAAGGGGCATTACATTTTGAGAAGAGGAATAACAACGCCGTAATGACCTCTCAGTATGATCATGTCTTTTGCCGTACAAGTTTAGTCTTATACAGTAAACACACACACACGCGCGCGCGCGCGCTATCACGCACGCACGCAAACACACACACACACACACACACACACACACACACACACACACACACACACACGCAAACACACACACACACACACTCACACACACAGAGTGAGTGAATGTGTGTGTGTGAGAGAGAGAGAGAGAGAGAGAGAGAGAGAGAGAGAGAGAGAGAGAGAGAGAGAGAGAGATGCCTCACACCAGCAGAGTTAAAATATCTAGTAAACGTATGACAGCTCCATCGCTTGTATGCAGCTGAAACGAGAGAGTAGAAATATGAGTTTTGAATTCTATGCCTGATCGAAAAAGAAGCCAGTGGAGACATCGAGCAGTGGTATACATGAGCACGTTCACGCTTGGGCAGTACAGTTGCAATACAGGTGCAATGGCTTGAGCAGACAGCGATCGATCCAATATAAGCAAGCTAATTATTTCTATTGGGCAGAGCCATGTTCCTAATATAAGGTAATGATCGTGTAGGCCAATCACTCCTATGGTACGACCATCGTGCCTTAACGGTAAAACTGAAAAGTTTTAGTTTTCTCGAAAGACAGTATCCCCGCGCTCGGAATAAAATCCATACACACTAATGCTGCAGATGCCAAATGTACAAAATTGGTCATGTCATAAGCCATAAGCTGTAAAAAGTCAACGGTCTAGTGTGAGATTATACAAGATATTTTAGATCTGACTTTAGGGGAAATTTCAGCTTTAGTTTTTATTATGGAAGGAGCACGCGCGAAAGTACGTATTTGCACGCACACGTGCACGACCACGCACACACACATACACATACGCACCCCACGCACGCACACACACACACACGCATGCTTGCGTGCACACACACACACACACCCACACACACAACACCACACACACACACACACACACACACACACACACACACACACACACACACACAACACACACACACACACACACACAAGCAATAGTATACTAAACGTGTGTAAACAAAATTCAACACAGACAGACAGTTTGACCACACACACACACACACACACACACACACACACACACACACACACACACACACACACACACACACACTCACACCACACACACACACACACCACACACACACACACTACACTAACACTAACACTAACACTAACACTAACACTAACACTAAACACACAACACACACACACACACACACACACACACACACACACACACACACACACACAAACACACACACACACACACACACACACACACACACAGGAACAAAAGAATTATTCTTGGCAGAATCGTTTTGGGGAAAACGTGAATAGGTAAGGAAAATTAGTCATAAAAAGAAGAAGAAAGAAAGACACCGAGAGAAAAGAAATGGGTGGCGCAGTTCTGTGGCGACGCACTGTCGCTGGGAAGATCAGCCCGAATTGATTCAACAACTTCAACAACAACAGCAGCAGCAACATAATGATAATAATAATGATGATGATAATAATAATATTAGTGATGATGATAACAATGATAATAACAATAATTGTAATAATATTAACATCAAAAGTACCAAAATAAGACCAGAGAAGCACGGGGCAAGGCAAAGCAAGGCAAGACAAGGCAAAGACAAGGCAAGATGAGGCAAGGCAAAGCAAGGCAAGACAAGGCAAAGAGAAGGCAAGATGAGGCCAGGCAAAGCAAGATGAGGCAAAGGCAAAGCAAGATGAGGAAAGGCAAAGCAAGGCAAGACAAGGCAAAGCAGGAGAAGGCAAGGCAAAGCAAGACGAGGAAAGGCAAAGCAAGGCAAGACAAGGCAAAGCAGGAAAAGGCAAGGCAAACCAAGGCAAGGCAAAGCAAGACGAGGCAAGTTAAAGTAAGACAAGGCAAGGCAAGACACGGCAAAGCATCAAGTCAAGGCAAGGCAAGGCAAGGCAAGACGAGGCAAAGCAGAAGGCAAGGCAAACCAAGGCAAGGCAAAGCAAGACGAGGCAAGTTAAAGTAAGACAAGGCAAGGCAAGGCAAAACACGGCAAAGCAAGTCAAGGCAAGGCAAGGCAAGGCAAGACGAGGCAAGTTAAAGTAAGACAAGGCAAGGCAAGGCAAAACACGGCAAAGCAAGTCAAGACGAGGCAAGGCAGGTAAGGCAAGGCAAGACGAGGCAAAGCAGGAGAAGGCAAAGCAAAGCAAAGCAAGGCAAGGCAAAGCAAGACGAGGCAAGGCAAAGCATGGCAAAGTAAGACAAGCCAAGGCAAGGCAAGGCACGGCAAAGCAAGTCAAGACGAGGCAAGGCAAGGCAAGGCAAGGCAAGGCAAGGCAAGGCAAGCAAGGCAGGAGAAGGCAAGGCAAAGCAAGGCAATGCAAAGCAAGACGAGGCAAGGCAAAACATGGCAAAGTAAGACAAGCCAAGGCAAGGCAAGGCAAGACAAGGCAAGACAAGACAAGACAAAGCAAGACAAGACAAGACAAGAGGCAATAGACAAGCAAGGCAAGACAAGGCAAGACAAGACAAGCAAAGCAAGAAAGACAAGACAAGACAGACAAGGCAAGAAGGACAAGATCAATTTCGTTACGGGCCTTTTGTTGCGCACAGGAGTGACACAAAACGAAAGGAAAAATTTTGACATGTTGCCAGCCGGTCGTTGACATTCGTCTCGTCTCGTCTCGTCTTGTCTTGTCTTGTTTGCCTTCTCTTTTCTTCTCTTCTCTTCTCTTATTTTGTTATCAAAATACGCGTTCTGATTCTGTTTCGTTTATTTCTGGAACGCTGGTAGACACTTTGACTTAGATTTCAGAATATTGACGACGACGACAACGACAACGACAGTGATGATGACGATATGATGATGATGATGATGACGTGATGATGATGATGATGATGATGATGATGATGATGATGATGATGATGATGATGATGATATTTATGATGATTCATATAGCGCTCCATGTCAGAAAACAGTCGCTCTCCAACAGACTGAGACATGCACGTACTCGTGTTTTCGGAGGAATCCTCATATTATTGTTATTTTCTTTAACCAGGAATAAACTGAGAGGGGTGAGGGATGAGGTTGTACTTCAAAGGAGCGGCTCTTGGCGTGGCCATGCTGTTGCTGGTGGTGTTGATATATCAACACTTCAGGTCACGCCGTCACACGCTGGCTAGCGCTACTGCCAAGAGGTCCCGCGCCAGACACATGGCCAACAGGTGAGAGTCCGTCCGTCTGTTAACAGGACTGTTAAGTTAGCTGTCGGCATCGTGAACAATCATCATCATCATCAAGTACCTTGCCACATGGCGTTGGCGATCATGGCTTTCCATATGTTTCTATCCTTTGTTGCCGCAAGCACATCTTCCACCCTCTCTGTCTTCAGCCACTCAGCAAGTCCATGCAATGTTTTTTCCCTGGGTCTACCTGGTGCTCTCTTTCCCTCCAGCTTTCCTGTTGTGACCAGGAGCTCCAATTCCCCTTTCCTCATAAAATGGCCTATAAATATTGCCTGTCTTTTTCTAATCTTCTTTATGAATGATCTTCTTGTGTCTGCCTCCATCAGGACTGTCTCGTTTGTTTTCTTTGCTCTCCATGGAACTCTCAACATTCTTCTAAGAAACCACATCTCGGCTGCCTCAATCTTGTTCTGGTTTTGCTTGGACTTTCCACGCCTCACACCCGTATAACATCATCGGTTCTACATAACATTCAAGAACTCTCTTCCTGATGTTCATTGATAGGCATGCCGTACAGGAATCTGGCTATAGTGGATTTGGTTGGTTGGATGTTGGTTGGTTGGTTGGTTGGTTGGTTGGTTGGTTGGTTGGTTATGTTGGTTGTGTCACATTGCCAACAACCCTGGTCTTCAGACAACAGTCTAGTTGTCTATCTTGCCAGACATTGTCAACACTTGTTTCAGACTTAAGTACAGGTGTGTGCCTGTTTCTACCTGAGGGATTTCTGTGATGGTTGATTGGTTGGTTGGCTGGTTGTGGTTGGATGGGGGTGGGGGTGGGGGTGGAGGGTGGGTGAGTGAGGTTTTTTTCCCCATTTCGTTGGTTAGTTGGTTACTTAGGTGTGGTTACGATCGGAAATGTGTGTCAACACGACAGCAGTTATTGTTATTATTATCATCATTATGATGATGATGATGATGATGATGATGATGATGATGATGTTATTACTGTTATTGTTATTATTGTTAGTAGTAGTAGTAGTGATAGCAAGTGTAGTGTAGTATAGTAGTAGTAATAGTAGTAGTATATTATTGTCATCATTGTTGTTATTATTATCATTTTATTTTTCTTCTTCTTATTTATTATTATTATTATTATCATATTATTATTATTATTATCATTATTATTATTATTACATGTATGATGATGATGATTATATATTATTATTATTATTATTGTTATTATTACGTGATGTTGTGCAGCAGGGAAGGACTATCAGCAGAAACAAGAGGGCATACTTCACGTTCGAACGGCAAGGGACCACTAGTTCTCCGGGTACGCCTTTGTATTACTCTCCCTTTAATAACAAAAAAAAAACCCAAACTCACCGTACTAAAACAGAACAAAACAAAAACAACCGCAAACAAACGAATGAAATGAATAGATAAAAGTACATTTTGGCTCATCATTTTGTGGTCCTAGGGAATGAGTTGGTAAACGTCCTCCAACTTTTCTCAGAACAAGCATCATGAGAAAACTGTCCATTTTTTCTTCCTTTTGTCCGTTTGTTGTCATTGAGATTCAATTTCAATTTTTCTCAATTTTCAATTTCTCAAGATGGCGTCTCCGCGCTTGGGAAGAAATTCCATATGCACTAACGTCACAGGTGTCATGAGATGGACAAAAACCAGAATGATCACGGCGCAAGCCTTAATTAAGCCTGCACATAAACCCATGAGCTGGCCAGGTCCTAAGGTCCTATCTAGATAGTTCCATAACCCTGGGGTCGTAGGGGAGTGAGGTGGCAGAGACCTCAACTTTTCCCCGCAGCCAGCACCACGAGGGCGGAGTCCATCCTTTATGAATCTCCCCTCCACTCACTGGGATTCAAAACAATGCAATGTCCCATTTTGAGAAAACAAAAGCATGATAAAAAAATAAAAAAGATCCACTGATCAAAGCACTCCACTGGTTACCAATGAAATCTCGCTGCCGGTATAAAATTTCAAGCCGTACCTAGCGCTGTTTTGATGGCTCTTTGCTACCACTGACATCGTATATATAGGGTGTCTGTGTTTGCCACTGTACCATTCATTCGCCGCAGCACATATCAAACATCACGCAGACTGCGATCGTCAAATCAAAGCTTCTGGGGTACCAAAACATAACCTGATGGGTTTTTGTTTATTTTGTTCAGTTTTTACGTCGGCACCCACCTCAGGTCGACGGGGATAACCATCCCAGGGAAATTGGGGAAGTGGGACTCATCTAATCCTATACCGACACCACCAGAACAACAATGATGTTAGATGGGACAGTGAGAAGGCCAGTTTTTAACCCTTTGACTCCTTCACTCTATCCACCAACTATTCTGCAGGAAGCTGGTGGAAAGGGTGAGAGAGTCAACGGGTTAAGTTTTTGTTTTGTTAGCATGGTTGATGATACAGAATGCTGATGGACAGGTTGTGGGAGTCAAAGGGTTAATGTAGCGCACCCCGGGATTCGAACCCACAACCATTAGCATGTTGATCCGACGCTCAACCAACTGAGCTACTGAGGCCCACGCCAGAACCAGATGGAGACCGTGCTTTCAGTTCCATTGTACCATCTCAAGGTTGTGTCCTGTCACGCTCTTATTCACTTTGTTTACAAATGATTGTGTCTCTACTCATGACTCTGTGATGTTTTTTAAGTTCTCTGACGACATAACAGTTGAAGGGCTCATCAAAAATAGCGATGAGTCTCACTATTTAAGTGAGATAGACAAATTAGTTCGCTGGTGCGACAACAACAACTTAGAGTTAAACGTTCTGAAAACAAAGGAAATGATTACAGACAATAGAAGAAAAAAGACACCACTATCTCCCTTAGTGATCAAGGGAGACTCGGTAGAAGTAGTAAACACGTTTAAACTTTTGGAAACAACAATTTCGAAATCGTTAAAGTAGGAGGAAAACAAAACTAATCATTAAAAATCACAGCAGCGTCTCTATTTCCTTCGTCAGCTTAAAAAGTTTGGGGTTAGCCAGTCTATCTTGATTCAGTTTTACTGAGCAGTGATAGAAAGTGTTTTAACTTTCTCTATCACAGTCTGGTATGGTACCTGTACAACAACTGAGAAAATGGCTTAAACAGAATTGTCAGCACTGCCTCCAAGATCATCGGCATTACTCTTCTTTCCATCGAATCCATCTACGAAAAAAGAACTGAGAGAAGGTTAAATCTATCATAGCTGATAAAGATCACCCAGCGAACAGTCTGTTCACTCCACTTCCTTCAGGAAAGCGCTTTCGTTCCATCAAAGCCAGAACGTCTCGCTTTAAAGAAGTTTTTATGTAAGGCTGCCCGTCACCCTGTTTCCCTGTAGACCTCTTTTTGCTGTGTGTATCTGCTAGACTTTCATCTTACATCAGTAACTTTTGCTGTTATGCTAGACTAATCTTACATCATTACACTCTCTTGCTTTTTTACTGATGTGTTAATGATTTGAATCATACATTCGTGTCTTACCGGTAGTTACAATTTTTTTTTCTCTTATCCTGTGATGATCTTATTCTTAACCAAATTTATAAGAGCTATTTATCTTGCCTTTGAACTCTAATCCTCAGTCTGCGTACTCGAAGGAGGGCTTATGGAAATTCGGTGATAGTTTTTAGAAGGATCTTTATGTGTCTTTTATCTGTTCGTGATCACTGTTAATTGATCAATTGTTTTAATTCCCCAGGCTTGGATTATAGTGATTTTTCTTTCTTTTTTTTTTTAAACTTGCGTTACAGTGTACTCTTACTAAATATTTTGTTATGTATCAGAGCTTCTTCGCCTGTCTTTGGTTTTTTAGTCTTGGCATGTGAGGAGGGGAGTGAATGTCAGAATAATTTTTACCTTATGTTGTTTAAGTCCCGTGTGCGTGTGTGTGGGGTGTATGTGTGTGTTCGTGAGTGGGTGTGTGGGTGTGGGTGTATGCGTGCGTCACGGCTGCATTTTCCCAGCCATTCTGACACCCTCCAGTTACTACCTTTCTGCCAGCCAGCATCACCTGTGAGTACTATTTTTAGCCAGGCAAGTTTGACCAGAGTCCATCACTCTACAGCAGTGCTTTGTAACTGCTGCGATCTTTCGGGAGGGACTGAGTTGTAGGAAGTGACTGATACTGGCACAGAGTAGGCCTATCAAATCTAGGTCAATCTGTAAGCCTATCCTTCAATGTGTGCCTGTGGCTCGCCACAGGATGGGTGAGGGTGGTGTGGAGAGTGGAAGGGGAAGGACAGATGCGCGCTGTTAATTAGCTGGCAGGGCAGAACCAACAATTAGGCCTAGTGGCCAGCTAAGGTGGCTCGGATTTGGGCGCCTTGGCGTGAGAATGTATCTGTGTTGTGTGCGTGTGTTTCTTCGATTCCGTGGATGACCGACGAATTTGTCTTTTATGATGTTGAATATTGTAATTGTTGTGAGGCGTGAGTGTGATTGTATGTATAGCCAAAACATTTTCCTTGTGTCTGTGCACTGGGCTAAAATAAAATCTTGTTATCTTGTCTTGTTATCTGTTTTGTATCCGTCGACGGCTGGTCTTATGGGTCTACCCTGCATTTCTCATTTCAAGTCACAGTTAAAGACTGTATTGTTCACCATGCAAGGCCTTCTGCTGTTGGCATTTATAATAACTTCTTCACCAGTATGCACTCTCACTTCTGATTGCTGATTGTTGGCATTGTGTAGGCATGAGTAATGTATTGTTAGATCATGTGATTACTTATTCATTTGAATACGTGTGTTTATATTGTGTGTGATTTCAGTACTTCTGAACGTATTAGCTGTCTACAGTACTTCTAACGTATTAGTTGTCTACACTCTTGATTTAACCCCCGTGGGATGCCGGGGGCTCTTTCAGTGAAACAGTTTCCCCATCTTCTGGAAATTCTGTGCTAGTAATTTCCTCTTTTCTGTCACTCTCTTTGTTTCTGCCTTGTTCTTTTGCCTTATGTCATTTCTTCCTGTCATTTTCTGCTTTGCTGGTCCATTCACCTGTATGAGTTCGATAAAGTCTTATGCACTTTATCTTAGGATTGACAATTGGGTGCACGTATTAAGTGCATTTTTGGCTCTGGGGAAATGAGATATGCGAAAACAATTTTGGGCAATCTAGGCCCGTTTTTATGTGTGTTTTAGTATTCTTGGTCATGTTTAGATTTGTGTTCAGTTGTGTTTTTTAAATCCTCTGTGTGATAAATCGGAGGGAGTGGTCAACGCCGGGGCATGTCCTTAGATTATGTGCGCGAATGCATTGATATGTGCAATTGATTTTCTTTTCTCTCTTTTTTTTCTGTTTTCCTGTTGAAGTTTTGTATGTTTTGGAAATGATTATAGATGTAATATGGCTCAACACACTCAGCTGGGCTTTAAACAAAAGTAACAAAAACAATGTGTACAGCACGACCGACCAAAAAAAGAGCCAAGAAACGCAAAAGCAGCAGCAGCAGCATTCAGGGACCGTCGCAGGGGCCTCGCCAGGTCGTTCATGAGCACATACCTTCCCCTTCGTCATCGGGTGAACAAAGTGCCGGTCAGCCCGTATCTCAACAGTCCCGTGCGCTTACTGACCACCCACCGTCGCAGTCCGCTCCTGTCGTCCCAGCGCCACGTGAATCTGTGTCACGAGAACAAGCGCCAGTGCCTGCGTCATCGTCACGTGACGCCATGCTTGAAGTGATGAAAGTAGCCCCTCCTCAGATAGATCAGAGTTCTAAGGTAAGTGTTACTGTTTATTATAAGCGTTACTGTTTAGCGTAAAGCAAGTGTTACTGTTTATTATAAAGTAAATATGCATATACCCTAACACTAATACATGCATTATGGATTATTAATAATAATAATAGTAATTACAATATTTATATAGCGCAAAATCTTGATAAAATCAAATCTAAGCGCTGAAACAGACACACACACACGCACGCACGCACACACACGCACGCACGCACGCACACGCACGCACGCACGCACGCACGCACACACACACACACGCGCGCGCGTGCGCGCGCGCACACACACACACACACACACGCACACGGCTATAAATGGGGAGAAAGAATAAAAGCAATGGAAAATTATAGAGAGCATATTATATACAATTATATATTACAATGTGATTCCCCTCCGAGTGGAGACAGGCTGCAGAGGGGATTGAGTGAGGTCAGGATTTTATGCAGAGGAGAAAAGGTGAGTTTTGAGAGCGGACTTGAAGGAGACAAAAGTAGGTTGCTGACGGACTGAGAGAGGAAGTTTGTTCCAGGAGAGCGGACCAGAAACAGAGAAGGCTCGTGGACCATAGGTATTGAGCTTAGTGCGTGGAAAGCAAAAAGTCAGAGGATCGGAGGCAGAGCGGAGGGTACGTGAGGGAACATAGATCTCAAGTAGGCTTGACAGGTAATCGGGGCTGCGTTATTGAGGCTTTTGTAGCACATAGTGTCTAGTTTGTACTGTATGCGCTTTGATACAGGGAGCCAGTGAAGTTGTGCCAGGAGAGGAGATATGTGGTCAGCTTTTTTCTTTTTGAATACAAGGCGTGCAGCATTGTTTTGAATGCGCTGTAGGATGTGAATGGTGGAGGCAGGAAGACCAGACAGGAGTGAATTGCAATAGTCAATGCGAGACATTATGAAGGAGAGAACGAGTTTTGCAGTTGTTTCCACAGAGAGATACTTCCTGATCAGGCTTATACGATGGAGGTGATAGTAGCAAGATCTGGCAGTTTGAGAAACAAAGTTGTTCATGGAGAGGGTAGAGTCAATGCAGACACCAAGGTTTTTAGCTGAATCAGAAATTGGGACTGATGTGTTACATAATGGGAGAGAAAGAGGAGGTAGCTGAGAAAGTTTCTGACGGGTGCCAATGAGGATAGCTTCTGTCTTGTCATCATTTAGCTGAAGTTTGTTGTATGTCATCCAATTTTTAATGTCCGAGTAACACTCAGTGGTGCGAGTCAGGAGGCGCTGTATATTGTCAGGTGAGTCACTGTCTTGAAGTTGGGTGTCATCAACATAGAAGTGGTGTTTTATAGAGTGGGAGTTGATGATGGTGGACAGGGGGAGGTGTAAAGAGTGAAAAGAACAGGGCCAAGGATAGATCCTTGTGGAACACCACAGGTCAGGTACAGAAGCATGCACGCACATACGTTATGCATAGTCGTGTACACATAAACACCTGTCCTTTCGGCTTACTTTTGGTTTCTGGTTGCCTGTGGGCCTTTTTGTGATTGGATCTGTTTGTTTGCTTTTTATTTCTCTAAACAAGTGCCCTGCGGGGTGCCGGCAGCTCTTTAAGTGTGAACAGTAGTCCCGTCGTCTGGAAATTCTGTGCTAGAAATTTTCTCTTTTCTCTCACTCTCTTTGTTTCTGCCTCGTTCCTTTGCTTTCTGCCATTTCTTCCTATCAATTTTTCTGCCTTGCTGGTCCATTCACTTGTTCGTTTTTATAAAGCCTTACTTACTTTTTTTTGTCCCATTTTCTACACCACATCAATGGTCACAGAAGCTGGCACAGTTTTTATAATGCAAGGGTAGTGATGACGATGAGGATGATAATCATGATGCTATGGAATTCCATTTAGAATTGAGACTGCGTGACAGGGCTGTACTCTACGCTTACTATCATAATATATCCTGACGTCAACCAGACTCGAGAGATACAGGCACTTGCGGTGCTGGTCAGAAGATTTGAGCAACACCCTCAATGACGCATCCGTGAAGTTGATAAGACTCGACTGTGTGGTCCCAGTCTTACGCTCTTACTCTGCGTAGGAGCCGGTTGGAGCCGAAAAATCCCACAATGATTATTACAGGTACTGATCGGGATTGGAACCGACAACCTTCCAGTCGGTAGTCCGGTTGCGCTAACCACTACACCACGGCGACTGGTCTGACACTTTCTATTAGGACAAATAAATGGGTACATTCATTAACTGCATTTTAGGATGTTAGGAAATGTGACGTGCTGAAGCCATTTTCAGTAATATAGGCCAGCTGTTTTATGTGTTTTAATGTACTTAGTTATGTTTATACATTTGTATTTGGATTAGAAATTTTTCAACCGCCTAGTAATAAATTTGACGGGGTAATCAACGCCAGGGGCAGATCCTTAGATTATATGCGCGAATGCAATGATTTGTGTATTCAGTTTTCTTTTCCGTGTCTTTTTTTCAGGATCAGCCATGTGTTGTTGTTTTTTCAGGATCAGCCATGTGTTGTTGTTTTTTCAGGATCAGCCATGTGTTGTTGTTTTTTCAGGATCAGCCATGTGTTGTTGTTTTTTCAGGATCAGCCATGTGTTGTTGTTTTTTCAGGATCAGCCATGTGTTGTTGTTTTTTCAGGATCAGCGATGTGGGGTTTTTTTTCAGGATCAGCGATGTGGGTTTTTTTTTCAGGATCAGCCATGTGTTGTTTTTTTCAGGATCAGCCATGTGTTGTTTTTTCAGGATCAGCCATGTGTTTTTTTTTCAGGATTAGCGATGTGGTTTTTTTTTCAGGATCAGCCATGTGTTGTTTTTTCAGGATCAGCCATGTGTTTTTTTTTCAGGATCAGCGATGTGGTTTTTTTTCAGGATCAGCCATGTGTTTTTTTCTCAGGATCAGCCATGTGTTGTTTTTTCAGGATCAGCCATGTGTTATTTTTTCAGGATCAGCCATGTGTTTTTTTTTTCAGGATCAGCGATGTGGGTTTTTTCCAGGATAATAATAATAATTATTACAATATTTATATAGCGCAAAATCTTGATAAAATCAAATCTAAGCGATGTGGGTTTTATTCAGGATCAGCGATGTGGGTTTTTTTCAGGATCAGCGATGTGGGTTTTTTTCAGGATCAGCGATGTGGGGTTTTTTTCAGGATCAGCGATGTGTTTTGAGAGGTGTGTTTTGATATGGTTCTGAGTAGTCAGCTGAGCTTTGAAAAATAATGAATTATAACCTTTAAAGAGGATTGGTATGATGAGCTGCTGGCGCTTTAGACTGTCGGGGTTACGTGATAAGTAAGAGCGTGTGTTGTGTTTTGTTGACCAGGTGGCGGCAGGGAGTGTGTCCAGTGATGCTGCCCCCAATCCCAGTGATCTGGTGAGTTGTGTAATTATATGAAGTGTTTTGTATTGCAAAGTGATCAGTTCGTTGATCGATCTATTCATTGATTGACTGTTTAACTCATTAACTAACTGGTTGATTTAACCTTTTGACCAGTTTGTTGATTGATCTATTCACTGAGTGATTATCTAACTGATTAACTGACTGGCTGATTTAAACTTTTGATCAGTTCGTTGACTGGTCTATTCATTGATTGATCATTTAATTGATTAATTAACTGGCTCATTTAACCATTTGACTCGCTCACCCTCTCAGTCAGCATCCTGCATTGCTAACCATGCTAGCAAAACAAGAACTGAACCCTTTGATTCCCTCGCCTTCCTGCAGGAAGCTGGTGGACAGGGTGAGGAAATCAAAGGATTAGCTTTTTGCAACTAGTGAAGTGGGTGTGGGAGTCAAAGGGTTAAGAAGTTTGTTCTTTGGAGTTTGTTCAGGAGGGATTTATCGCGCTCGGACAAGTCCATACGCGCACCACTCTAATCTGCCAGCAGTCACTTGGCAGAGTCCCTAAGCCTGCGCAAAACCCCTATGCGTCAGCAAAGTCTTGACATGAAGAAGGGAGAAGAGAGAGACCTATGAAACATTAAGCTGACACCACCAACAATGATGGAAACATCAAGATGGACAGCGAACAGGCCGGTTTTTTTATGTTGCATGGCTCTATCCGAACAATTAACCGGCAGAAGAAGACAAAAATTGTAAGGGTAATAATGACAAGGACAAAAGCGATGATGATGATGATGATGACGATGGTGATGACTATGATGATGATGACAACGACGACGTCGATGATAGATGACATAGTGTAGGCCTAATAAGTTTTAAATAGGCGTCTGTGTCTTGCGTGCAGTAATAATCTCAAGATGTATCGCAGACTTATCAGCATACTCGCTCGCGTGGTCTAAACACACGCGCGCACACACACACACACACACACACACACACACACACACACAAACACACACACACACACACACACTCACGCACACACACATGCACACTCACGCACACATACACACACACACACACATGAATGCACACATGCACACAAACACATGCACACACAGGCATACACAGACACAAGCACTCGCATGCACGCCACATGATGCACAACACGACAACATGCTGGAAAGGTACAGCTCAAAAACTCTCGTCGAAATTCTGAAATATACTCTCATTGTGTGTGTGTGTGTGTCTCTGTGTGTGTGTGTGTGTGTGTGTGTGTGTGTGTGTGTGTGTGTGTGTGTGTGTGTGTGTGTGTGTGTGGTGTGTGTGTGCGCGCGCGCGCGCCATCGAACGGGTTCGAAACAGGGATCAGATGGGGACTCACCCCGACCGTTCCCATCCACAGGATCTGAAATAATGATCTAGGTGCTAGTCTTTCGGATCAGAAGATAAACCGCTGTCCAATATGAAGCTCGCATTCAGCGCACGTTAAAAATCCCGCGGCAACAGCTAAGTTGTCCCTTGCAAAGTTCTGTAAAACAAAATCCACTTTCACAGGTAAACAACATACAAGGCTTATAAAAAAAATGTGGGTGGCGATGCAGTGCGGCGACGCATTCTCCACGGAAAGAGCAGCCCAAATTTCGTATGGTAAACACATCATGACCCCCCCCCCCCCCCACACACACACACCACAAAGAAAAAGAAAAAACAGAGAGAGAGAGAGAGAGAGTATTATATTGACATAAATATATGACTGACGTATGACGGAACAGATAGACATACGCACAGTGGATCCCCTGTCCGCCACGGAGCCCATGGTCATGCGACAGCAAGAGGAATTGGAGCAGCAGAGGTTCGGGTTCCAGCCCTGGAGAGGACGCCCCAAACCTCCCGAAAAGATCCAGGACCTGTCTCAGTCTTGGTTGACAAAGTGAGCTGTGTGTGTGTTGAAGGTGTATGTATGTATGTGTGTGTGTGTGTGTGTGTGTGTGTGTGTGTATGTGTGTGTGTGTGTGTGTGTGTGTGTGTGTGTGTGTGTGTGTGTGTGTGTGTGTGTGTGTATGTGTGTGTGTGTATACATACATATAGCCTATATGTATACATATATGTGTATATATACATGTACATATATATATATATGATATGTGTGTATGTGTGTGTGTGTTGATGTGTGTATATATATATATATATACGTGTGTGTGGATGTATATATATATATACATATACATACATATATATATATATATTTGTTTTTTTATCTATGGGGGGTTAGGTGGTTTGTGTGATCAGATAACCAACCTCATTGATGTTTCCTTGAGCTTAAGAAGTTAATTCTTTCTTTGTTTTGGAGAATGTCTTAGAACTGCTATCCTAGGCTCGAACCGCCTTCAGTCCAAAATAATATTATGGGATTTTTCCGCCCTGACTGGCTTCCTAAGCAGAACGGAACGTGCTGTGAGTTTGTTGAGGAAGACTGGGAGC
>CM060312.1:58111901-58134401 GCA_030674185.1 Monoplex corrugatus | reverse complement strand
ACACACACACTCATACACACACACACCACACACACACACACACACACACACACACACACTACAATGCGTGTGTGTACTTGCATACGTGTGTGCGTGTACGTGTGTGTGTGTGCATGCGTATTTGTGTGTGAGTGTGCACATGCGTGTAAATGTATGTATGTGTATATATATATTATATATATATATATATATATGTGTGTGTGTGTGGTGTGTGTGTGTATGTGTGTGTGTGTATGTGTGTGTGTGTGTGTGTGTATGTGTGTGTGTGTGTGTGTGTGTGTTGTGTGTGTGTGTGTGTGTGTGTGTGTGTGGTGTGTGCAATGTTTACCATTCTCATTTCTAATCTGTGTGTTATGAAACTGATTTTGTCATTCACATGTGATTTGACTTCTTTGTGAACTAAGACGCTTATGTCTGCGATCATCGAAACGATTTGTTTGGTTGGTTGGTATCTTGATTTGTTTATGTGACATCTTCCAAAATTTTATCAAGGTGGTATAGTTTCAGTTTCAGTTTCATTTTCAGTTCTGAAGATGACGTCTCCGCACTCGGAATGAATTCCACATGCACTATCGTCACAGATGCCAAGTAATGGAGAAGATCCAGATTGCTCACGGCTCAAGCCTTAAGCCTGCACATGAACCCAACAGCTGGCCAGGTCCTGAGGTCCTAGCTAGATAGTTCCATAACCCTGGGGTCGTAGAGGAGTGAGGTGATAGAGACCTCAACTTTTCCCGGGGCCAGCACCACGAGGGCGGCGTCCATCCTCTCTTCCTTGCTTCAAATTCGTATTCATATTCATATTCATGTTCACTTTTTTTTAAACAAAGACATCCAGAAAGGCAAGAAAGGTTAATTGGTCCTCGAGGGGTGGGACCTGGGAAATCAACCTATCTCTCCAATGTTTGTTTTTTTTTACTAGGAAGCCGGGCAATGCCCAGCTCTTCACGATTTTCAACTGCTGTGGGATCTTTAGCGTGCGCAGCAGGGCACAAGGGTCCGACTCGTTTCTCGTCCCCTTCCAAAGGACTGGACGTTCAGTTCCATTTTCGGTCAAATTGAGGAGAAAAGTCAAGGCCTGTACGGGGACCGAACCCGGGAACGTCGAGTTTAGTTATTGGCAGGCTAACGTCTAAACCATTCTGCCACTCTTCTCTCTCAAGGTGGTTTAGCTTTTGTGTAATGTCTGCATGAGGGACAATGTATTTTTTTCCCGCGAATGGGTGAGAAACAGAATTTGCGCTTTCTGTATTTCTTTTAGTTTTCTACTTGGTGGAGTAGACTTTCAGAGAAGCGTGAGGTTTGGCTTTGGAACTGGAGGGGTAGGGGGGAAAAGGGACCACACCCTGTGGACGGGTGGGGGTGGGGGAATGATTACTATTTTCACATGTCAGGAGTATGGATGAATGTGGAATTTCGGGGTCAGTGTCATTTCTGGGAATGGGATAGTCTGGAGTAGAGACATCAAAATCTATATCAAGAGAGAGAGAGAGAGAGCGAAAGGAGAGAGCGAAAGAGAGGGAGAGTGAGCGAAAGAGAGAGAGAGAGAGCGAAAGAGAGAGAGGGGGAGAAAAGGGAGAGAGAGAGAGAGAAAGAGAGAGAGAACGAAAGAGAATGACAACGAAAGAGAGAGAGAGAGAACGAAAGAGAGAGAGAGAGAGAAGAGGAGAAGAGACAGAGCGAAAAGAGAGAGAGCGAAAGAGAGAGAGAGAAAGGCGAGAGAGAAGAGAGAGAGAGAGAGAGAAAGAGAGAGAAGAGAGCGAAAGAAAGAGGAAGAACGAAAGAGAAGACAGACGAAAGAGAGAGAGAACGAAAGAACGAGAGAGAGAGAGAGAAGAGCGAAGAGAAGAGAGAGAGAGAGAAGAAGAGAAGAGCGAAAGAGAAAGGAGAGAGGAGGAGAAAGCGAAAGAGAGAGAGCGAAGAAAGAGAGACGAAGAGACAGAGCGAAGAGAGAAGAGAGAGCGAAAGAGAAGAGAAAGAGAAGAGGAAGAGCGAAAGAGAAGAGAGAGAGCGAAGAAAAGAGAGAGAAAGAGAGAAGAGAAGGAAGAGAAAGAAAGAAAGAGAGACGAAAGAGAGAGAGAGGTGAAAGAGAGAGGAAAGAGAGAGGCGAAAGAGAGAGAGAGAGAGGGAAAAATGAGAGTGTGTGTGTGTGGGTGTGTGTGTGTGTGTGTGTGTGTGTGTGTGTGTGTGTGTGTGTGTGTGTGTGTGTGTGTGTGTGTGTGTGTGTGTGTGTTGTGTGTGTGTGTGTGTGTGTGTGTGATATTCTCAACTTCGCGGTATTTGTAATGTTGGTCCAACTGAAAGAGAGAGTGAGAGAGAGATTTAAAGAGAGACAGAGACACAGTGTGTGTGTGTGTGTGTGTGTGTGTGTGTGTGTGTGTGTGTGTGTGTGATGTGTGTATGTGTGTGTGTGTGTGTGTGTGTGTGTGTGTGTGTGTGTGTGTGTGTGTGTGTGTGTGAGCAGAGAGAGAGAGAGAGAGAGAGAGAGATTCTCAACTTCAGCGTATTTGTAGTGTTGGTCCGGCTGACTCGGATTTTGTCCTCTTATCCACCTTTATCATGTCTTGACCAGAGGACTGACCGACAAGCCCTGACCATTTTATTTGCTTGAATGTAAACGGGAAATAAAAAACCCTCTATCAACTGGGACACAACTATGATAGAAGAGGTAGGCCTACTAATCTTCTCAACTCTTAATACAGGATACTGGCAGACAGGGTGAGGGAGTCAAAGGGTTAAAATGAAAGTCGTCTTGGAAAGATCTGGACAGGTTGAGTAATAGACCCTACAACAATGGACGTAATTGATTCGTGGTGGTTGTGGCTTCAAACCCAGAAGGCCCTGTTAAGAGATACGTAGCTCGCTCGACGGTGTACGACTACGTAACTCCCTATCGGCTTGTGCGTCTACTGGATAGTCGTTCTTTGTCTCGGACCGTCTCGCCTGTACTGACTGAAAACTGGTTGTTCCCTGTCTCGGGTTACATGCGAAGAGGATCCTTGTAAAAAGCTGAACCAAACTGAACCAAATCAATCATTTGGCGCTGTGCTGACAAAGGCTCGAGCAACTTAATCTGTCAGTAGATTGGAGAACCAGCCAGATTGTTATCCGCAGAGAGTAGGCGAAAGCAACACCAGTTGTACATTGGCTATTATACAGCAAAAACGGCAGTACTAACTCCCGTGAATTTGTGTGAAGACCACCATAAAACGTCAACTTTTCAACGCTCAGCTAACTCTCCCAGACAATCGTGAGAAAAGGTATGGTTGTGTTCTTTCTTTCTTTTCTTTCTTTCTTTCTTCTTTCTTTCTTTCTTTTTTTTATTTGTTTTTATTCATTTTCAAATATATAGCTTTTACAAACATCTTGAAATGTATACGATGCATAATCAACAGATCTAACAAAATGTAGAAAGAAAAAAGCATTCATTGCAATATGTATATATGCATAAATACATATATACATATCCGTACACAAAAAACATACATAGGCCTAATATTACATATACATATGTATACAGACATACATATACATATGCATACACACATCTGCATATATTATACCCCATGATATACATACTTACACGTACGCACACACATGTATGTACACATACACATACATACATACACCCATATATATACACACATACAATCACAAACATTATACATATATGCATACACATACAAACATACACGTACACACATAGACACATACATATACTATACATACACAAACACATATACACATATATACACACATACATATATACATACATATATAATCACATGTACATCCATATGTCTAACTAAAGCATATGAAGAGACATAGATAAATTCGCATTTTAAGAAGAAAATTACGCGAATGTATATATATATGAAACAATAGGGGAAAACAAACAATCACACACACACACACACACACACACACACACACTCACACACACACCACACACACACACCACACCAACACCACAACAAACACACACACACAAACACAACAACACACACAACACACACACATACAACACACACACACACAACACACACAACACACACAACCACACACACACACACACACACACACAATCAAGTGAACAAAAACAAATAATTTGACGAACAATATCGAAATCCAACAAATTTCATACCTGAAGGATGACTGCATGCTGGTTTGTGTGTGTGTTTTTTTTTGTTTTGTTTTTTGTTTTTTTGCTTCTAATGATGTCCATGAAAAATATATACCTACATACATCTTTGAACAGAGGATCTTGTCATTTATAGAAAGAGGCATGTCCTCTGTATTCAATCACGATCTATTTTTTTGTTGTAACATGATCTTTATTCATTAACTCATTAGTCATTCTGCTGAGCATTGTTAGACAATTGTTTATGTGTCAAACATCAGAGGTATAGGCTTATATAAGTAAAACCATTTTGATACGGAATGTTGTATAGCACATATTTACATATGCTTATGTTTTTCCATCATGAACCTCCATTTAAGCTGTTGTAAGAACCATGAAAGGTAGGTTGTATTTTCTCTATTCTACATTCATATAAGAAGAATTTTGCAAAAATAAGGAGAAAATCAAATGTATCATATGTTTTAAAGCTCTCGGATGTTCCAAGTATACAATAATTCTTCGTTCAGTTTCAAATGACATGTATATAGGCCTACACATTTTTCACTAAAGAAGATTCCAAAGAATACCAAAATTGACGAATCGCGTTACATCGCCAGAATAAATGCTGAATATCTTCAGTTCTATATTGCAAAAGGTACATTTATCGCTGTTACTGATTTTCATATTTTAAGTGTTTTGTTTGTAGCAATAATTCTGTGAACTATCCGGATTTGAAACCATTTAAGTTTGACATCAGTTATTTTTCTGAATCTTTTTGAAAACAACATTCCAGTTTAGGCTATATCTGTTGGTAGTTTTGTGTTCCACATACTACAACATTTTGGGTCTTGACCGTTGTTAGTATATATTGTAGTATTGTTTCGTTCCTTTGTGGTTTGAATAAATGATTTGAAGGGACTTCTTCAAATTTATAGCATAGTTATTATGAATATCAATGTCCATTTTTCTTATGTATTTTTTTAATCGCTTGAATTTCTTTCTTTCTTTTTCATTAGATTTGTCAGATTTTGGTTCACTAGGCGTGATCGTGATTTGCTGTTTTTCACTGTTTTGATACATACACATCTGAAGACGGCTTTGTTTGTCATAATCTACTGTGTCAGTTCTACTGTCAGCTAACTGCCATTTAGTATTTGTCCATGAATCTACTGTGTCAGTTCTACTGTCAGCTAACTGCATTAGGGTTTCATTTCCTTCTCCCCACCTTCCCGGTGGGGACGCCAGGTATTCTTTCAGTATGAATAGTATCCCCACCTTCGGAGAACTTTGTGTTAGAAATTTCCTCTTCCTGTCACTCTCTTTGTTTCTGTCTTGCTTCTTGTTTCTGTCTTGCTTCTTTGTTTCTGTCTTGCTTGGGGGCGCTTCTTTGTTTCGTCTTGCTTCTTTGTTTCTGTCTTGCTTCTTTGCTTTCTGTTATCGCTTCCTATCATTTTCTGTCTTGCTAGTCCGTTCACCTGTGTGTGTTCTATAAAGCCTTAACACTTGTGTATTCACCACGTTAAACTCAGTAGATTTTGTACAGTGGTCGTGTTGCCAATAGTAACGTTGGTGATTTCTTGTTTGCTGCAGAAAGATGGCATCTCCCAGCGTGACGCAGACCATCTCTGAAGACCATAAGTGCCCCGTGTGCTTAGAAGTCCTGCACAATCCTCATCTGACTCGGCCATGCAGGCATTGCTTTTGTGAGGGATGTCTCCGTCAACTGACCAAGGTGGCGGGCCCCGAGTCGACCAGTTGCCCAATGTGTCGGGGACTGATCACATCTTGTGAAGCGGATGAAGATCTCAAAAAACAAGTCCGTCAGCTTACCCCGATCTTCATCAAGAAGAAGAACCTGAGGAGAAGAAGTCATCAGAACAACAGCAGACTAATGACGATGATCTGCCTCTGCCAGGCGAGAAGGGAAGAGAAGGCCAATGGAGAGCATATCGTCCGGTAATGGTGTACCGTACTACATCGACAGAAACGACGGGAGATCCGATGGATGTCGTTATGTCAGTCAGTGTAGTAAGTGAGAATTATAGGCCTACGTAATTTCATTATATACAGGCGTGTGTTTTTGTTGTTATTGTTTTTGTTTGTTTGTTTGTTTTTTTAATACTGCTTGATTTTCTTGTCTCTGAGAACACAGGGCTGTCGACCTGTGTCTTTATTGGTTTGTTTTTTTATGTTACCAATTACCAAACAAAGGAGACTGAGGTTCACATCAAAGTGATGAAGGGTATGCATGACCAACAGATTTGACAAGAAACTGACAATCAGGAAAGCTGATGAAGACATTACATGTGTGTGTGAGAGAGAGAGAGAGAGAGAGTGGGGGGAGTGGTGTGTGTGTGTGTGTGTGGTGTGTGTGTGTGTGTGTGTGTGTGTGTGTGTGTGTGTGTGTGTGTGTGTGTGTGTGGGGTTGTGGTGTGTTTGAAATCAGACAGCATGCAATAGCAATTTTCTGAAACTGGAAATGTAAGGAGAGATGTACAATGTGTGTGGGGCTGTTGTCGGGCATGACACTGTTCATTTTCATGGTCACTTTTTTTCCTGTGGAAGTGTTGATTAGTATTGCCCCAAAAAGGGGTTGTCTGGTAACATTGTCAAATCTCAGAGTATGACAATATTCAAATGTGATGTCCAGTAACATTTTTCAATCTCAGAGTATGGCAATGTTCAAATGTGCTGTTTAGAAACACTGTCGAGTCTCAAAGTAGGCCTATAGCAATACTCAAACATGATGTCTTTAAATATCGTTGGATTTTGGTGAAAGTCAACAGTCAGTTTTCAAATTTGGTGTCTAATAATGTTAAATTTCGATGGAAATGAGTAGAGCATTTTTCAAATTTGGTGTCTAATAATGTTAAATTTCGATGGAAATGAGTACAGCATTTATTTTTTCAAATGTAGTGTCAGATAATTACATGATCATTGAAACAAGGTGAAAGTGTTCAAATGAGCTCTCTTGTAACAGTGTCATCTCGGTCAAAGTTTAAATATAGTGCTGAACATAACAGTTCAGGGAAGTCTACTCTTTCTTTGTCCTGACTCCTCCAGTACTGTTGAATAAATGTTTCTTCAATGTTCTCTCAATTGTTCAGATATTTTTTTCTTCAATCCTTCAACCCTCCTATTTCTGTTCAACAATCTCTCTCTCCCCCCCCCCCCTCTCCTCTCTCTCTCTCTCCTCCATCTCTGTGTCTTCTTTGTCTGTCCTCTCTGTCTCTGTTGCTGTCTCACTCTACATCTCTCTCCCTCTCCTCTCTCTGGTGTCTTTTCTCTCCATCTCTCTTCTGTCTGTCTCTGTATCTTTCTAGTGCTGTCTGTCTCTCTGTCTCTCTTGCTTTTCTGTATTCTGCCTCTCTGTTTGTCTCTCTCTGTCTGTCTCGCTCTACATCTCTCTCTCTCTCTCTCTCTCTCTCTCTCTCTCTCTCTCTCTTAGGCTCTCTCTCTCCCTCCATCTGTCTGTCTGTCTGTCACTATCTCCCTTTCTCTCTGTCTCTCTCTCCCTCCATCTCTCTCTGTCTCTCTCTGTCTCTTGTCTGTCAACATGCGTACAGCATAGTGGGCAGTATCTTCCTCACTGCCCATTGTGCTGTAACGCAATGTTTGGACGGTAACAGCGGAGTCCTCCCAGTTCAGTTCAGTAAGTTTTAAAGTCATACCACTCTCAGAGTTTACGAGGACCAGCGAAAAAAATCGTTCAAAGAAGCCTTAGAAAAATGTTAGTGCATTGTGAGATACCGATGCTTTTTTCGGTTCTCCTAATCCACCCATTTGTCTCAAGTGTTTTAGGGCCAGGAATGGTTTACTTACTACTACATGTATTGTTCGCCGTCCAGTGTTCTAGGGCTCCCCCACCCCCTCCCCCCGTGGCCAGTAATGGGTACCATACGTCTTTGTTGGCAAAAGCGGCTAAAGGGACATCCGTGTTTGTAGTCCTAGAGCCTTGGTATCATTACAAACAGGTGGCTGTACTGACTGATTAACCCTTTGACTCCCGCACCCTGTTCATCGGCATCCTGCATTGCCAACCATGCTGGGAAAGCAAAAAAGTTAATCCATTGATTCCCTTATCTATAGGATGAAGGAATGAAAGGATGAACTTTTTGCAGTTGGTGGAAGGGTGCGGGAGTCAAAGGGTTAAAATCACACAGTGTTTACGATTGACCTGGGGTGCTGCTCGTGTGCTGTCAGTTTGCAAGTCAAGTTTTTGTTAGCAGAATGGGTTTTGTACCACAAGTCTCTTGAGCTATACGACAAACTCCAGACTTATACGACAAACATCCAGAGTTATACGACAAACATCCAGACTTATACGACAAACATCCAGAGTTATACGACAAACATCCAGACTTATACGACAAACATCCAGAGTTATACGACAAACATCCAGAGCTATACGACAAACATCCAGAGTTATACGACAACATCCAGAGCTATACGACAAACATCCAGAGCTATACGACAAACATCCAGAGTTATACGATAAACATCCAGAGCTATACGATAAACATCAGAGCTATATGACAAACATCAGAGTTATATGATAAACATCAGAGCTATACGACAAACATCAGAGTTATACGACAAACATCCAGAGCTATACGACAAACATCAGAGCTATACGATAAACATCAGAGCTATACGACAAACATCAGAGCTATACGACAAACATCAGAGTTATACGACAAACATCCAGAGCTATACGACAAACATCAGAGCTATACGACAAACATCAGAGCTATACGATAAACATCAGAGCTTACGATAACATCCAGAGCTATACGACAAACATCAGAGCTATAAGACAACATCAGAGCTATACGATAACATCAGAGCTATACGATAAACATCCAGAGCTATACGACAAACATCAGAGCTATACGACAAACATCAGAGCTGTAAGACAAACATCAGAGCTATAGAAAACATCAGAGCTGTACGACAAACATCAGAGCTATAGACAAACATCAGAGCTATACGACAAACATCAGAGCTATAGAGAAACATCAGAGCTGTACGACAAACATCAGAGCTATAAGACAAACATCAGAGCTATACGACAAACATCAGAGCTATACGACAAACATCAGAGCTATAGACAAACATCAGAGCTATAGAGAAACATCAGAGCTATAGAAAACATCAGAGCTATAAGATAAACATCAGAGCTATACGACAAACATCAGAGCTATACGACAAACATCAGAGCTATAAGACAAACATCAGAGCTATAAGTATAAGAGAAACATCAGAGCTGTACGACAAACATCAGAGCTATACGACAAACATCAGAGCTATACGACAAACATCAGAGCTATACAACAAACATCAGAGTATACGATAAACATCAGAGCTATACGACAAACATCAGAGTTATACGACAAACATCCAGAGCTATACGACAAACATCAGAGCTATACGACAAACATCAGAGCTATACGATAAACATCAGAGTTATAGAAACATCAGAGCTATAGACAAACATCAGAGCTATACGACAAACATCAGAGCTATACGACAAACATCAGAGCTATACGATAAAATCAGAGCTAACATCAGATAGAAACGAGTCGAAAACATCAGAGTATACGACAAACATCAGAGTTATACGACAAACACCAGAGCTATACGACAAACATCAGAGTTATACGACAAACATCAGAGCTATACGATAAACATCAGAGCTATACGATAAAACATCCAGAGCTATACGACAAACATCAGAGCTATACGACAAACATCAGAGCTATACGATAAACATCAGAGCTATACGATAAACAGTCCAAGAGCTATACGAAACAACAAAACATCAGAGCTATACGACAAACATCAGAGCTATACGACAAACATCCAGAGCTATACGACAAACATCAGAGCTATACGACAAACATCAGAGCTATACGGACAAACATCACAGAGCTATACTCGGAACAAAACATCAGAGCTATAGACAAACATCAGAGCTATACGAACAAACATCATAGAGCTATACGACAAACATCAGAGCTATAAGACAAACATCAGAGCTATAAGCAGACAAACATCAGAGCTATACGACTAAACATCAGAGCTATAAGTGGGAAAGAACATCAGAGCTATACGACAAACATCAGAGCTATAAGAGAGTAACCATCGGGAAGCTATACGACAAACATCCAGAGCTATACGACAAACATCAGAGCTATAAGACAAACATCAGAGCTATACGACAAACATCAGAGCTATACGACAAACATCAGAGCTATAAGACAAACATCAGAGCTATAAGAGAAACATCAGAGCTATACGACAAACATCAGAGCTATAAGACAAACATCAGAGCTATAAGAGAAACATCAGAGCTGTACGACAAACATCAGAGCTATACGACAAACATCAGAGCTATACGACAAACATCAGAGCTATACGACAAACATCCAGAGCTTACGATAAACATCCAGAGCTATACGATAAACATCAGAGCTATACGATAAACATCAGAGCTATACGACAAACATCAGAGCTATACGACAAACATCAGAGTTATACGACAAACATCCAGAGCTATACGACAAACATCAGAGTTATACGACAAACATCAGAGCTATACGATAAACATCAGAGCTATACGATAAACATCCAGAGCTATACGATAGACACCCAGAGCTATAAGAGAAACATCCAGAGCTATACGATAAACATCAGAGCTATACGATAAACATCAGAGCTATAAGATAAACATCAGAGCTATACGATAAACATCAGAGCTATACGATAAACATCAGAGCTATAAGAGAAACATCTAGAGCTATACGATAAACATCAGAGCTATACGATAAACATCAGAGCTATAAGAGAAACATCTAGAGCTATACGACAAACATCCAGAGCAATACGACAAACATCCAGAGCTATACGATAAACATCAGAGCTATAAGAGAAATATCTAGAGCTATACGAGAAAAGTCTGTGTTAAAAGCTCAAGACAAACATGGCGGGTTAAACCTTTGATTCCCTCAACTTATCCTCCAGCTTTTGTGTGTGTGTGTGTGTGACATGACATGAATTGAGTGGAGGGGGGTTGGTTTGGTAGTGGTGATCAGATTTTACCGTAGCACACCCAGGAATCATTCATTGCTGGTATGTTTGGGCGTTTTGATTTTGTGGTTTTTGAGTTGTATTAAAGATTGATGTCGTACAATTCAGTGTATGATTTGTTATTTGGATGTTATCAATTTTTCTCTTTTTTTCCTGCTGTGATTTGAATGATGATTATTTTTGGTACCGTTTGAACTGATTTTGTACACGTTCAGGGCTGCTTTGATCAAATGTCGATGTTCATAATAACAGAAATGATGAAAATATCGATGATAATAATGTTATATGATGGTGATGATAACGACGACGACGATGATGATGATGATGATTTAAGAATCAAATATAACAACGACAATGATGATGATGATGATGACGACAACAACGACGATGATGATGATAATGATCCATCTCATCATCATCATCAAGTGCCTTTCTACATGACGTTGGCGATCATGGCTCTCCATATGCATCTGTCCCTTGTTGCCGCAAGCACATCTTCCACCCCCTGTCCTCAGCCACCCTGCAAGTCCGTCCAATATTTTTTCTCTGGGTCTCCCAAGTGCTCTTTCCCTCCAGCTTTCCTGTTGTGACCAGGTGCTCCAATTCCCTTTTCCTAATAAAATGGCCTATAAATGTTGCCTGTCTTTTCCTAATCTTCCTTTTGAATGATCGTCTTGTGTCTGCCTCCATCAAGACTGTCTCTGTTTCTTTGCTGTCCATGGAACTCTCAACATTCTTCTAAGAAACCACATTTCGACTGCCTCAATCTTGTTCTGGCTTTGCTTGTTGACTGTCCACGCCTCATAACAGTACAACACTATTGGTTCTATATAACATTCAAGAAGTCTCTTCCTGAAGCTAATTGATAGCATTTGTTGGTAAGAACGCTTTTCATCTTCTTGAATGCTGTTTTGGGTTGGCCGATTCAGCTGGCTATTTCTGATATGCATCTGCCGTCTGGTGAAATGATCGTTCCCAGATATTTAAACTTAACCTGTCTCAAGGTTATGCCGTTTGCTATTATTTTGCATGAGGGGATTTCATGTGTTTTACTGATTACCATGACTTCAGTCTTCTTGCTGTTTAGCTCCAACCCCTTACATTTGCTTTATATTTCTTGTATATTCACAAGGTTTTGTAGGTCCCTTTCATTTTCTGCAATTAGCACGGTGTCATCTGCGTATCGAATGTTGTTTATCGTTTTTCCTCCAACCTTTAATCCAGGGTATTCCTCCAGGTTTCTCATGTCTTTGTTGTAAAGTGAAAACAGATCTGGTGACGAAACACAAACTTGTCTAACTCCTCTTTTGATATTTTGGAAAGAGCTTATATCGTTTTCTATTCTCATTGCAGCTGTTTGTTCCCAATATGTATTTCTGATTATTCGTAGATTTTTTCCATCAATACTGAGTCTTTCTAGTTGTTTGATCAGTTCTTTATGTCTTACCCGATCGAAAGCCTTGGTATAATCAACAAAGCATAAACATAAATCCTTATTCATCTCGACTGACCTCTCTATGATAGTTCTCAGGATGCGTATGACATTAGTTAGTACCTTTCCCGTCGACAAATCCACACTGTTCTTCTGCGATTCATGTAGATGATCCATCTACATTCTCAAAACTAATGATGGTGATGATGATGATAAAATAATAGTAATAATAATAATAATAACCATGATAATAACGATAATAACAATAACAATAACTATCCATCTACATTTTCAAAACTACACTTTCTTTGTTTCTCACCTTAGTATGGCACTTTCTCAGACATTTGCTGTCCTGACTGTCAGCGTGTTTGTGACTGAAGCATGTCTGTGATACCACAGCATGGAGTTCCCAGACTGGTACCTGCAGTCCGTGAAACGCAGCAAGGTGTACGGGAGGGAGGGGCACTTTGTGGGTGGGGGCCCGCTCTTCGAGAACCGTGTCCTGGTGCTGCCAAGGTCAAGGCTCAATATGCGGCGGGAAGGTTCAAACCTACTCTTACATTGTGAGTACGACAAACGTGATTGTGGTGTTGATCATGAATAGATGATCTTGATGACGTGGTGGTGGTGGTGGTGGTGGTGGTGGTGTCTATGGCGATGATCATGTTTTTACCGTCTTCGTCGTCATCAGTATTATTATAAGATTACTACTTACGATCGTGACGTGCGTCAGCGTGCAATATATTCTTTAACCCTTTGACTCCCGCACCCTATCCACCAGCAGTAAAAACTTAACCCTTTGACTCCCTCACCCTTTCCACCAGCTTCCTACAATAAGCTGGTGGACAGGGTGAGGGAGTCATAGGGTTAAGTTTTTGCTTTGCTAGCATGGTTGACAATGCGTGATGCTGGTGGACAAGGTACGGGAGTCAAAGGGTTAATCCACATACTACCTCTTGGGTCATTGTACGGTTATTTCAAACGTTTCTAATTCTCAGGTAAACTTAACACGGCGAGACGCCGATTTTCAATTTTCAATCTTGACTCGGTGTGACATATTAGGTTTTGTTTGCTGGTCATCCTTCGTTTGTCGAAGAAGACCACGACTTCAATTTTGACTGGGGAGTTGACGATTGTGGGTCTGGAGGTGGCTGGTGAGGCCAGTCCGGGCCAGGAAGACTCGCCCACACGTAGGGCAAACGTGGGTTGGTGCAACCTTTGAATTGGAGATCGCTCGCGCCTTGCGCGCTTCTCGTTTTACGTCTTCTCTCTGCTGCTCTTGCTCCGATGTTCAACTTTCCTCGCCAGTTCGGTCGATCTAGTGCAAGAGTCTCCCAGTGTGTTGGGGTTGATGCCCAGGTCGTTGATGGATACTTTCAGGCAATCTTTAAAGCGTTTCTTTTGGCCACCAACTGAGCGCTTCCCCTGGCTCAGCTCTCCATACACTAGTTGTTTTGGTTGTTGACTTTTAGACATTCTCACCACGTCTCTGGCCCATCTTGCTTGGACTTTCTGCAGGAGGGTGTGTATGCTGGGGGTGCCGGCTCGTTCCAGGACTTCCGTGTCAGGGATCTTGTCTGACAGGACATGTTGACATCAAGTCCTCTGAAATAAACTTTTGTAGGGATTTTATTTATTCGGGCTGGCTGGCTTATTTGATAAAGCAGTGGACTGAAGATCTGATATCTGGAGTTCAATCCTAACCCGCAGGATAAAATGTGGCCTGTTGTACGCAACGAACCACAGATAGGAAGATTGTAGGTTCGAATCCCCATCGGCTGAGAAAGCAGTGGATGTCCTTTTTTTTTCTTTCTGCGCTGACCGACACCTACTCAAGAGTTCAGCGTGTTATGGGCTTATTTGGTAGACTGGGACATCAAAGTCGAGTCTAATCCATTTCATAAATGCTTTATTGAGTGTGTTGCTCACATTTCCTGACCAACATTGCGGACGTCTGCATCTCTCGGGCCTGGTGACGCCAGGATATACTATTATCGTGATCGCAGCGTGTATCGTCAGCATCATTCCCATTGTCATGAAATCATCAGTCATGGCATCATTCAAGTTGTAAGTTGTCATGACTGCCATAATAATAACAAACACTCTACACTTGTAAGTTGTCATGACTGCCATAACTAATAACAAACACTCTACACTTGTAAGTTGTCATGACTGCCATAACTAATAACAAACACACTATACTTGTAAGTTGTCATGACTGCCATAATAACAACAAACACACTATACTTGTAAGTTGTCATGACTGCCATAACTAATAACAAACACACTATACTTGTAAGTTGTCATGACTGCCATAACTAATAACAAACACTCTACACTTGTAAGTTGTCATGACTGCCATAACTAATAACAAACACACTATACTTGTTAGTTGTCATGACTGCCATAATAATAACAAACACACTATACTTGTAAGTTGTCATGACTGCCATAATAATAACAAACACACTATACTTGTAAGTTGTCATGACTGCCATAATAATAACAAACACACTATACTTGTAAGTTGTCATGACTGCCATAATAATAACAAACACACTATACTTGTAAGTTGTCATGACTGCCATAATAATAACAAACATTCTACACTTGTAAGTTGTCATGACTGCCATAACTAATAACAAACACACTATACTTGTAAGTTGTCATGACTGTCATGACTTAATCACAAACACTCTACACTTGTAAGTTGTCATGACTGCCATAACTAATAACAAACACTCTACACTTGTAAGTTGTCATTACTGCCATGACTTAATCACAAACACTCTACACTTGTAAGTTGTCATGACTGCCATAACTAATAACAAACACTCTACACTTGTAAGTTGTCATGACTGCCATGACTTAATCACAAACACTCTACACTTGTAAGTTGTCATGACTGCCATAACTAATAACAAACCATCTATACTTGTAAGTTGTCATGACTGCCATAATAATAACAAACACTCTACACTTGTAAGTTGTCATGACTGCCATAACTAATAACAAACACACTATACTTGTAAGTTGTCATGACTGCCATGACTTAATCACAAACACTCTACACTTGTAAGTTGTCATTATTGCCATAACTAATAACAAACACTCTGCACTTGTAAGTTGTCATGACTGCCATGACTTAATCACAAACACTCTACACTTGTAAGTTGTCATGACTGCCATAAATAATCACAAACACTGTACACTTGTAAGTTGTCATGACTGCCATAAATAATCACAAACACTGTACACTTGTAAGTTGTCATGACTGCCATAACTAATAACAAACACACTACACTTGTAAGTTGTCATTACTGCCATAAATAATCACAAAAACTCTACACACTGTAAGTTGTCATTACTGCCATAATTAATAACACTCTACACTTGTAAGTTGTCATGACTGCCATAAATAATCACAAACACTCTACATGCCTGACATGACGAACGACAGGAGCCAGGCAAGTTCCTGCCAGCCAGCAAGAACCCGTGCTGGTACGATGACCCCAAGCGAAACAGATTGATGCGGTGCATACCCTACTTCTACGTGGCTGGAGTGGCCAAGTGCGGCACCACAGACCTGTACAAGCGCATCCGCTACCACCGGACATCATGGAGGGGGAGCTGAAGGAGTACCACTGGTGGGACAGGCTTCGCTATGGGGCGCCCATGGAACTCAAGTTCACCAAGGACTCCGAGAAGAACGACAGTGAGTTTTTGTGTTGTGCGCTGTTTGAGTCTTACCTGGGCGGCTGGAGGGGTGAGGTAGGTTATGATTATATGAAATGCTCCAGAGTATGCGTTTGTAAACTTGTGTGAATAATATACTGTATGAGACTAAAGCGTCATGTTTCGGAGACTGAAATGTGAAACTGTGAAGTATGACATATTTGAGTTTTAAAATGTTAATCAGTAGAATAGTCTAATAGGGTGGTAGTGCATTTGGGATATTCATCCAAATGTCACTGGGTTAATGGATGGATCTCTTGACTGAGTGGAAAATATTGTGGACCGACCCATGATGTCAAGAGCGTCCTCCAGTCTGGGCAGTGGAAAATGTATTTTTTTGTGACTTTGATTAATTTACGGTAATCTACCGCAAAGCGGTATGTACCGTCCTTCTTTTTCACCAATACAACTGGTGAGGACCATGGTGAAGTGGATAGCTTGATAGCACCATGGTGAAGCATTTCATTTACCTTTCTCTCTATCTCAGCATTGAGGGCAGGGGCTGTCCTATATGGTCTCTGTTTAATGGGCACAGCATCACCTGTATCTATGGTATGGGACATGAGATGTGTTTCCTCTAACTCTGACATGTCGGCGGCGAATACATCTCTGTTTTGTGCCAGAAAAAGGGTCAAGGTGTCCTGTTCCTCAGCAGTAAGATCAGCATCTTCGAAATGAACTCCTAAGTCATGCAGCATGGCCTGTGCCCGGGGAAGGTGATGGGAATTTGGGGTGGTATTTGCAGACATCACATGAGCAGAATGATCAGACAGTTCCCCGAGGTCTTGTGAAATTTGTTCAAAATGGCCTAGAGTATCATTAGGTCTAAGTGTGACCGAGAAAGAAAAAGCATTACGTACTACACACATGGTCTGACTATTCTGTAGCGTAACTAATGTACTAGCAGCGATGACTTTCTTGTTTGTCAGTAACGCCCGTAATGGCTCAGTGACACCAGTGGAGTGTGCATTTGGGGAAGAAACTCGAACAGGTAGCAGTACCTCCGTATGCGGAGCGATAACTGTTAATTTCAGAACATGTACTGGCAAGCTTTCTGGTTTGTCATTCAACAATGGAATGGACGTGAGCCCACTGTACAAATGAACAGTACGTGTGGCACCCATTGTACAAATGAACAGTACGTGTGGCATCCATTGTACAAATGAACAGTACGTGTGGCAAAGTTCAACGATGCCTGATGGGAAGTCAGAAAATCTAGGCCTAAAATCAGGGGACAAGTGAGCTGTTCAATCACAATAAAAGGTTGTGACACATGTAACCCTGACACTTTGAGGGAAAGGTCAGTTTTGCCCAGCACTCGAACGGGGACACCGCCAACACCCTTGATCAAAGGAAGAGAACATGGTGTTACAGAGACTAATTTTTGATGGACCAGTACATCAGCTAGGTCTTTACTAACACATGAGACATCTGCATCTGTATCACTAAGAGCGACATAAGGCTGATTGTGAATGAACAATTTGATCTTACTGCTGTTAGCAAAGGAAAGGATATGGGGAAAGGAAGGGGAATCTTGAACCGTGTGTCTCTCATTTCTATCCGTCCTGGCCTGGGAAGAAATGAGAGGAAACCCCTATTGCCTATTATTTATTCGCGAACAACAGGCCGCAGTATGACCCACGATCTGGCAGTGGAAACACAGGACAAAACGGAATTTGCAGGTTTCCCTCGCACGGTTACCACCGCATGACCGGCACGCAGTGTGCTGACGACGGAATGGGCTGGCTGACGGACCGTGTGCTGCGATCTGGTGTGACGAGACAGCTGACTGATCGGGACGTCTAGGCCTTATTGTTGACCGGTGTCCGGCTTATCGATTGCGATTGAAACTGCGGGTGTCGCGCAGCAAACGGACGCCGGCTTTGCGCGCGTTGTGTGCCTGTGGTGACTGAATGGTCACGGGACTGGGTGTGGGACTGTCGCTGTCCCTGTTTGAGCCGGGTGTGGTCAGTTTGTAAGGTACCTATTTTGTCCGTGATGGAGGCAAGCGCGACCTCCACCCGACTGGCATTGTCATTGTCCTGAAAGACTGAAGCCGTGAGTGCTAAGCTAAGTCAAAGGCCTGTTGTAGCGAAGTTGGACTTCTAAGCATGACAAATTTGGAAATAGATGGTAACAATCAGTTAACTATACACTCCATGATATCCCTTTCTGCCTTCCCTAACTGTTGCCCTAAGCGATGCATGCTTTCAAAATATTCTTCTACTGTTTCATAGGGCTGCTGTCGCCTCTCCTGAAAATGCTTCAGACGAATCCAGCGGGTGGATTCATGGGGGCGGTATCCATTCTGCAGAGCCTGAATGATTTCTTTGTATGTAGCAATGCCGGCTGGTTGTAGCCCGTCAAACCAAACTTGGGTTTGATTCTTGAACAAAAGTGGAACAATGTCCCTTTTCTGGTCATCTGACCAATCTTGCAGCAAAGCATACTGGTTGAATTTCTTAATCCACATGTCCACGTCCTGTGTCGACCTACCAGAAAAAAGTTCTGGCATCAACTGGGATGGCACATTGAAATTTGCGATCGGCTGCTGATACGCATAACTGGATATGCCCTGGCTCCATTCCTCTTCGTATTTCTCTTCCCTTTGAGACATAGAGAATGAGTGGGAGGATACAGGAGGGTGCTGAGAACTGGTGCGTGGTGTGTAGGAAGAATGTATAGAAGAAATGTACGTGTTAGCAGAGACAGAAGAAGAAGTAACAGCAGTGTGTGTAGAGATAGTAGAGTTGACAACAATAGATGGGGATAAGGGATAGGTAGAGGTGGGTTCCGGAACAGTACTTTCCGTGCTACTAGGAGAACGAGAGAAATGGGAAGGATTTTGGCTTGGGTTAAAGGCAAAGTTTTCGTCCTCGGTATCTAAGTGCGAGTGGTCAGAATCAGGTGAATACAAGTGAGCCACAGGTTGCTACTAATAATAATAATAATAATTACAATATTTATATAGCGCAAAATCTTGATAAAATCAAATCTAAGCGCTGAAGCAGACACACACGCAAGCACGCACGCACGCAAGCACGCACACACACGCACGAATACACACACACACACACACACACACACACACACACACACACACACACACACACACACACACACACACACACACACACACACACACACACACGCATGGCTATAAATGGGGAGAAAGAATAAAAGCAATAAAAGCAAGAATAAAAGCAATGGAAAATTATAGAGAGCATAGCATATACAATTATATATTATAACCATGTGATTCCCTCCGAGCGGAGACAGGCTGCAGAGGGGGGGGGGGGGGTTGAGTGAGGTTAGGATTTTATGCGGAGGAGAAAAGGTGAGTTTTGAGAGCGGACTTGAAGGCGACAAAAGTAGGTTGCTGACGGACTGAGAGAGGAAGTTTGTTCCAGGAGAGTGGACCAGAAACAGAGAAGGCTCGTGGACGATAGGTATTGAGCTTAGTGCGTGGAAAGCGAAAAGTCAGAGGATCAGAGGCAGAGCGGAGGGTACGTGAGGGAACATAGATCTCAAGTAGGCTTGACAGGTAATCGGGGGCTGCGTTATTGAGGCTTTTGTAGCACATGGTGTCTAGTTTGTACTGTATGCGCTTTGATACAGGGAGCCAGTGAAGTTGTGCCAGGAGAGGAGATATGTGGTCAGCTTTTTTCTTTTTGAGTACAAGGCGTGCAGCATTGTTTTGAATGCGCTGTAGGATGTGAATGGTGGAGGCAGGAAGACCAGACAGGAGTGAATTGCAATAGTCAATGCGAGACATTATGAAGGAGAGAGCGAGTTTTGCAGTTGTTTCGACAGAGAGATACTTCCTGATCAGCCTTATACGATGGAGATGATAGTAGCAGGATCTGGCAGTTTGAGAAACAAAGTTGTTCATGGAGAGGGTAGAGTCAATGCAGACACCAAGGTTTTTAGCTGAATCAGAAATTGGGACTGATGTGTTACATAATGGGAGAGAAAGAGGAGGCAGCTGAGAAAGTTTCTGACGGGTGCCAATGAGGATAGCTTCTGTTTTGTCGTCATTAAGCTGAAGTCTATTGTGGGTCATCCAGTTCTTAATGTCCGAGTAACACTCAGTGGTGCGAGTCAACAGGCGCTGTATATTATCAGGTGAGTCACTGTCTTGAAGTTGGGTGTCATCAGCATAGAAGTGGTGTTTTATAGAATGGGAGTTGATGATGGTGGACAGGGGGGAGGTGTAAAGAGTGAAAAGAACAGGGCCAAGGACAGATCCTTGTGGAACACCACAGGTCAGGTATGCAGGTTGAGAGTAAGTGCCATTGATGAGAACGGTTTGTTTTCTGTTTGATAGGTATGAAGTGAACCAAGACAGAGCAATGTCAGAGATGCCAAAAGTATGATGAAGTCTAGAAAGGAGAATACCATGATCATTGGTATCAAAGGCTGCAGACAGATCAAGGAGTGTGAGGAGAGAGACTTTGCCAGTATCAGTTGCAAGGAGGAGATTGTTGAGAATGTGTAGTAGGGCAGTTTCAGTGCTATGGCACTGGCGGTAGGCTGACTGGAAAGGATTGAGGAGATTGTTGGCAGACAGGTGAGAGTTCAGTTGGTTGAGGACGACTTTTTCAAGGAGTTTTGACAAGAAAGAGAGATTAGAGATAGGCCGGTAATTTTTCAGTTCATTTGGATCTAAATTGTGTTTCTTGAGGAGAGGGTGAACAATAGCAGACTTGAAAGAATCTGGGACAGTTCCAGTTTGAAGAGAAGTGTTGATGATGTCAGTGATGAATGGGAGGAGAGTAGGGAGACAGTCGGCGTAGAGAGAACCTGGAAGAGGATCCAGTTCGCAGGTTTTGAACGACATGGATCTGATTGTGTTGAGAATTTCTTCTTGTGAGACGGGTAAAAGTAGTAAGAGGTGTGCCAGAGAAGGAAGGGTCAGGTGGGCATGGTTGACAGGGTGTCCTGTCAAGCCTGTCACGAAGAGTTTGTATTTTGGTGGTGAAGTAGTTGGAGAATACAGATGGGAGTTCTTCATTAGTATGTTTTGTTGGGAGAGGTAAATCTTTTCGTGTGCCAAGGAGATGATTCATGGTTGTAAAGAGTTCTTTTGAAGAAAAGGCATTCAGGATTTTGGTTTGGAAATAGCTTGTTTTTGCTGATGCAATGAGGGTGGATACTTTTGTTTTAGAGGCTTGGAAAAGTTGCCTGTGTACAGTGAGTTTGGATTTGCGCCAGCGGCGCTCTGCTCTGCGGCGGGCACGTTTTGCACAGGCGATCTCATGAGTGAGCCAGGGGGTAGGGGGGCGGTCAGGTAAAAGACGGGTTGTGGCTGGAGCATGAGTGTCCAGAAGATGGTGGAGAGTAGTATAGAATTCATCGGCAAGGTTATGTGACTTTTCAGAAAGGAGACGGGAGGCATCAGATGAAAATGTGGAGAGGTCGATAGATTTGAGATTGCGTCGAGTCACTGTGCGCATGGTACGGGAAGGAGGAGAAATGTCGAGAGAACAGAGAATTGCAGAGTGGTCAGATGGAAGGGCTGAAGTTAGACGGGTAGAAAGAACTAAGCAGTTGTCAGTAGCGGAATTGTGGTGATCACGAGAAATGATCCAGTCAAGAATGTGACCTTTTTGATGGGTTGGTTCAGAAATGTGTTGAGTCATATTGTGATTGGACAGAGAGTTGATGATATGTCTTGTGTCATAACGGTGAGTGTTGTCATAGTGGACATTGATGTCACCTAGAATGATGAGATTTCCAGGTAAGAGGCAGTAGTGGTCAAGCAATTGGTCAAAGTCAGAGAGAAACGTGGATGTGGTGAGTTTATTGGCAGAGCTAGGTGGGGGTACTGGCTAGTTGGGGATGGAGCAATACACTGTCACGGGTTTTCAGCACTGTCACTGTTAATACTTTTTACGACTGTTTTCTTGGGTCTGTGCAAAAAGACGAGTGATTGGACGTTTGTGACTCTTCGTTAAGTTGAGACATCAGTCGGAACTAAGTATGGTAATAGCAAGTGAAGGGAGTAAGTAGGCTACGAAAAGAAATTATCATAGAGTCTTAATGTTTACGCCTTTCCTATCTTTCCTACACTAGATGTATAAACACTTTGTCTTTTCTTTTCTTTTCTTTTTCTAAGTACAAA
>CM060312.1:58026901-58106901 GCA_030674185.1 Monoplex corrugatus | reverse complement strand
TTATTAATGTATTTGAAGAATATTACGCAAGAATGATTTATAATGACCATAGAAGTAACTGTATTTTTTCAGTCTTGAGCTAACAAACATCTAATTTTGAGTCAGTTTGTGCCTTTGGTGCCTTGTTTTCATGTAATTTTGTTGCTTGCAATTTTTACGAATTAGATTTGGAACAAGCCAGATGACTACAGAAAACCTTTGATATTTGAGCCCATGTAAGGTGTCGATTAGTTTTATAGATATGTCATTGGCGTGTACTCGTTTTTACATCGGTATGAAGGCATGTACTTGTTCTACAGATACGTCGTATTCGCTTTATAGAAATGTATGGTTGAACTAACCGGCTCTTGCCCAGAGTTGGGCGTGCTATGGGCTCATTGGGAAGACTGGGACCATACAGTCGAGTCTCATCCACTTTACTGATGCGGCGTTGAGGATGTTACTCAAATCTTCTGACCAGCACCGCAGGTGTCTGTATCTTTCGAGCCTGGTTGACGCCAGGATATTATATGGTAAAAAGCTAGAGTACAGCCCTGTCACGTAGTCTCAATCATGGATGGAACTCCATAGCATCATGAATATCATTCTCATCGAAATCATTATCGTACTGTAAAAACTGTTCCAGCTTCTGTGGCTATAAAGGTGGCGTAGAGAATGGGAGAGAAAAAAGTGAGCAGTAAAGTAACCTCCCTGAGTGCAGTGATACCTAAAAAAAAATGTATGGGTGAAGCACTGAAATGTTTTGCATGATGTTTGCTCATTTCACAGCTCCGTCTCGTTGAAGGCATGTACTCGGTGTTCGTTGAAGACTGGTTCCGAATCTTCAAACGGGAACAGGTCATGGTGATCCGGAACGAGGATTACTCAGAAGACATTGAGGGTCACATTCTGAATGTCTTTGACTTCTTAGGCGTAGGTACGCTGGTTGCCGTGTGTGTTACATAGCTGTTGGTGATCCTCATACAGCTCTGTGTGTGTGTGAGAGAGTGTGTGTGTGTGTGTGTGTGTGTGTGTGTGTGTGTGTGTGTGTGTGAGAGAGAGAGAGAGAGAGAGAGAGCGAGCGAGTGTGTGTGTGAGAGAGAGAGAGAGAGTGTGTGTGTGAGTGTATATGTGTGAGTGTATGAATATGTGTGTGTGCGTATGTGTGTGCGTTTGTGGTTGTGCATGTGTGTGTAAAACCATGTCTTGGCCCTGACCCTCAGGTCATTGGTTTCTGCGTTTTCTTTTTTTTTTTTTTTTTTTTAATTCTTGTAGGACAGGGGAAGGTGGGGTGGGGTATCCTGGATCCACCCGTCTAAGAAACTATAATGACAGCATTTGAATCTTCATGACCTCACCCCACCCCCATTATTCTATGTACACACACTTACGAGTGCGCGAGTGTGTGTGTGTAAATCCATATACAAAACTATACGCTAACCTTTTTGTCGTTCACAGCCACACTGGGTAAATCTGAGATGCGTCCAGTATTGACCCACGTATCGACCAACATCGGTCAGAACTATGACAAGGTGGGCCCAATGTTGCCCGAGACCATTGCCGTACTCAACGAATTCTACAAACCTTTCGTTCTACGACTGCACCAACTACTTGGAGATGACCGTTTCTTATGGAAGGACATTGCTGTGACGTAATTTTTATGATCATGATTTGTTAGGTTTTTTTTTTTTTTTTTTTTTTTTTTTTTTTGGGGGGGGGGTGTTTCTCAGTATACAAAATTGTTCCAATCGACATAAAATCACTGTTTGTTTTTTAGAGAAGTCTGCATTTTGAAATTATATAGGTCTGAATAGTTTAGCACACTACTTGACGTAACGTAAGCCAGTTCTGAAGATCGTTGTACTTTTATGCATACAAGATTGTTTCTGCATTTCTATGACGTGTTCATTATTTTTTTTATGTTTTTTTTTTCCTAGTGGAGGATTTTCCATATGTTGAATAAGGAAATTGTTGTGACTTAACTGGCGACATAGGCCTTGGCAAAATTTCCTTCCTCTCTTGCGTATATTATTGTTCTACATGATGCTGATGTTGTTTCGCTTCTTTTATGCCTCCAGCATTGTTGAAATAACGTTCATACCCAGAGAGTTGGATTTATCTCTTGTACTTACAGTGAACTTTAAGCATCAGTGAGAAGTGCAGTTTTATAGTCGTTGTTGATGTCCAAATAAGAAAGGCTGTTTACTTAGTAAACTCGTATCTTTTAGTCGTTGTTGATATTCAAATAAGAAAGGCTATTTATTTTGTAATGTCGTATTTTCAGTTGTTGTTGATATTCAAATAAGAAAGGCTATTTACTTTGTAATGTATTTTTAGTTGTTGATATTCAAATAAGAAAGGTTATTTACTTTGTAGAGTCGTATTTTTAGTTGTTGTTGATATTCAAATAAGAAAGACTACTTACTCTGTGAAGTCGTATTTTTGTCGAGTTATTATCATCTTTAGGTAAACTGTTTTGATTGGATAGATTACTGATGTGTAACGCTCGTGTGTGTTTTGCGTGACATGGCAAATTATACGTAAAGGCTCATCGATAGACAAAGGGCAGTTTATAAACCTTCATTCCTGTCCCATGTCTGGGTTCCTTGCAGAAATGTTAATGCAGAGAGCTTTTTCGTCCTGGAGGAGCGTTAGTTTTATGTACTTGAGATTCTTGTATTCTGCCAGAGAACTTGTGTCTTTACAGCGGTTAAGCCCTTTTCGTCTTAAAACTTTTTAAAATGAAATTCTGATGTCTAGTGCATTACTGCTTTACTGGTGCTCTTGTAACACTTATTACAAACAACTGCTTGTCTTTCATTGATCAGTGTTCGGGTTTAGGGAGGACAACTAGAGGTCTTGGATAAATACTGTCTACTTCAAATTTATACAAAGTTTTAGTCAGTCTTGACTGACACACATTTCACCAGACATTTTGTGTATTTCTAGTTCCAGGAAGATGACTGCGCTCGATTTTCTTTTCTTCCTCTGTGGATTCAAGCTGAAATTTAAGACAAGGTAGACAATCGATTCATTGTACTGGGGGTGGGGGTGGGTTATACGTAATCTCTCTTCAAGATCTGGAATTGTTTACTGTCTTGCAGTAGTATGAAAAAGATACTCTCCAGCAAAGCCAGCATCAAAATTGAGGGAAAACATGAATATACATGCCATCGCGACATGTTGGACAAGCAGCTACACTTATTGGTACCATTCTTTAGAGTTGGAAGATCGTTCTGGTTAACTCGGTGATTTGTTGGCTCGTAGTTGTGTATATATTTTTTCCCTTATTTTTCCTACGGTCCCTCAACTAGTGTTTATCGTTCAGGCCGTGTATGCTGTTGTATTTCGTCAGTGGTGACTGCACCTAGCTAGTATTCAAGTTTAGGACAGATAGGGAGTATATTTTTCCAGACAAAACGTATGTGTCTTTTTTCGTATTGCAGGATATGGGCGAATGGTGTATTCAGTCAAACCATATATTGTTGATCTAACCAAAATATTCACTGTTGTAGCTGATATCCACAAGGTTGACATACAGGCAGGCAGCCCCACAAATGGCCGTAGTGAAGTTCGAATCTGGTTTTACCAGAGAAAGTAGTCCCTATAGATGGCCGGATGACCTAGACGGCCGTGGACAGTTTCCTCCGTTTCTTTGTTGGCAACCACGTTCGATAACAAGCCTTCGTTAAGCCAGAAGGCAGCTTGTCGCATTTGCATGTTTTCCGGTGTTGTGTGTATACTGTCATCATGCAAACAAAAGCTTGAACTCCTCTGGATGTGTGTCCTTCTAAAATGAAGCAAGAGAACTTGCGTCGCAATTGAGCCTGACGGTGTCACCCTCAGTGATTTTTTTTAGCCATATTGGGACCACCGTTCCGGAATTTTAAGTAACCTTTCTTTGCTATTCTACAACAAGAGGACCCTGTGGGACAACGTGATGACACCTGTTTCCAGGAATACCATGATTCCCCCATCTTCTAGGATACCATGATGCTTCGTCTCCTGGGTTACTGTGACCACCCATTTTCCGGGACACCATGATGTCCCGTGTCGTCCGGAATACCGTGACGCCCCTCCTGACTTCAGGGATACTGTGATGCCCTCCTGTCTTCAGGGACACTGTGATGCCCTCCTGTCTTCAGGGACACTGGTGATGCCCTCCTGTCTTCAGGGACACTGTGATGCCCTCCTGTCTTCAGGGACACTGTGATGCCCTCCTGTCTTCAGGGACACTGTGATGCCCTCCTATCTTCAGGGACACGTTATGCCCTCCTGTCTTCAGGGACACATGGTGTCCCTGAAGGCAGGGGACATGACGAAATCCACAATCAGGGGACATCACGAAGTCTCAGAAGAGGGCATCACATTCCCGAAGACAGGGGGCATCACGGTGTCTCTGAAGACAGGAGGTACCATGGAGTCCCCACGCTACAAAAGTCGACAAAGGAAAGTGACCTGCAGTTCCGGAGCCCTGTCCCCATCAATGAGGACGACACTGTCCAGGCTTAACAATTTTGATGCAAGCTGTCTTGATTCGAGAGGGGAAGGACATTGCCAGAGGAGTTCAAGCTCTTGCAGGCATGATGCGAGTACGCACAATACAGAGAAATATCCCAAGTGCGAGCAGCTACCTGCTGTCGTGACGAAGGATTGTTACAGTACTTGGACATCAGCTACAGCAATGAATATTTCACTGAAATCAACATAGGGCCTACTTATGATGGTTTGACTGAACACACCCAGATCCTGCCATACAAAAACAAAACCGATTCATACATTTAGTTTTAAAGAAAAAGTAACAAGGTGCAGTCACATCTGACAAAATACAACAGCATACACAGTCTGAATGACAAACAAGAATTCAGGGACCGTAGGAAAACATAAACAGGGAAAAAACACATACACGACCACGACGCCAACAATTCACCAAGTAAGCCAAAAACCACCCTCCAGACCAAAACAAGTGTAGCCACATGTCCGATGTGTTACGCAACAAAGAGCACAGGAACTAATTGTCATAAAGGGAAAAAAATGAAAGGGGTTGGTATCACCGTGAAGAAAAGACTTCATAGCCATCACCATAAAGAAACAACCAACAATGAATTTTCGCAACAGAATATAAAAATTTTGGTCACAAAAGCAAAGATCCTCAGACCAAAACTCGGCCCTGGAACAGTGATACTGGATATGAACTGCCTCAGTGTACTAGTGATCAGTTCATATTTAAGCTGATCACAAGCTGGTGTGATGAATGTCAATAACCACCAAAAAATGCCTGATTTAAGGGCCATAGTAAATCCAAAAATTTACACGAAACAAAACCTGTTAACTTTTTCTCTTATGTAAAATGGCAGAATCGGGAACCATTTAATGTTTACAGAATAACTTCTGTCATGTTCAATTCTGAGAAAAACGGGGAAATTAGCAAGTGTACACATCAGTGGTGTGCCTCTCAGTGTGTAAGGAGACTTATAGCTTCCGTGTCCATCTACAGGAGTGATCATGCACCCAGTATAGCTTCCATGTCCAGTCTATAGCTATAGAGTGATCATGCACCCGGTAAAGCGGTTAGTTCATGCACTGATTGTATGTTTTGAATAAAAGAAAAAGCACTGTTTAAAGAAAATGCAAGTACGCACAACATCTTTGCTAAAGGAAATCTTGGAAGAAATCTTTCACTTTTACTGGAACTAAATGTGCCAACAAGCATTATGAATGTTTCATGTAACTGTTACTGTACGATGATTACAACAAGTAAATGTCTTTCATTGTAACTGTTTTGTTGTTTGGTGTCATCACGAGTGCAAGCATGTGGTGTGTTTAGAATGGGCAGACACATCGGTAATAGTGTAGATGAAAAGTGGCAACAGTCGCTCCTTGCTGATAGTATATATAAATCCTGACATCTGTAATAGTGTAGATGCAAAGTGGCAACAGTCGCTCCTTGCTGATAGTACATATAAATCCTGACATCTGTAATAGTGTAGATGCAAAGTGGCAACAGTCGCTCCTTGCTGATAGTACATATAAATCCTGACATCTATAATAGTGTAGATGCAAAGTGGCAACAGTCGCTCCTTGCTGATAGTACATATAAATCCTGACATCTGTAATAGTGTAGATGCAAAGTGGCAACAGTCGCTCCTTGCTGATAGTACATATAAATCCTGACATCTGTAATAGTGTAGATGCAAAGTGGCAACAGTCGCTCCTTGCTGATAGTACATATAAATCCTGACATCTGTAATAGTGTAGATGCAAAGTGGCAACAGTCGCTCCTTGCTGATAGTACATATAAATCCTGACATCTGTAATAGTGTAGATGCAAAGTGGCAACAGTCGCTCCTTGCTGATAGTACATATAAATCCTGACATCTGTAATAGTGTAGATGCAAAGTGGCAACAGTCGCTCCTTGCTGATAGTACATATAAATCCTGACATCTGTAATAGCGTAGATGCAAAGTGGCAACAGTCGCTCCTTGCTGATAGTACATATAAATCCTGACATCTGTAATAGCGTAGATGCAAAGTGGCAACAGTCGCTCCTTGCTGATAGTACATATAAATCCTGACATCTGTAATAGCGTAGATGCAAAGTGGCAACAGTCGCTCCTTGCTGATAGTACATATAAATCCTGACAGAATCCTGCAAGAATTTCCTTTTCTTTTCGTTGATCAAACAGTCTGCTCAGTGGCAGCGATACAAAAACCTGAGTTCTGTTCTGTTCAAATTTTAAGCAGAATATGAAAGTTGCAGCGACATTGTGTTGACATTTCAAGTGATGTTGCTGCAAACACTCAGACTTATGGATTACTTTCAACAACTCAAAAACCAAAGAGAATGAAATGAAAATAATGATTTATTGTAATAAATGTTAGACATCAGTACAGAGAGTTATACTTCTGCGAAGCCAAGAGGGAGAATGAAATGGGGGGATGGAAACAAAGGGGCAGGGGTTTGGTGAGATCCCAAACGGAACACACGGGGAAAGTGGGGAAAAAACTATCTACCTCATCCAACTGACTGTATAACTAAAAGCACAAACAAAAGAAAGACAGAGAAGGTCGCGGATGGATAGACGGTCCTGATGCCCAAGAGGCCACCCAACAACCAAATCAGCAAAGAAAACAATAAAAAAAAAACTACAATGATGAAACCAAAATGAAGACAGAAGGTCCCCGTATGCCTCTTCTAGCAAATCAGCACAAACGCTTTAGTCTGTCCGACTCAGCCAGACATCCCATCACATTATGCTTTACAATCTTCAGCAAAGTCAGGACAACGCAGTGACCTGCTGTTCTAGGCAAAGCCAAGAGAAAGTCCCTGGCAAAAGCCGAGAGAATACAATCTTTTGTATAACTGGCAAAGTCAAGGCCAGGCAAGACTACAGTAACAGGAAATCACACTGTCATGATGTCTGAGAACAAAACGTTCAACGACCGTAACACAAGGTCCTCACCCTCCAACCCTGTTCTCAACAATGCTCCAAACTCTTCAATAAAAATGAGAGACAAACAAAATATCCACAGATCTTGGAAAGGAAGGAGATTTCCGAAAGACGTTCAAAAATGCATAGTTACTTCACAGGCATTATAAAATTAACAAGAGTAGAAAACTGCTATAGAAAATAGGCTTCCATAGAAAGATTATTTGCTTTGTGTATACACGATCAGAATTAACAATAAACTGGGCCAAACAGAACCAATTAGCAGGATACAATCCAAACCACAGAGTACATTTTGTAAACGTTGCCAAGCAACACCATCTTTGTTCACAGCACAGGGATGAGAATGAGTGAATACATGTCTCTATATATTGTGAGTGTATGCCCATACATATCAGAACAAAGTTGATACAGCACATGTACACAAACACAACAATGTCCTACCATTTGCACAGCACCTTTCGAAATGGACTTTTCACATCCTACACGTGCATGAAAAGCAACTGGCTGTTACACAAGAGCAAAACGTAAAAGACCCCCCTCCCTTCCTTTACAAACCAGCAGCCCCAAGCCTCGGCTAACTACAGGACCTGTGGCGTTGTACAAACACCACTGACGACCTGGTTACCTACGACAGAACGAGGGTATGCACACAGGGCTACCACACCATACCATTCGTCATACATTCTCTCACTCATACAGGTATCCAAGCAGCTGTTACACTGCATCACAATATGGGGAATCTTCAGTAAAAAGCATCGCATATTTTTTGTCTTTTGCTCAAGTAAGAAAGATCATTATCCATCCAGCAGTTTTCAGTGGAAAAAATAAGTCTACGCGTTTGATGAAACATTTCATACTTATTCACTTTGTATTCACTATTACAAAATCCATTTTCAACATGCATTCTTGCTGTCTTATAATCATGTTTTTTTTTCAACGACCTGCAGCATAAATTATGTCGATCTTGCACAATAATTTACACAAGCCTGTCTTGACTCCCATGTTGACATGCAAATCTGATATCATTTACACATGAAGTTTTCCTAACTTAACCTGTCCTCTAGTTTTTTGCAATAGTTGAAACCATCCTTCTTCTAAGCCAATGTCCTTAAGAAGTTATAGCCATGCAATCCTTGCATACCGCAGGCGTCACTCTGACAGAACAGATCAATTTGTTAATATTAGGTGGGTGTTGGAAGATCTTCAGATGACCTCCACAGCGAAGGGACTGCCCGGAATGTCCTCCTCTCCCCAGCGCACGATCAGCATGTACTGGCCCTGCTGCTTGACGGTGTAGTTGATGGTGTACTGGTTGTTGCCCACATACTTCACCGTCAGTTCGTCCACAGGGGACTTGGGGCCTGCCATGCCCACGTACAGAATGTTGTTGCCTGCACACACACACAAACATAACACAGTGAGTTCTTGTTGTTTAAAGCCCAGCCGATTACGTAGAGCCATATCATGGCTATAACAGGGAAAAAAAGAAAAGAAAATTAAGTACACATATCAATGCATTCGCACACATAATCTAAGGACATGGCGTTGACTACTCCATCCAACTTATCGCACAGGGGATTTAAAAAACACACCAAAACACAGGAATAAATTACCTAAAAATGCTTCCGTGTATCTCACCTCCAAAGAGCCAAAAATGCACTTAATACATGTACCCAATTATCAATCCTAAGAAAAAGTTGGAAGACTTTATCGAACACATACAGGTGAATGGACCAGCAAAGCAGAAAATGGTAGGTAGAAATGACAGAAAGCAAAGGAACAAGGCAGAAACAAAGAGAGTGACAGAAAAGAGGAAATTTGTAGCACAGAACCTGAAGGTGGGGATACTATTTATACTGAAAGAATTCCCAGCATCACCACGGGGGAAGACGCAGTGAGTAAAAACGTAAATGGAAAATGGATAGGAGTATGAAGACCATATGAAAGTTTAAGGCTCGTTCCCTTTACCCCGGGATTCCATTTACTGGAAGGTGGGAGTGTGGAGAATTTTGATTAGGAACTTGCAGGAATATGTTAACATTACATTTCAGTAAGAGTTAACCGAACTCATGCTCAACAATTCGTGGTAACAATTCATGATGGCAAATGCACACAGAAAATATCTACCCAAGTGTGGAATAAGTAACTTTTTTGTTCATTCCACTTTCTGGGCAAAATATATACAATGAATATTTCCATCGTAGTCGCGCAGAGATGAAAACAATGGGATGGATACTCATTATGGTGAATGGGGATGTAACAGTCATCAATATCACCTATACACAATCATTATACCAAGATAGGGTGAGGGTGTGAAAGAATTGGGGAGAATGAAACAGGAAAAGTTATCTCTGCATATTTACCTGCCCCTGTGACGTCCACAGTGAAAGACGTGGCTTTGCCCCGGAAAGCCTTGATCAAACCATTGCCCTTGGCAATACATTTACTGCCATCTGAAGAGAACTTCTGAATGCCACTAAACTTGGTAGTGGTGCTGGTTTTCGTGACAGTTTCCACCACTACAGAGGCGTGTTCTGTGGAACTGCTGGCTTGACCAGAACCTGAAAAATGAAACCTCTACCTGTTAATCACTGCACTGCTTAATAGATTTAGACTTAATTATTGCACTAATCAATAAATTTACCAATGTTTCATTCCCAAGGACACTGATTGTATAAATCAAACTCTCTTTGTAACAGTTAATTACTGCACTAAAAAATAAACTTATAGCCGTTTCATTCCCAAGGGCATCATGAATATAATCAAACTCTCCTTGTTTCTTCATGAAGCTCTGACATAGTAAGATTTTATGTCCTTAAAAAACAGCAACATTGAAATAAAATCATGCACCTGTGCTCTCAACTTTCAGTCTGGACTGACATACCATCCCGTGACAGCCGAACAGGACCTTTCTCTCTTCCCACCCCCAACCCCCATTCCTTTTTGAAAAGCAATATATGCCTCAAAAACTTTTTGTTTCATGTGTGTTGTTATAGAACAGATGCTTGTGTTCACCAAGGCACATAACCCTGCTTTCCCCCCACCTGGGGCTGAAGTCTATCTCCCGCAGTTACTGCTCTCAACTTATGTTATGAAGGAATGGAAGCAGATCGGTTATCGTTAGGACCGATGATGACAGTAAAACAGTCACAAAATCACCAAGATACAAATTACAAAAGATCAAAAACAACCAAACGTGATCAGACTTGGAACCTCACCCTCCAACTTCAGCCTAAAAGAGAACTGCTTACACCTTGATGCTTTTTCTGTCACATATTAGTACATGAGTGCATGACTGTCTGATCATAGTAATGCCATCTTGAGCGTGACAACAGACTGATTGTCCTTAATCAAAGCAATACATAACTGATCATCATGGTAATGCCATCTTGAGCGTGACAGCAGACTGAGCTGTCCTTAATCAAAGCAATACATAACTGATCATCATGGTAATGCCATTTTGAGCGTGACACAGATTGATTGTCCTTAATTAAAGCAATACATAACTGCTGGAAAGCAAACATAAGTACACTTATCAATGCATTCGCACATATAAGGACATACCCTGGCATCAGAATTTGCATACTAAATGTAGAGATCCATCATGATCATCAGAATACTGGTGTAAGGAACAAATGTAAGAACAACCACCAATATCATCCCTTTCACTCCTTTCAACTTGTCCTGTGGACTGAGTGAGAGAGTGAAAGAGTTAAGCCCCACTCACCTTCAACTCTGGCCTTGAAGGGGCTGCCTGCAATGTTGACACCGGCATAGCGGATGGTGATGAGATAGTCGCCAGGGGCCTTGGGACAGTAGGTGAAGGCGTACCCCTCGTCCATCTCATTACATTCCAACTTCACCTTGCTGGGTCCTTCCACTGTCACCGCCAGCGCCCCGGCACCAGCATTCACAGTGTTCACCATGAACTTGGAGATCTCGCCTGTTGAAACAGGTAAGATCATTAGAACCAGGACGATAGCAGAGCAAGTACTTTTTTTTTCAACTATCTCGCCTCACAAAATGGAACATACACAAAGACAAGTTAGTTCATATTTCTCCAACTTCCCTCTGAAAATTAAAAAATAGCTTTATACTTGCATGTTACATTCTAAAATATGCAAGTAAAAGAACATAAATTCCACTCACGCACCCCTTCCTGAAAAGGCCTAATAAAAAAAAAACAGCTTTATACTTGCGTGTTACATTCTACAATGTGCATATAAAGAGCAGAAATTCCAATCCAGCAGCCCTTCTTGAAAAGACCTTGGAGTAACTATATACGTTTATGTGTGACACTGTCATATCAAACAGCACACACACACACACACGCTAACCCATCACTTGTACAAAAATCAGAAACCTGGATGATAATTAAAAGTTTGCAATAAATTCAGTTACATTCTGTATTCAATCCTTCCATTTCCTCGCTCTATCCACAGGTTGCTGCTGTTCATGATATACCCAATGGAGGTGTTTTTTTTTCCTTTTTAATCCTTTCACTCCATCATTTTAATCTGCCTGGCTGATGCAGTGTATGATATAACGGAGGTCTTTCCTTTCTTTAAATCCATTCACATTCTCATCTTATCCTGACTGGCTTATCTAGCTCCTGAGATAATGGAGATCTTCCTTGTCTTTAAATCCATTCACTCTCTTACCTTATCCTGCAGCTTCCTGTAAAAAGCTGATGAACAGGGCGAGGAAGTGAGAAAATTTAAACAAAAAATCATAAACAGCAGTAACACACGTCAAAGAACTGACCTGCAATGCCAGTCTGCAAACCATCACCAGAAGCGGAAACCTTGCCGGCATCAGCAGCGTCCTTCTTGCCGATCATGATCCTGAAGGGAGAGTCTGGTATGTGGAAGTTGTCCAGCATTACATGAACAAGGTGAAGGCCGTTCTCACGAGGAATGAAGCGCACAGCATATTCACCTGAAATACATTTCAGGAAATTACGCCATATGCGGGTGCATGGTCGGTCAAGTCTTTTAACTATGGTCTTAATCTACGACTAGAAATAAGAAAAGAAAGAGCTTGAGTGTACGGTTATATGTATACGTATATACATGACCGAAGATTTTTACCTTAACAATGTGTATAATTTTGTAACTAAAATTTTGAGAGAGATTTGTTACCAAAATCTAACATGTCTGTCTGTTGAAGTTACCTTAACAATTCAACAGTTACCTTAACAAAGTGTTTCATTTTGTAATTAAAATTTTGAGAGAGATTTTTTACCAAAATTTAACATGTCTGTTGAAATTGCCTTAACAAAATGTTTAATTTTGTTATGAACATTTTGAAAGACTTTCACCAAAATCTAAGATGTCTGTCTGTTGAAATTACCTTAAAAAATGGTTCATATTGTAATTAAAATTGAGACAAAGGCTACCTGGAACTTCATCCAAAATGGTAGCACTACCATACTATTCGCTTCAATGCTATAATTATCTCACAGACCAATTCCAACCTCTGACATAGTTACCACCACCATTACAATTCTCTCTCTGCATCATGATTATTTCTCTACAGAATTCTTCTGCAACCTACCATCATCCACCTCTTGCACCAAAGCCTCCTCTTGAGCCCCTGAGGGAGAGATGACGTGTGCTGTCAGCCTGCCTCTGGCTCCGTTGAATTTCACTACAAAGGCAGCAGGCTTGTTCACCTACACACACGCACGAACACACACACACACACACACACACACACACACACACACACACACACACACACACACACAACACAGAGACAAGACACACACACAGACACGCGCACGCACATACACACATTACTGAACAATCGAAAAATAAAATACTAAGCGGATAACTACAAATACGTTAAGTGATGTCTTTAAAATGAGCTTTCAGACCAATACTACTTACAAAATTATGTGCCAGCCAGATTTAGTGTCTCATTACACTCAGAAATAACAACTACACTGGCCACAAGAACAAGTGGAACACACGTATCATATAAAGAACATGAAAACCTAAACTGGCATCTGATATCAGTTCTTGATAACTGCCCTTTTTTTTTCTCAAACAAGCGATAATACAAAATTTTTCTTTCTTTTTTCTTCTTTTTTTTTCTCTCTTCACCACCCTCCTTCTCCTTTTCTCTTCCTACTTATTAACCGTGTATGTCTTTGTGTTAATCAACTTCATTACATGTCTTTACACAAAAAAGGGAACACATCTTTTATTGCTGTATGCAAATGAGTACACATAAACTAGCAGCCCCAAAGATGAATTTGATAATAAACCAAAAGACTAGTGTCCAGAGCACTATGATTAATGACGTTCCTTGCTGACACCTTGCCGAGTCCCACTCCATACAATGTGTGCAGTACATAAAGCTTCGGTTTATCGTCTTATCAGAAGAATGGTATCCAGACCACCACTTCTGATAGAGGGTGAGAGAAATTCCTGACCTGTCTGTAACTCTGCCCTAAGACCTTCCATGTCAAAGATGGACAGTCTTCTAGCAGGCTACCACTCGATTATTCCACAGCTACAGCTCACGGTGTACTATAGAACATGAAGAAATTCCTTCAAAAATATAAGGGCTTGTATCTGTTTATTACATCAACATTAATAGAATTTCTTTTCTTTTAACTCACTCTTCTATTCACTGTCTCAATAAAAAAAAACTTGACAGATTTTGATTGGTTGATGATGGAAATATGAAAACGTGTTTCTATTGATTTTACTTAAGTAGGTGTGTGTGTGTGGTGTGTGTGTGTGTGTGTGTGTGTGTGTGTGTGTGTGTGTGTGTGTGTGTGTGTGTGTGTGTGTGTGTGTGTGTGTGTGTGAGAATATGTTTGTGTGTGAATATGTGTGTGTGTGTGTGTGTGTGTGTGTGTGTGCGCGCACGCACACATGTGAGTGTTTATGTGTGCGATATACGCCCAACCCCTTACATTTTAACATGACACACACTACCACCTTTTCTCAAAGTTAAAGTCAATCACCTGAAAACTCTTCTTCTGCAGAGTGGAGATGTGTGTGTGTGTGTGTGCGTGTGCATGTGCGTGTGCGTGTGCGTGTGTGTGTGTGTGTGTGCGTGTTTGTGTGTGTGAGAGTGTGTGTGCATGTGTCTGCCTCTGTGTGTGTATCTGTGTGTGAATGTGTATGTGTGCATGCGCGTGTATGTGTGTGTATGTGTATGTGTGTATGTGCGTGTATGCACGCGCACGATATACACCGAACCACTTACATTTTTATCTGTAACACACGACCACATTTTGCCACGGTACTCACTTGCAAACCCTTCTCCTGCAGAGCGGAGATGGAAATCTTACGAGCGTCTCCAATGCTGGGGGTGACTGGAACTCTGAATGGCGACTCAGGGATATGCTCATCGTTGAATTTGACAGAAACGTAGTATTCACCTGTGAAAACAATACTTAAGTTGTGATTTGCAACAGAACCACATTATGCTACTCAACTTCTTTTTAAAACTCTTAGACCACCGCACCCTGTCCACCAGCATCCTGCATTGTCAACTAATCTAGCAAAGCAAAAACTTAAACCTTTGACTTCCCCATTCTTTCCAGCAGCTTCCTGCAAGAAGCTGGTGGACAGGGTGTAGGAGTCAAAGGGTTACGTTTTTGCAGTTGATGGATAGGGTGCAGGACTCAAAGGGTTAACTGTAAAATACAGTCTGCTACATTATACTACTCATCCTCTTCTTGATGCTTCCAAACTAACCCAATAGACGTACTTTTTCGCAGATTTTGTTTTATTCATCCAATTTGGTTTGTTGCTTACATGGTTAGCTGACTTTGTTCTGTCCCACAGTCAAATTCTAATGAAAATGTTTTTACCAAAAGTTAGTCAAATCCTAATGAAAATATGTTTTTACCAAAAGTTAGTCAAATCCTAATGAAAATATGTTTTGAGCACAAGTTCACTGGGGTTTATTTTCCTAAAATAGCAGCCATGACAACATTATCTTTTACTATATACATATGTATGGAGACAGAGAGAGAGAGCCAGACAGAGAGCCAGACAGACAGACAGACAGACATAGATAGATAGATAGATAGATAGATAGATAGATAGATAGATAGATAGATAGATAGATAGATAGATAGATAGAAGACAGATAGACAGATAGACAGATAGAGACAAATACATAAGTCTATATACCTGATTCGCTGATATTGTAGGTGACACCACAGGACCCGTCCTTCCTGTCCTCAAACTCAATCTCTGCCTTGGATGGACCTTCCACAGCAATAGACAGGGCGCCTGCACCAGCCTCCCGTGTGTAGATGTTGAAATCACCTGCAACACACATCCACGTCTCAGATCAGAAAATCTCACCACATCACACATGATCTATGTATCAACAAAAACCATAAAAAAAAATAAAAACACACGATGTGTATGTCAAAACTTCACAAAACGTAACCTGTATCACACGTCACTGATCAACCATAAGACTTTACACATCATAGCATATCCTTATTGCACAGAAGAATCGATAATCTACATTACAAAATTACGGGCCTAAGTAGAATGTTTAAGCCAAAAAGTAGGCTACTTTGTATGTTTAGGCTAAGAAAAATCGGTGTTCATATGCTGGTAGCTGTTGAACACACAAATCTGTCCAATACTTTTTCGACAAAGAAAAGAAAACTTATATAAGTATGTCGGAATGTGAATCAAGAAGTGATCAAAAGTTCTGAACAAAACAAAACAAAACAAAAATACAGTTAGCACTGGGGGGCTGAGGGAGGGGGGCGGGGGCACACCAGAATGAAACAAGCATAGAAACTCCACTGTCCACTTTGAAACCGATCGACAGAACGCTTAATATTTTGATGTCAGTTTCCAAAGCTGATAAAAACTGTTGAATGCCGATTCCAATAAGGTACAAAAATTTTCGCACTGAAGATTCCTGATAGAAGTCAACTATTTTTCCTGTCAATTTCTTATGGATATTGGTGAATGCCAATTCCAATAGGGTAGAAAAAAATGTTACATGACGATTCCCGATGAAAGTGAAAATTTTACATAAAGATTCCCGATGAAAGTCAACTATTTTTCTGTCAGTTTCTATGGACAAACATTACGGACTAACTTAATGTGTGTACTCACAGGGCTGGTTCACCTCTCCTCTCTCCAGGCCAGGACCAGCGGCATGCACCTTGTGAGAGCCACCACCAGAGATGGGGCCCACTGTGAACTGGAAGGGACTGCCTGTTGACATTATACAATAACATAATCATACTCCAAGTCTTACACAGTGCTCAACACTTCCTGAAAGTTGGAAGTTTCCAATTTATAAAAAGAAAACTCACCAAAACGAGCTAGCTAGCTCTCTCTCTCTCTCTCTCTCACACACACACACCACACACACACACACACACACACACACACACACACACACACACACACACACACACACACACACACACACACAAAACAACAACATACAAACACAAAAATTAAACAAAATGTAGGCAAATAAACAAAATCATGAACACAACTGTTTGGAAGCTTGTTCAGGGACTGACATGACAGCCCACTCCCCCCTACCTAAAAATTCACACCACCAAACAAAACATTAAAAGAAATCACAAACCCAACACAGACAGACAGACACACACACACACACCGGCAAACAAACAACACACAACCAAACCAGCAAACAAAACAACTTTAGGCACAAACAAGCAACAACAGAATAAGGCCAGCAATATAAGAGAACAAAGAAAGATGAAGGAGACAGGTACACATTCATGACTACTGTTATCCTCACACCGAGTGGTGAAGACACTCGGCACACTCAATGAACCACCCACCCTTAACTCTTTGCTCCCCAACTTCAGGCCACTCTGTCTGCCACAGAGTTAAAACCACACGGAGACAAATGGACGATGCTGAACAAGCAGACTTTTGCAACCCGCCATTCTGGAGTAACGGCCTTGTTATTGTGGAATGCCAGCTCTGTCCAGACATCTCGGTCAAGGTAAATAAGAGTATGCCGTTCTTCACCTGCCACTGTACTGCCATGTAACAGCTTGTGTCATGTGAAAGGAAACTGTCCAAAAGTTCTTATGACATAATCTGTTGTGATCGACAAATTATTCCAATCATCAGTGTTCTTATACAAAATACAAGAACCTAAATGTTTATAGATATACAGAGACGAGATAGTTAGTCCCAAAACATTTTGGTTGCTTGATATACAGTGACATTATAGTTAGTCCCAAAACATTTTGGTTGCTTGATAAAGTGGCATGATAGTTTGTCCCAAAATATTCTGGTTGCTTGATATACAGTGACAAGACAGTTTGTCCCAAAATATTCTGGTTACTTGATATAGTGACATAATAGTTTGTCCCGAAATATTCTGGTTGCTTGATATACAGTGTTAAGACAGTTAATCCCAAAATATTTTGGTTGTTTGACATACAATGACAAGACAGTTTGTCCCAAAATATTCTGGTTGCTTTACATACAGCGACATCATAGTTTGTCACAAAATATTTTGGTTGCTTGGTATACAATGACAAGACAGTTTGTCCCAAAATCAAACGACCATACTGACCCACAATGTGTGTGCCTGTGCTTAACAATGATGTTGCATGCGCGCACACACACACACACACACATACACGCACACACACGCACGCGCGCGCACACACACACACACACACACATACACACACACACAGTCAACAACAAACTGACCAGCAATGTACATGTCTGTGCTTAAAACTGATGGTCTTCATGTACACACACACACACACTACACCACCACCACCACACACCATCACAACCCCCCCCCCACACACACACACACACCACACCACACCTAAAGATGATCGATCATACTGACCAGGAATGTGCATGTCTCTGTGCTTAACACTGACGGTGTGGACGCCCATTTCTTTGGGCACGAACTTGATGCTGTAGTGGTTGTCATCTAGACTGGCCACGTCGCACAGCTCTGTCAGTCCTGAAGGACTCTTCACTGAGGCCGTCATGTCAAACGGGCTGGTGCCTGAAAACAAACAACATGACACCAATCTGAGTCTTCAGAAAACAAACATGACACAAATTTAAGTCTTTATAAAACAAACAACATGACATAGATTTAAGCCTTTAGAAAACAACATGACACAAATTTTAAGTCTTCAGAAAACAACATGACACAAATTTTAAGTCTTCAGAAAACAAACAAACAAGACACAAATTTAAGTCATTAGAAAACAAATAACATGACACAGATTTAAGTCTTTAGAAAACAAACAACACGACACAAATTTAAGTCTTTAGAAAACAAATTTAAGTCTTTAGAAAACAAACATGACACAAATTTATGTTTTAAGTCTTCAGAAAACAAACATGACACAAATTTCAGTCTTTAGAAAACAAACAAAAATGACAATTTATGCCTTTAGAAAACAAACAACATGGCACAAATTTAAGTCTTTAGAAAACAAACATGACAAATTTTACGTCTTTGAAAAAACAACATGACACAAATTTTACGTCTTTAGAAAAAAAACATGACACAAATTGAAGTCTTAGAAAAGAAACAACATGACACAACTTTAAGTATCTAGAAAACAACATAACATAGATCTAAGTCTTCAAAAAACAGACATGACACAAATTCAAGTCTTTAGAAAACAAACAATGTGACACAAATTTGAGTCTTTAGAAAACAAACATGACACAAATGTAAGTCTTTAGAAAACAAACATGACACAAATGTAAGTCTTTAGAAAACAAACAACATGACACGAATTTGGGTCTTTAGAAAAACAACATGACACAAATTTGAGTCTTTAGAAAATAAAATAAACAACATGACACAAATTTGAGTCTTTAGAAAATAAACAACATGACTCAAATTTGTCTTTTCCAGAGTTCAAGTTTATATTAAGCCGTCCACTATGTCTGTAAAGAACACGTGACCAAATATCAACATTAGCTCATTCATGTACATTATGCTTGGACACACACACACACACACACCACACACACACACACACACCACACACACACAAAACTCATACTGTGATACTATTTAACACATGCTTGCTTTGATCTTTGGATTAACAGCAATACACATACACAAACACAGATGCACACACACACACAGACACACACACAGATACACATACAGATACAGACAGAACACAAACACACACAGATGCACACACACACACACACACAACACACCACACACACACACACACACACACACACACACACACACACACACACACACACACACACCACTGTGACATCATTCAACCTGCGCATTACAATCGGAATCCGCTTCCTTCAATCTTTGGACAAACGCCACCACAGTACATCTAAGTCATGTGAAATTTTAACACATCCATGTATTTACCATTAGATATGACACAGTGTCTTCTGCTCAAAGCCTCTGGTCTTTACTGTCCATTAAAAAGAGAGTAAAGAAAGAAAGAGAGAGAGAAAACAACAGAAATACGGTATCACGATCAACCTTTCTGATTCACAGACAAGTTTGTTCACACACACACACACACACACACACAACGTTTGTTACAATAAACGACCACACAAATGAATAAAACATACCTGTGTCATAAAACAACGCCGATGTGAATTTTGTCAACATGTTGTCACAAATACCAGCTTCCCTCCCCCCGCCCCCAAAAAAAACCGCACACAAGCGGACTTAAGATATCAAGCACCCTAAAGAAAGTCACACAGTTTTAATGTAGTATACCCCTCAAAAGGTGGCATACTGTTTGAGTGTATATGTACAGAGAGCACACATGCGGATAAGGTGAAGGTGAAAAATGTGTGTTAAGGTTGGGTGACATAGCTGACAGCGGTTGACATATGTTGAGAGTGATGGTCTTAGGGGGACCCTCTTGTCTCGACTCATAAAGTTATGCTGATTATTTGGGGCTGAGGACTGTCATGCCGTGTGTAACGCTTGTCAAATTTGTTACTTCCTGCTTAGTCTAACACGACTCTCTCTCTCTCGGTGAGAGAGGGGAGGGAGAGAGAGAGAGAGAGAGAAGAGGGGGGAGATAGAGAGAGAGAAGGGAGGGTGATAGAGAGAGAGCGAGAGACAGAGACAGACAGACATGCAGAGAAAGAGAGAAAGAAAGAGAGAAGAGAGAGACAGTGTGTGTGTGTGTGTGTGTGTGTGTGTGTTGTGTGTGTGTGTGTGTGTGTGGTGGTGCATGCGGCGTGGTGCATGTGTTGCACTCTTCTCTCTTTCTTGCTGCTTATCAAAACTGAACCCCATAATCCTAATTATTTCCCTGTGCTTGCATGTGAAAGACAAAAAGTGATGAATTAACGAAGCATGGCAGACTTTCTCAGTGTTGTCTTCATTCTAATAGTACACCTTCTCTCCACCCCTTTCTTCTTCCCTACCTGTTCACAGTATTTATGCAAATCATACTTTCCTCTTCTTTCCCTTCATTCATTCATTCAATTCTGTGTGTGTGTGTGTGTGTGTGTGTGTGTGTGTGTGTGTGTGTGTGTGTGTGTGTGTGTGTGTGTGTGTGTGTGTGTGTGTGTGTGTGTGTGTGTGTGTGTGTGTGTGTGGTTGCATGATCGTGTAACATATAAAAGTGGGTATTTCGTTATAATTAATTTCAATTGCTTCTTTAGAACTGAGTATAGTTCCTACGTCTTCATCATAGCTGAAGCAGTTGACTTGTGTTTGCTGTACGGTGACTGCCTTTGTGTCTATCATGCTCATGTGAAGCGTGGAGGGCTCTTGTGAGATGAGGCACTGTACAAATACTGAAGTAATCATTATTTTTCATTACTGTTACTGAAGATTAAATATATCTCCTCGTTTCATCACAGTGATCTGACCGAAGAAAGAATACACTGATAAACGCAAACTGCCACGACCGAACCCACATATAAACCCACTACTTTTTTTTTCCAAATAAGACTTATGGCTTGTCCTGTAATCTCTATTCTTTGAATGCGTAAAATCCGCAGACAATGAATTATAACTGTTTTAGCATTAACCCTCTGACTCCAGCACCCTGTCCACCCGCATCCCGCATTGTCAATCATGCTAGCAAAGCAAATATTTAACCCTCTGACTCCCTCACTCTATCCACCAGCTTCCCGCAGCTGCGCTTGTTGCATAGGATGCGGGAGTCAAAGGTTAAGAGAAGTTCCTTCCCAAAATGGAGGAGCGAATCGGTTGTGGCGGTAAAGCATAGTGACAGGAGTGGGCGGGGGAGGTGGGGGGGGGGGGGAGGAATCACACACAAGTTCAATAAGAGAGAGCAAGAGGGTGGGGGGGATTGGGATGATTCACTATTTCAGGCCTTGAATCCTCACGAGGAGAGAGAGAGACAGAGAGGGAGGGAGGTAGGGAGGGAGGGAGGTAGGGCGAATCGGCGGGGAGGGAATAGAGGCAGGCACAGAGGTAACATTTAACCAGTGATCAGATGGTGATGTAATTAAAACTGAAATAATTAAGCACATGCAAAAGGCGGATCTTTAAACGCGGGCAGATCAAAGATAACAAAATGGCCACGCCATACTAACAGTCTCCCCTTCCCTTCACTTCGTTCTGTAACTACTTAAAATAAAAAAAGCACCCTCTAGCCTTAAATCAGATTTGATCAAGATCGTGTATCAAGCTAAATGTTAAAAACACATCTGGTTAAAATGAATCCATAAGCAGCCAAGAAATATTCACTAAAACTCCTTCACATTTCCTGTAGTTGTGATCCACCTAAGTTTATACACAACCAAGATTTCCAATCGCAGCAATCCGTTCCACCAAAAGTGTCAAATATCTATACACACATAGCTGAAAATCTTTGTTGACATACAAACATCTTAGTTCGATCCGAATGTCCTCCTCAGAAAATCTAATTAATACAGTTGGAGTCAAACAGAAATCTCTTCACTCATTTAGTTAAGGTTACAAGATTTCTATCGAATACAAACTAGATCTTATGCATTTTCCCTTAGTAGAAAACAGAAATTTCATCAACACACAACAGAAGATGGTCAGTTTTAGAAAAATGTCTTTGTAGATAGAAGATCTGAATAGGGAAATGCTACGACGCAAAGATCCGAGATTCTCATCAATATAATAATTTAAGGGAACACCGCTAGGCTCTAAAAGATCTTATGTCTTTCATGAAAATGATTCTAGAGGGAGGAACCCAGACTCCAAATGTGAAACAAAGTTACTGAACAGTTACACTAAGACACCATAAAGAACATTGGCAATCAGATTATACTATACATAAGTATCTCTAGGTAGCACTTGCAAGTCTATCCCTTAGAGATGATACAGTGCAGGAAGCTGAAATACGGGGTGGAAGGAGATGGAAATTGAATAAGGGGGGGGGGGGATCAAAACTCAGGATTCCCTGTGGCGCAGAATTGTCGGGGGGTGGGGGATGGAAATGAGGTGATGCAGACTATGAAAGGCTCTTCTTGCATTCCGGACGGCTGGACCTATGCCAGGTGCTCACCTGTACCTAATGTTACCTGTCATGCCCTAGACGGCTGCCAGCTATCTATCAGTGAAGGCCGCCCATGCCAGACTGGATTTTAACGATTTTAACCCTCTCTCTCTTGTCAGCAATCTTGAGAGGATGTGGAAATGGCGGCCAGGTGTAGGTGGAAGTTTATGGCGGATTTACGTACTCACTGAATTGATTAACTTATAAAATGTCAAAAGTTAAGGGGCATCTTTTTGTTTTCCTGCTTGCTCTAGCCAAAGGCTATGGGGTCTACGATCTGTTTTGACTATCTGCGTAACCACTGTCTAATAAGGTATAGTGAAAAGCTGTTCAGTTTATAATCAACTTCGCTTCCCGTTTTCACCAGTGCCCCACTACAAACTGTCCCCCTCTTTTTGATACTGTTGATGAGTTCCTTCCTCTTCCCTTATGTCCATTCCACTCCCTTTTTCTCTTGCTTGCTCGCTCACACTCACGCCACACACACACACACACACACACACACACACACCACACACTCCTCTCTCATTCACTCATTCACACCCACCCACCCACCCACACACACACACACACAAAACACATACACCATCTCTCTGTCTTCTTTGTCCGACACCACCACCTCTTCTCTCTCTCTCTCTCTCTTCTCATTTCATCTGTTCTATGAGACATTAGTAATCAGAAGCAGAACCAACCTGTAGGCAGGTAGCAGAATATATACTGACGCAGCAGAGAACTGGCCACAGGAGAGGGCACAGACCTGGACACGGTCTTCATAGTGTGTGTGGACGTTTCTGTCTTCATACTATTGTACAGCATTCTGTCCGTCAGTAGTGAATGCATTTTGTATTTTACGCGTATTGTGCAGTCCCTGTCACAACGGAAATATACTTTTAAATCGAATGATCTTCAAGGGTAACCCAGATCGTTGCTGCCAATGCCGGATCGTCACCCGTATGTGTTCAATCAGGATTCAGCATGTATGATATCTCATCCGTAACACACTCAATCAATCAACATTGGCCCTGACGTCTTGCCTCTATTCACGATGTCGCCAATCTACATCCAGCCCATGGTAGAACTAATGCGTATAATCTTGGGCCATCAAACACACACCTCTGGTCAACTAGGACATCAGAAATATAGAAGCTAAAATAGTCAATGGCATCATCAACGGGTAAACAGAATGAACGCTAATTTCCTTTCTTGTAGAAAGAACGGACCGACAGAATGGATGCTAATTTCATTTCTTGCTGAATATTCTTTTACGTGGTGAAGAATGGAAAGCCAATGGACAGCCCTAGATTCGCATATTCAGTCCACATAAAATCAACAGCATAAAACTTAATAACAGCGTGTCATCATCTGGAGACACTTATCAACAACAACAACAAAAGATTTCAACAAACAAAAAGATTTCAAACAAACCAAAACAACAATGACGTAAAATAAAGGAAGATCAAAATGAAATACAATATAACACAGAATGATAGAACAAATACAAGAGAACATGACAAGAGAACAGGTCAAATCAAAGGTATGACACAACCAGCCAATGATTCACTTATTCACTAACGAACCCAACGACTAATTCCATCAAATCCGTCGTAACTTTGATCAGCCCTTAAGCACAATTATGATTCATCAAAGCCTAATCAAAACCAAGATATCACCAACAATCTGGGCAGTCGAACAAACAGAATCCAAGGAATTAATGAAACAAACAACATTCAATGACGACTTCCAACGATTTGACCTGACAGGACTTTGCAGACTGATGTGACAAACCCCACACATACGTCACTGTCAGTACACCACGAATAACAGGAGAGTTGTTAAACACTTCCTTAGAATCCACCAACACTACCAGCAGTCTGTTAACTGGCCCTGGACATGTGCACAGTGCAAATGATGAAAATCACAGGTGGGTTGGAGGCCAAATCTGGCTGCAGCTTGCTATGTCCTTCAACCACCCACAGGGATACAGCCAAATGGGAAGCAGGCAGAAAGGTCAAAAGAGGACAAGATAGGCTACCAGACCGTGTTACCCTTGCAACAAGAAAGGAGATTATCATATTGCTGCACTGATGCTACAATTCAAGGTGTGCTAAATACCCTGCTGCGGCCGCATGCAAAGGTGAAATGTGAACTTGGCAGGATCCACTAACCCCCCCCCCCCCCCCAACCACCAAAGAAAACTGATTATTAAGCAATACAAAACATGTAAATTATATAAGATTTCATTCAACCTGTTCATTAGCCATACCACACATATTAAGACATATGCCACACTGTCCTCCACAACAACTGGACTATTCTCCACAACTGGCTGTCTCAATCTGTACTAAAAGTTTAACTAAAGTAGTAACAACAAGAAATACATTACTTGATTCTCCACAATAAGTGGTTACCAAGCAATACACGCATTCTTTCACTAATCGATCATGAAGAAATCAACAACAGAAACGCTTTTCTCAAAACAACCAACTACAAGTAATACACATTTTTTACGATCCAATCTTAACATCAAACAGCACTACACACCTCGAACTACACTGTTTTACTCACAGAGTTTACAATAGGGTGACTTCCTTTAGTAACCAGAGTAAGGGCCCTGAAATTTACCACACCTGTGAACTCTTTGTAACAAGAGTAAGGCCTGAATTTCACCAACCTGTGAACTTCTTTAGTAACAAGAGTAGGCTGAAATTCACACACTGTGACTTCTTTAGTAAAAAGAGTAAGGCCTGAAATTTCACCACACCTGTGAACTTCCTTTAGTAACAAGAGTAAGGCCTGAAATTTCACCACACCTGTGAACTTCCTTTAGTAAAAGAGTAAGGCCTGAAATTTCACCACACCTGTTAACTTCCTTTAGTAAAAAGAGTAAGGCCTGAAATTTCACCATACCTGTGAACTTCCTTTAGTAAAAAGAGTAAGGCCTGAAATTTCACCACACCTGTGAACTTCCTTTAGTAAAAAGAGTAAGGCCTGAAATTTCACCACACCTGTGAACTTCCTGTAGGAAAAAGTATATGGCCCGAAATTCCACTACACCATGTGAACTTCCTTTAGTAAAAAGAGTATGGCCTGAAATTTCACTACATCTGCGAACTTCCTTTATAGTCTATCTTCAGTGCTGCCCACTTTTCCAATTAGCCTGTCAGTACTTTTCACGGCACAAGCGGTAACCCCTTTCACTTAATTTTGTTTTGCGATGGTCAGGGGGTGTACAGTAAGGGCAGGTACAAAGTTTACACTGGCTACAGCCCCTGTTCTGTGCTATCTTTGGTACCTTTCATCTCATCTCTCCATCTGCAGTTGTTGAGAGTGTACGATGTGCGGCTTCACACTTACCCAGAACTGATAAGGAACCGTCGTGGAGTTTTAATTGGACTTCAAACCCCTTTCACTCACTCACTCGTCCATTCTCTCTCATTAATCTCTCGCTCATTTCTCCCCTCCCAATTCAAGATACTGTCTTTGTCATTAAGAATATACTGAGGTTACTACTAGTGCTGTTGTTGTTGTTTTCAGTTTAATTTAGCCCTTTGACTCCCGCACCCTGTCCACCAGCATCCTGTATTGTCAACCATGCTAGCAAAGCAAAAACTCAATCCTTTCACTCCCTCACCCTATCCACCAGTTTCCTGCAGAAACTGGTGGACAGGGTGAGGGAGTCAAGGGTTAAGTTTTTGCAGGTGGTGGATAGGGTGCTAGGAGTCAAGGGGTTAATAATGCATTAACTCCATCTTGAGGGACATGGCAAAGCAATGGCTTTGGGTTGCAACTGCTTTGAAAATGTTTTCATATTACCCATTATCCTTACCCCTTCTGTGTACTAGCATAAAAGCAAGCATGCTTGTGCGCGCGCGTGCACACACACGCACGCACCACACACACACGCACGCACGCACACACACACTCCACGTCCAGACAGCCCAGATTCCTTTTATTTTCTAGGCCCATTTCCTTTACTTTACAATGATGTTGTGATAATGCCTTCCTGCAGACTAAAAACAGTAAAAGAAATTGTAGCACTTCTGAGGGGTGACAGTTGTGTTGTTGTAAGTGTTTTAATGACAAAAAGAGGGAAGGGGATGAACAGAGTGCGAAGGAGAGAGAGAGAGAGAGGAGAGAGAGAGACAGAGAGGAGAAAGGAAAAGAGAGAGAGGAGGGAGAGACAGAGACAGACAGACAGACAAGAGAGAGGAGGGAGAGACAGAGAGAGAGAGAGACAGAGACAGACAGACAGACAGAGAGAGAGATAGAGGGAGGGAGGAGCCGAGACAAAGACAGATGAGAAGAGAGAGAGGCACACGAGGACAATGGACAACCATACGTACGTCGTTTCCCCCTTCCTTGACTTACCCTTCACATAAAATGTGACTACCAGTAAAAACATGACTCACACGAAGGCGACGGCAAGAAAATAACCACAACAGTTCATTTTCCATCGGTAGGAGTTATCTACTAAAAGCCTTCCTTTTCAAACTTGTCGTCGCTTGCATGCTGGGTGTTTTCAGGTTTCCATAAGCCTACCAACTTTACGTAAACCTGTGTCAAATATCACAAGACAGGCCCTGATATGGACCCCCCCCCCCCCCCCCCCCCGAGGGAACAGAAAGGCAGGCCAGTCGAGAAACATCTTGCAAAGAGATCTCTCAGCAGATACTAGCAGGGTGAGCCTTACCTGGAGACAGTCAGAGGGAAAGCGCAGGATAGAGAACTGTGGAGCATTAAGCCTCTTCTTGACGGCCTCAACGCATAGACTAGAAGAAGGGCTTGTCTCTTGCTGACGGCCTCCATGTAAAGACTGGTGAAGGGCCTATTTCAGTTAGTAATAAGCCTGCCACTGACTTGACTTAAGGGATCTTTAACGTGCAGAGAGAGAGAGAGAGATTGAGAGAGATATACAGATAGACAGACAGACAGATAGATAGATGAATGGACAGATAGATAGGTAGGTAGATAAGATACAAAGATATATATATATATATATATATATATATATATATAGAGAGAGAGAGAGAGAGAGAGAGAGAGAGAGACAGATAGATAGATAGATAGATGTAGATAGATAGACAGACAGAATGACAGAGACAGAGAAATTGAGAGAGAGAGAGAGACAGACAGACAGAGACTGAAAGACAGAGAAACAGAGAGAGAGAGAGAGAGGGGGGGGGGGGGGGTCGGGAGACGTAAAAAAGAGCGATGGGAGGAACGGCGAGAGGGAGGGAGGGACAGGGGGAGAGCTAGAGAGAGAGAAAGAGAGATAGTGAGCGACAGAGAGAGAGAGAGAGAGAGAGGAGTGTGTGTGTGTGTGTGTGTGTGTGTGTGTGTGTGTGTGTGTGTGTGTGTGTGTGTGTGTGTGTGTGTGTGTGTGTGTGTGTGTGTGTGTGTGAGAAGACTCAAGGAGAAGGAGAATGGGAGTGGGAGGGGGTCAGAGCACAAAATATGCAAATGTACGTAATTGGAAACAGCCACAAGTGTTCAAGTCTGGGTGAAATGTAACGGTTTTGGCGATGCTCGTTTTAAATTGACAGTAATTTCTGGCTGCTGGGTAACTGTGTTGTGGATGGATTTGGAGGGCACAGCAGGAGGCAGGGTGTTACAGCCAGCAAGAGAGAGAAAGGGGGGAGGGTAGATAGCATGGGAAGAGAGACAGACAGGGGGAGGGGAGGGGGAAGAGAGAGAGAAGGGGAGGGGGGAGAGAGAGAAGGGGAGGGGGAGAGACAGGGGGAGGGGAGAGAGGGGAGAGAGAGAGAGAGAGAGAGAGAGCAGAAGTCAGTCTTTCATCCAACAGGGAAAGAGAGAAAGACACAGAGAGAGGGGGGAAGGAGGGGGAGAGAGAGCGAGAAAGAGAGAGAGTGTGTTTTTTGTGTGAGTGTGCGTGTGCGTGTGTGTGTGTGTGTGTGTGTGTGTGTGTGTGTGTGCCCATGCGCGTGCGAGACAATGTGTATGCGTATACGTGCACGGATGTTTGACATAAACATTGTAACCAACAGGGTAGGGAAGCAAGTACATCAGAAGTGTAAAATCAACATGTATCATCTTACGATAATTCATGCACTGCATTGAGCGTTCAACCATTCTAGTTGTATCCCTAAACCCCTATCAATCTCTTTGTATGACAAACAAATGGTACTATTAATGACAACCAAACCGAACAATAACAATTTATGTGTCAATCATACAAATTATGCCACAAGATTTTTGAAAAATAAGCAACCTCTTCCACTGCTGGAAAACAAAACCTCTCTCTCTCTCTCTCTCACTCACTCACTCTCTGACAAAATACTGTCAATGTCTACTTAACAACCTTCGTGCGTCTTCTCTCTCTCTTCTCTTCTCTCTCTTCTCCTCTCTCTCAGAAGCTTTCGTATATCATTATAAAGCTGCCATATCACGAGAATATCGGCTCAGATAGTAATAAACATGTTCCACATTCAATACAATCATTTACATTTGTACGTAACGTCATCATACCACGTTTTACAATTTCTGGTTTACTGTTACTTGAAATATTTTTTGTCACCCCCCCCCCCCCCCTCAGAAAGGGCCCAGGCTAAGTTTGTGCCTCCCCCTTAAAAAAAAACTTTCTCGCGGCCTGTCTGTCAAGGTCTAATAGCGTCTCATCCCAGGACAAGTAAACAACACACAGGAGTCTGGCACAGGGAACATTCGGGAACCCCAGCGTGAAGGTACAATTCACTTCATTAGCCACGGTGAAACAAAACTTTTTCTTCTAAGCGTCCCAAGAGGGCTCAACATTCCATCATTAGGTCAATATGCAGAAGCCATTCATACACTTCTCAGCCCCATTCCGAACCGCTCTGTTCTCCTCCTCTTTCCCGTATCCAAAACAACAACGATAACGGCTGCAGGTGGCAGACAAGGAGAAGAGAGTGAGTGAGTAAGAGAGTGAGAGAGAAACAGAGTGAGAGTGAGAGTGAGAGAGTGTGTGTGCGCGCGCGCGCGCGTGTGTGCCGGTGTAAGAGAGAGGAAAAGAAGGGGAGGGAGGAGGAGTGAGGGGGAGAAAGAGAGACAGAGAGGAGAGGGGAGAGAGAGAGAGAAAGAGACAGAGAGATACATACATACAGACAGACAGAGAGAATTCAATCGTGTGTGTGTGTGTGTGTGTGTGTGTGTGTGTGTGTGGTGTGTGTGTGTGTGTGTGTGTGTGTGTGTGTGTGTGTGTGTGTGTGTGTGTGTGTGTGTTCGTTCTTTGATTTAACGTCTTTTCACTATGAGAGAGAGCGAGAGAGGAGAGAGAGAGAGAAGAGAGAGAGAGAGAGAGAGGAGAGAGAGAGAAAGAGAGTCAGTCTTTCATCCACCAAGAGAGAGAGAGAGAGATACATGTGTGTGTGTGTGCGCGCGCGCGCGTAGGTGCGTGCGCGTGCGCGTGTGCGTGTGTGTGTGCACTTATGCGCGTATGTACTTGCGTTTGTTTGCGTGTCTGAAACAGTAATTACCACAAAGACCACAGACAGACAGAGACAGAAACAGACAAAGAAACGGTAGCACCGGGGGAAGAGGATGTGTTGCAGTTCCAGATAAAACACGGGCATGAGGGTAATGCAAAGAATTCCCACTAATCAGTCATCCGTCCATAGAACTTTTAAGCAAGCACATCCCAATTCTTTTTCCGTTGTCAGCGAGCTGAGGTGTTGAAAACAATATCTATCTGCTATAGGTATAGAGATGAAAATAGCACAAGCAGTGTATTTTAGGCACCTTGGTTTACTGCGCAGCAAAAGGCACGCACTATAAACAGAAACAAGAATGATTTTATCAGACGCTGATTACAGAACCACCAGCACCCCCACCCATCTCTCTCTCTTCCCCCTCTCTCTCTCTGCGCGCGCGTGCAGACACACAGACAGAGAGAGAGAGAGGTGTGTACGTGAGAGAGAGAGAGAGAGAGAGAGAGAGAGAGAGAGAGAGACAGACAGACAGACAGAGACAGAGAGACAGACGGAGATAACAGGAGACACACAAGAAGACAAAGAGAGAGAGAGAGAGTGCACACAGCCAGTGTATATATTTGCATGCATACGTGTACGTGTACGTGTACGTGTGTGTGTGTGTGTGTGTGTGTGTGTGTGTATGTGTGTGTGTGTGTGACTGTGTGCTACTTTGTGTGTGCGTGTGTGTGTGTGTGTGTGTGTGTGACTGTGTGCTACTTTGTGTGTGCGTGTGCTTAAGGTAAGCATCCTGATGAGATACTTTTTGGGGAATTGTGTGTGTGTGTGTGTGTGTATGTGTGTGTGTGTGTGTGTGTGTGTGTGTGTGTGTGTGTGTGTGTGTGTGTGTGTGTGTGTGTGTGTGTGGACTGTGTGCTACTTTGTGTGTGCGTGTGCTTAAGGTAAGCATCCTGATGAGATACTTTTTGGGGAATTGTTGTGTGTGTGTGTGTGTGTGTGTGTGTGACTGTGTGCTACTTTGTGTGTGCGTGTGCTTAAGGTAAGCATCCTGATGAGATACTTTTTGGGGGAATTGTGTGTGTGTGTACATGAGAGAGAGAGAGAGCGAGAGAGAGAGAGAGAGACTGAGAGAGAGAGAGAGAGAGACTGAGAGAGAGAGAGAGAGAGAGACAGAGAGAGACAGAGAGAGACAGAGAGAGACAGAGAGAGACAAAAGAACGCAGTCGTTACGGGAAGGATCCTAATTTGGTAGAGCTGCAAAGGTAAGTCGGATGTAACTAAAAGACATCCATTCTATTTCCATCCTGCGTCACTAATCTGTTTGCTTAGTTATCTGCTTGTAAATGAATATACTAGATTACTACCCCATAATGCTGGTTTCCGAGAGACGTTAACTCTGTAAGAAACTGTTCTTCTGCGATCTCTCAGGTTATGGTGAAATCTTTATCTTACTTTTTTTATTTCGCCACATTTATTTGTTATTATATTCGATTATTTCAATTTATTTATTAGTTTAATGAAATGAGAGCGAAACACACACACACACACAGGGGGGGGGGGAGGAAGAGAGAGGCAGCCAGCCAGCCAAAGAGAAAGACAGAGGGGGGGAGAGGGAAGGGAGAGAGAGTGAGAGAGAGAGACGGACAGACAGACGAGAAAAGAGAGAGAGAGGATAGGGATAGATAAGAAAAAGAAAGTGTGTGTGTGTGTGTGTGACAAAAAGATAGATAGATAGAGAGAGAGAGAGAGAGAGAGAGGAGAGAGAGAGAGAGAGGGCAGACAGAGAGGTACTAGGTGTGTGTGTGTGATAGAGAAGAAGAAGAAGAAGAAGAGAGGGGGAGAGAGAGGGGGAGAGAGAGAGAGAGGGAGAGAGAGAGAGAGAGGCAGACAGAGAGGTACTAGGTGTGTGTGTGTGATAGAGAAGAAGATGAAGAAGAGAGAGACAGACAGAGAGAGAGAGAAACAGAGAGACAAAGAGGGAGAGGGAGAGAGGGAGGGAGGGAGAGAATAGACAGACACAGACAGACAAACAGAGATAGACAGACAAACAGAGATAAACAGACAGAGATGTGTCCGTGTAAGTGCGTGTGCATGCGTACGCGTATTTGTATGCTACGTTTGATGAATGCCTGCCACTGAATGTGTTTCTATCCACAGCACCTTGAAGAAAAAGCATTAACATTCAATCAACATGAAAAACTTCCAGAAATCCCGACTGTCCTGATGCCAAGAGAAAAGTGGAGAAGGTCTGTTTTCGCCTATTCCCATCACTCTTCAGGATGAAATTCATTCACTGAGTTCACGATGTTCACTGGCAGAGAGAGAAAGAAAAGAATTTAAGAAAGTGAGTGAGAGAGAGAGAGAGAGATGGAGAGAGAGAGAGAGAGAGAGAGAGAGAGAAAGAGAGAGTGAGAGAGAGAGTGAGAGGACAGAGGAAGACAGAGAGAGGAGTGGGATAATGAAATGAGAACGCGCGCGCACGCGCTTGTGTGTGTGTGCGCGAGTGTGATGGAGATCTGTGTGTGTGTGTGTGTGTGTGTGTGTGTGTGTGTGTGTGTGTGTGTGTGTGTGTGACGGAGAGAGGGAGACAGAGAGACAGAGCGAGAGAGAGAGAGACGGGCAGGCAGAGGAAGAGAGAGAGAGGAGAGGGATAAAAAAGAGAGAAAACGCGCGCGCGCGTGTGTGTATGTGTGTGACTGAGAGTGAGAGAGAGAGAGGGGGGGAGACAGACACAGAGACAGAGAGGTGTGTCGGTGTGTGACAGAGAGAGAGAGAGAGAGAGAGAGAGAGAGAGAGACAGACAGACAGACAGACAGACAGAGTGCACACGAAAGTGTGTGTTTGCATACGTAAATGCATGCACGTGCATGCATGTGTACATTTTTGTTTTCCTAGACAATCTACTATTAAAACCACCACCGTTCATTTCATTCATCACGTAAAACCTTTTAGTAATGTGACCGATGTTAAGAGAAAAACAGAGGTCAGTTCTATTTCTGTACATTGCAATTAATTTTGTCTGTCAAAAGAGACATATTGAATCCACTGGCGTTACATTTGCTCAGCTGCCGTTTTGAGTTACACAAGCATTTTCCCCTTTCCGTTCGTGAAAAAAAAAAAAAAACTATCACAGAAACCACGATTTAATAATCTAAAGGATGTAATGGAATCACTCTTATCTACTCTGTGGGTGTGTGTGTGTGTGTGTGTGTGTGTGTGTGGTGTGTGTGTGTGTGTGTGTGTGTGTGCGTGTGGTGCGTGTGTGAGTGTGAGTGTGAGTGTGGTGTGTGTGTGTGTGTGTGTGTGTGTGTATGTGTGTGTGTGTGTGCCGTGTACGTGTGTGTGTGTGTGTGTGTGTGCCGTGTACATGTGTGTGGGGTGTGTGTATACACGTGTGTGTGTGTGTGTATACGTGTGTGTGTGTGTGTGTGTGTGTGGTGTGTGTGTGTGTGGTGGTGTGTGTGCGCGTGCGTGCATGCAAGCGTGTGTGTGTGCCGAGGTGTGTATGTGCGTGTATGTATGTGTGCTTGTGTGTGTGTGTGTGTGTGTGTGTGTGTGTGTGTGTGTGTGTGTGTGTGTGTGTGTGTGGTGTTTGTGTACGAGTGTATTTGTGTGTATGCGCGCACGTGCGTGTGTATGTGTGTGCCACGCGCGCGCCAGCACACATGCGTGCGTATAAAAGCAAGCACACGGGTGTATGCATGCATGCGCACAAGTATCAACGTGTCAACAGGATAGTTCCATTTGTGTAATGCCTGTGTGCCGGACTGCAGAAAGAGCTGTTTCCCCGCTTCACCCCTCCCCCCAAAACCCAACCCACCCCAAAGTAAATTCTGCGTGGATCACATCCATTTTCACCGTCTTTTGGCACGCAGTCAGGGCAGTCTCAGAGGGAGCCTCGTGTTTTCATCAATGCCGTCTTCAATTCAAAAACACATCATTTCTACCCTACAGGGGATCGTCATTCATTGCTTGAAAAAATTAAAACAAGAATTTTCAAGAGAATGAAAAAGAAACGTCAAACCATCTGAATTTTTTCTCCTTTCTTCCAAATTTCTGTCTCCCCCACCACGTGGTACTAAAGAACAAGGGGCGTAACGCGTAACTTGATAACTAGTTATTTGTTGGCATTACACATTTGAAGTAATTGTGACCAAAACATTTGCCTGAAACGCATTCATATGAAAAAATACGTGTAACACATAATGAAAAAAATCACACAGTAAATTCAAGGAAAATTTTTGCTTAAAGATAATCACATTACAGGGTGGGGGTGGGGGGTTAATGACCTAAAAATGTGTTAACCCCTTTTGAACTTAAACAGTTCTGACTTCCTGTCGAATTGGACTTGTGGTCCAAATCTAGCAATGGTTCATCCATGGACGACAGAAAATTATTTACAGAGAGAGAGAGAGAAAGAAAGAATGAGAGAGAGAGAGAGAGGAGAGAGAGAGGGAGAGAGGGAGAGAGAGAGAGAGAGGGAGAGAGACAGACAGAGAGAGAGAGATATCTTATCAATATAGAAAACACTCGAATTCTTCATTAGGATTTTTTTTTGGGGGTGGGGGGGGGGGGGGAGACATTCAATGCAGTTCCTTGTATTTTTGAGGGAGAAGCTGCTTTGCTCTAAACGTTAGTTAATTACCAAATAATGAATACTATATTTTTGAATTCATTTCTTCATCTAATCATTTCTAAAGCCAGTATGTATGGTGTTGAGGCACAAGAATGGAAAGTTCTGTCAGAAGTAAGTAAAGGGGCTAAGGACGGAAAGGAAGGAATGGCAGCTGTAGAATGAAGAGAGGGAGGGAGGGAGAGATAGAGGGAGGGAGAGATAGAGGGAGGGAGGGAGAGAGGGAGGGAGAGAGGGAGGGAGAGAGAGAGGAGGGAGGGAGAGAGATGAGAGAGAAAAAGACAAAGACAGAAGAGAAAGAGAGAAAAGAGAGAAAAGAGAGAGAAGAGAGAGAGACAGACAGCAGAGAGAGAGACAGACAGACAGAGAGACAGAGAGAATAAAGATAAAAACTATGTGCGCATGCGTGCGTTTGTGTGTCTCTTCACATGTGTGCATGCATTTGTATATGAGAGAAAGAGATGGGAGGCGGGGTGGGGTTGGGTGGGAGGCAAGATTAAAGTGGATGCAAGCATGCGCGTGGTGAGCACGCAGTCATAAACGTAACGATCGTGCGCACATTCATAATTATGACCATACAGCGCAAGCACAGTGCATTACGTGCATGTCGGAACATCCGCTGTACCTCCATGTCAGCCTAACTGTGGTGTGCGGCCCACTAGATGAAGCGGCACTGCAGATAATGGCATTCCTCTGTACCATGTCATTCTCCCACTGCTCTCTGATAGCTGCATGGCTGACTCATAAGCCACAGCTTTCCCCTACCCCTCTCTCTCCTCGCCTCCTAATACACCCCACCCCACCCCATTCCAATTAAACGAGAAATCCTTAGCCTCGTCTCGTCTCTAGATCCGATCTGACCCTGAAAACCCATGACCGTATCTGCATCAGATTCGCAGATTCCACACACACACACCCTCATCCCCGCCTCTTCTCTACACCTGACTCTGAATTTCCATTTCTCTGAATGTATCACAGGCCATTCCCTTCTAACACTCACACACGCAGATACACAGACACACACAGCCACACACACATGTATCTATATCTACATATAATGTATACACATACATACATGCATAAACACACACACACACATACACAACACACCCTAAACAAACACACACACACACATACACACACTCTCACACACACACACCTCCTATGCCTCTACCCCACTTTTTCTTTCAAATAAAAATATATACTCTGGATCTCCTGCCTGAAGGCAGCAACTCAGACATTTCCCCTCCCTCCACCTGTCCGTTCCCCCCCCCCCCCCCCTTACTGGCTCTTACCAATCTGGTTTCTGTATCAGTATGTTTCCATCGTGACCTCCATAAAACACCCTCAGGCAGGATAAGAAACATATATTTCACTCATTTCATATTTACCTGTGACTAAGTGTGTCAGAAATATACAAAAAGGCGGGGGAAGGCAGGGTGGGGGGTGGAGACAGATATGCAGACATGAGAGAGAGAGAGAAGAAAAAATAAAGATATGCAGACAGGAGAGAGAGAAGGAAAATAAAAACAGTCCAGCTTGGCAAACTTCGGCGCACAGACAACCTTGACTTTTTCTTGGGAGTATATTTAAACACTTCTTTCTTTCTTTCAAACACGTTCATTCTGTTAGTTCAGCTTAAAACTAAATCAAGCTGACTACATTCTTTTTACGCTTACGAGAAATTTTCGCTTCTGCATATATGCTGGACAAACGTTGTTCGAAACATTCCACAGATAGACAAAAAAAAAAAAAAAAAGCTTTGTTTTGTACATATATGTGTGCATATGTATGTGCACGTGCATGTGCATGCGTGCGCTGTGTGGGTGTGTGTGTGTGTGGTGTGTGTGTGTGTGTGTGTGTGTGTGTGTGTGTGTGTGTGTGTGTGTGCGCGTGCGTGCGCGTGTATCTGTGTCATTCAGATTCTTTAACATTTTCAGCTTAGTAATACAAAATACTTGTACGGCCAGTTCACGTGAGAATGTCATTTCAAACGGAATAAAGCGTTTATTGACTTCTGATTGACAGAAACTATGTTCGGTATTAACCCTTTGACTCCCGCACCCTATCCACCAACTGCAAAAGCTTAACCCTTTGACTCCCTCACCTTATCCACCAGCTTCCTGTACGACATACACACAAGCCTATGACATACACACAAGCCTATGACATACACACAAGCCTATGACATACACACAAGCCTATGACATACACACAAGCCTATGACATACACACAAGCCTATGACATACACACAACTCTAAGACGGACACACAACTCTATGACGGACACACAAATCTATGACGGACAAACAAGCCTACGGCAGACAAACAAGCCTATGGCAGACACACAATCCTATGACGGACACACAAGCCTATGGAAGACACACAAAACTATGACACACAAGCCTCTGATGGACACACAAGCCGATAGCAGACACACAAGCCTATAGCAGACACACAAGCCTCCGATGGACACACAAGTCTATGACGGACACACAAGCTTATAGCAGACACACAAGCCTATGACACACAAGCCTCCGATGGACACACAAGTCTATGACGGACACACAAGCTTATAGCAGACACACAAGCCTATGACACACAAGCCTCCGATGGACACACAAGTCTATGACGGACACACAAGCCTATAGCAGACACACAAGCCTATGACACACAAGCCTCCGATGGACACAAGCCTATGACAGACCTACAAGCCTATGACAGACACACAAGCCTATGACACACAAGCCTCCGATGGACACACAAGTCTATGATGGACACACAAGCCTATGACAGACACACAAGCCTATGATACATAAGCCTCCGATGGACACACAAACCTATGGCAGATACACAAGCCTATGGCAGACATCAAAAACCTATGGCAGACACCACAAGCCTATGGCAGACACACAAGTCTATGGCAGACATACAAACCTATGGCAGACACACAAGCCTATGGCAGACATACAAACCTATGGCAGACACACAAGCCTATGGCAGACATACAAACCTATGGCAGATACACAAGCCTATGGCAGACATACAAACCTATGGCAGACACACAAGCCTATGGCAGACATACAAACCTATGGCAGACACACAGGCCTATGGCAGACACACAGGCCTATGGCAGACACACAGGCCTATGGCAGACACACAAGCCTTTGACAGACACACAAGCCTTTGACAGACAAGCCCCTGATGGACACACAAACATATGAGGGAGACACACGCCTATAGTAGACACACAAGCCTATGACGGAAACTCACAAGCCTATGGCAGGCACACAAGCCTATGACGGAAACACAAAAACCTATGACAGACACACACAAGCCTGTGGCAGACACACACAAGCCTATGGCAGACACACAAGCCTATGAGGACATCCATAGGCCTATGACAGACATACAAGCCTATGACACAAACACACAAGCCTGTGGCAGACACACAAGCCTATGACGGAAACACACAAGTCTATGGCAGACACACAAGCCTATGACGGAAACACAAAAACCTATGACAGACACACACAAGCCTATGGCAGACACACACAAGCCTATGGCAGACACACAAGCCTATGACGGAAACTCACAAGCCTATGGCAGACACACAAGCCTATGAGGACATCCATAGGCCTAAGATATACCTACAAGCCTATGACTACCATCCACAAGCCTATAACAGAAACTCTTAAGTCCATAATAGATGTTAACGTACCCTCGCCAGACACACAAGCCTATGTCATCTACATGCTTGCGACAGACATACAAACCTCTGACATATCTACAAGCGTTATTGCTGACTCCACAAGCCCATGAGAGAAACTTACAAGCCTATGACACACATTCACAAGTCTATGATAGATACACCTGCATAAACTATGATGTTCACAAAGTTTAACTCGTACCCATAGGCATAAGACACATTCACAAAGCCTATGATTAAATGACAATGATTCACACAGACAGCCACAAAGCGCATCACTCAATGACAAGCATTCATAAGTGTTTGAGACAGACACACACAGCATACAGACACCACACAGTCAGACACACAAACATATCACACAGACACAGACACACACACCATATACAGACACACACACACACACACCACACAGACAAACACACACAGACACACCACACATACAGACACACACACAAAGACAGACAGACAGACATAGACACACTACAAAGACAGACAGACAGACACACACACACACACACACATACACACACATACAGATAGATCTCCATCACACAGGGATGATACATATGGAGCGGAACTGTTGCCATAAAAACAGGCACTCACCAGGGATCTTCAGACTGAGCTCACACTGGCTGCCGACGTGAGTGACATCAGCAGCTGCCTTGTGGCGAGTGATCCTCTCTGTGATCTTGGCTGAGGGTTCTCCGCCAATTTTCACACTATATGGGCTGCCTGCACACAGACGTTTGACACTGTATTAGTATTTGTCCACCATAACTTTGTGAAAAACGATATGAATAATCTAATGGTACTCAACAAAATATATACATATCTAATTTCAACTCAGAAACAGCCAGCAGAATCGGCCAAGCCAATACAGCAATCAAGAAGATGAACAACGTTCTTTCCAACAAATGCCTATCAATTAAACTCAGGAAGAGAGTTCTTGAACGCTATATAGAACCGGTACTATTGTAAGGTTATGAGGCGTGGACAGTCAACACGCAAAGTCAGAACAAAATTGAGGCAAATGAAATGTGGTTTCTAAGAAGAAGGTCGAGAGTTCCACGGACAGCAAAGAAAACAAACGAGACTGTCTTGAAGGAGGTAGACACAAGAAGATCATTAGTAAAGAAGATTGCTAAAAGACAAGCAACATTTATAGGACATTTTATGAGGAAAAGGGAATTAGAACACCTGGTCACTGACAGGAAAGCTGAAGGGAAAGAGAGCACCATGTAGACCCAGGCAGAAAATATTGGACGGGCTTGCAGGGTGGCTGAAGACAGGGAGGGTGGGAGATATAATTGCAGCAACAGGGGACAGATTCGTGTGGAGGGTCATGATCGCCAACGTCATGCAGCAGGGCACATGATAATGATGAATTTAAACTCGTGTAAACTTCATGTCCTCTTCAGCAACAGCCTAACATTTCATGTATACAGAGACTAAGCCCGTCAACAAACTTAAAATAAATGATGACAAATGTAACCTGGAACAAATAACGTTTTCCCTCCCAGGTTCTTAACACTGACTCAAAAAATGTAGTCGTGTCAATTCAAAGTGATCAATTTACAACTTCTATCTGACAAGACCTGTGACCCCAACTCTGTACATACCCATTTTCAAATGGATGAAAAAATATTGCCGACACTTTTTCACACAATTCAATTGATACTTATACAAACATTATCTTTGCCTCAATGAAATATAAATACACCTTTGCCTTGTGTCAGTCTGTTTTTATGTCTCCACATTTTTTTAATTGAAAGCTTGGAAAGGGAAGGAGGAGGGAAACGAAGATGGGGAAGAGGGAGAAAGGACTTGCAGCTTTATCACTAAGGTGTCAAACATAAATCAACACGCAACTTGGCATTCATTTTTTGTTCTTGTTTATTTTCCCCCTCTGCCTCGATAACATTAAGGTGATTCTATACACTACTCATCTCACTCCGACAGGATGTCTGAAATTAGGCGCAGTCTACCGCATTTCTGCTCATTCTGATCGTAAAGGGATGAGAGATGTAAAGCCTAGCTAACCGCAGCCTGCAGTCTTACCTGGGACATGCTGATCAGCAAACTTGATGTTAATGATATACGTTCCTGGTTCCGTGGGTTTGTAGGTCACTCTGCAAGTTCCATCTTCGTTGTCATGACACTCGATATCTGCCTTGCTGGGACCTTCGATGGACAGACTCATGCCTCCATAACCTGCACAATACACACAGTTCTTGTTAAACACTTTCACTCGAGATTGAAGATTTTGTTCCCTACTCACTATACCTCTAAATGGTGAAACATATTTTCCCAGTCAATTAAACTTGTAGTTTTGTTGTCGTTGTTTTTTTTTGTTTTTTTTGTGGTTTTGTTGTCGTTGTTTTTTTTTTATTTGTATTGTTCACATGCCCAATAGCTTTATCACATATTTGTCCTAGTTCCAAAAATGTTGTATCGAATTCTGCACACTGGAACACTCTTTTTCCCTACATTCCTCAAAAGTATCAATTCTACTGAGAAACCAGATTTCTACCATTCCATGTTAATTGGACAAGGCCTTTTTTCTCAAAGGTATCAATTCTACTGAGAAACCAGAATTCTACCATTCCATGTTAATTGGACAAGGCCTTTCATGAGCCCAGCCAACACACAGTTCTTTCATGCTTTATACTTTCTAAGTCGCCTTATGTAACATACCACATATTCAGAAGTGGCAATCCCCTAAATGATCCCTCAACATTTTCACGAAACTCTGTTCCAAAGTTTCCTGTGTATGTTAGCATTTTGATTAAGGCTCGTGTATCCTAAAAATCTCTTTAATTTTGAGAAAATCTCATCGGGTAATATCTATGAATTACTTCATGAAACAAGTCTAGTTTAATCCAAGAAGCCATTTAAAGAAATAATCTACAAACCAACTTTATTATAAATGCTAGTTCAGTAAATCTCAAAACTGTTTTTGTCATGAATGCTTATCATACAGATGATCAAAACGTCTCTCCATATTTGGAAAAGACAACTCACCAGCTTCTCTGGTGTCCACAACAAACTCATTGACCTCATTAGCCATGCCTTCCGTCAGGCCCTTGCCAGTGACCTTGACCTTGTTGGCATTGCCAAGCTCACTCTCTCCCACCATGATCTTGAAGGGGCTGTTGGCGATGTGCTTGCCATTGCGAAGTACATTCACCAAGTGTTCACCAGTTTCACGGGGAGTGAAGGTTATGCCTGCAACAAATCAGTTATTTTGTTAATAATGGGTAATAACAATTATAGAAACCGCAATACGAGTACCCTCTTACTTTCTCTGTACTAGTATATTTTTACCTTTTGACCGAAGAAGTAGTCTTACGTCCATTCAATTCAAACTTGACTGATTACTCATGACCTGATTTGGCTAGAATGTTCATCCATAAACACAGAGAAATCTTTGCTCACTCCGCATGAATTACACCTGAAAAGAAATGCCACGAATTTCTCCATACTTGCTCTCAAGTCCTCTCCTCACTGCTCTTTTTTTGTAGAGACACTGAAAAAATGGATGACAGAAAAAGACAAACCATGATTTCCATACATGGAAAACGTAAGAAACAATAAAAAAGGAACAATTTGTACCACGTGTTGTACTTGTTGTGGAAGACCTTCGCTCAGTCGTCACAGAAACAATCTCTCTTCTTGCCATCTTCAAGTCCACACAATCAAACCCAACACAACTGAAATGTTCTCAAGTAGACTACAGGCCTAATTGAAGTACGACTTAAATACTTTTTGGAAAGGCAAGACTAAGACAATGTGAACCAAGAAAGATCACACTGAAATACTGTGGACCACTGAGACTGAAGAACGTTCAGAGAGTTCTGCGCAAACACCCTCTCACTCAAACCACTAGCAAAGGTATGACCCAGCAATCAAACTTCACAAATCACACACGCAGCTCCACTACCATCTTCAACACCATCCACAACAGATTCAACCTCCGTACTCATCCTCCTTCTATTCCTCACACTATCTCTTCCCCCACCCCACCCCCACCCCATTACTCTGGCATCCCTCCGCAAACTCCATCCTCACCCATCCACACACACACTACTCTTTTAGCCAATACAGAAGTCTGACAAATTTTTCTCATCAGGAATTTCAACCACCAGAAATAGACTTTGGAACTAAACTGGTGATGCTGCTTTAAAAAGAAAAAGAAAAAGAAAGAAAAAAAGAACCTACAAGGTTTTCGGTTCAATCAAGCGATGTGATCTGCAAGGGGATAGGCCAGGAAAAAAGCAGGGTGGGAAGAGATGAGTGGAGGGGGACCAAAAGACGATAAAAAGGTCAGCTGAAGATACACCTGAAAGGGTCTGCACTTGATAATCTAAAATGGGGCGGCAAGGGAGGTAATAGTAACTGAAATGTGGGACTGCATACTATAGTGATAGGGGGGTGTGGTGGGGTGGGGTGGGGGAGCAGTTAATAGAAGGAATATCGGAAGGTGGTGGGAAGATGAAAAGAGGAGAGTAAAGGTGGAGGGGAACTGATAACAGATAAGAAACCTCTGTAAGTTCCAGCAGTGTTCATATGAATGGGGTCCATAAGGAAGTGATGAAAAATGAACCTCTCTGGCTTTCTCTGAGGAAAAAAGAGTCCAACTCAAGAAATACCAAGTGATGACTGTGCACCTTCACTATCCACACCTACTTGACTGTTTGTGCCACCTTCACTATCCACACCTACCTGACTGTTCGTGCCACCCTCACTATCCACCCCTACCTGACTGTGCCACCTTCACTATCCACCCCACCTGACTGTGCCACCTTCACTATCCATCCCTACTTGACTGTGCCACCTTCACTATCCACCCTTACCTGACTGTGCCACCTTCACTATCCACCCCTACCTGTTTGTGCTACCTTCACTATCCTCTCCTACCTGACTGTTTGTGCCACCTTCACTATCCACCCCTACCTGTTTGTGCCACCTTCACTATCCACCCCTACCTGACTGTTTGTGCCATCTTCATTATCCACTCCTATCTGACTGCTTGTGCCATCTTCATTATCCACTCCTACCTGACTGCTTGTGCCATCTTCATTATCCACTCCTACCTGACTGCTTGTGCCATCTTCATTATCCACTCCTACCTGACTGTTTGTGCCATCTTCATTATCCACTCCTATCTGACTGTTTGTGCCATCTTCATTATCCACTCCTACCTGATGTTTGTGCCATCTTCATTATCCACTCCTACCTGACTGCTTGTGCCATCTTCATTATCCACTCCTACCTGACTGTTTGTGCCATCTTCATTATCCACTCCTATCTGACTGTTTGTGCCATCTTCATTATCCACTCCTATCTGACTGTTTGTGCCATCTTCATTATCCACTCCTACCTGACTGTTTGTGCCATCTTCATTATCCACTCCTACCTGACTGTTTGTGCCATCTTCATTATCCACTCCTATCTGACTGTTTGTGCCACTTCATTATCCACCCTACCTGACTGTTTGTGCCATCTTCATTATCCACTCCTATCTGACTGCTTGTGCCATCTTCATTATCCACTCCTACTGACTGCTTGTGCCATCTTCATTATCCACTCCTACCTGACTGTTGTGCCATCTTCACTATCCACCCTACCTGTCGTTTGTGCCATCTTCACTATATACCCCTACCTGTCAGTTTGTGCCACCTTCACTATCCACCCCTACCTGACTGTTTTGCCACCTTCACTATTTACCCCTACCTGACTGTGCCACCTTCACTATCCACACCTACCTGACTGTGCCACCTTTATTATCCACCCCTACCTGACTGTGCCACCTTCAATATCCACCCCTACCTGACTGTGCCACCTTCACTATCCACCCCTACCTGACTGTGCCACCTTCACTATCCACCCCTACCTGACTGTGCCACCTTCAATATCCACCCCTACCTGACTGTGCCACCTTCACTATCCACCCCTACCTGACTGTGCCACCTTCAATATCCACCCCTACCTGACTGTGCCACCTTCACTATCCACACCTACCTGACTGTGCCACCTTCACTATCCACACCTACCTGACTGTTTGTGCCACCTTTACTATCCACACCTACATGTACCTGACTTTGTGCCACCTTCACTATCTACACCTACCTGACTGTGCCACCTTCACTATACCCACACCTATCTGACTGTTTGTGCCACCTTTACTATCCACATCTACATGTACCTGACTTTGTGCCACCTTCACTATCCACACCTACCTGACTGTGCCACCTTCAATATCCACCCCTACCTGACTGTGCCACCTTCACTATCCACACCTACCTGACTGTGCCACCTCACTATCCACACCTACCTGACTTTGTGCCACCTTCACTATCCACCCCTACCTGACTGTGCCACCTCACTATCCACACCTACCTGACTGTGCCACCTTCACTATCCAGACCTACCTGACTGCCACCTTCACTATCCACACCTACCTGACTGTTTGTGCCACCTTTACTATCCACACCTACATGTACCTGACTTTGTGCCACCTTCACTATCCACCCCTACCTGACTGTGCCACCTTCACTATCCACCCCTACCTGACTGTTTGTGCCACCTTCACTATCCACCCCTACCTGACTGTTTGTGCCACCTTCACTACCCACCCCTACCTACTCTCATTCTGAATAAGACAGAAAAAAAGGCTAGATGAGGATGAGCAGCCAACAAAATATTTCACCCCCCACCCGTAACATGTTAGCACTCGGCAATACTAGACAATACACTCGCCTCAATAAGAAAGAAGGCAAGAATAGATTTTAAGCAAAAACACTTACAGTATGCTCGAAGGAGTACTTCACATGTATGTACACACACATACATATACACCCTTACACCCCTCTCTTTCTCACCCTCTCTCTCTTTCCCTCTTTCTTTCTCTTTTCCTCTCTCTTCCTAATAAACACAAAGCCAAAACGGTGAACTCCCAACTCTTTCAGTCTTTTACCATACCCATCAGTTACTTTCAAGAAGACGGTTCTTAGGGTGAGGAAGTGAATTAGTTAAAACTATCAAGTGCAGGCTCTGAACTGTATTGGCTTATCAGTGGTAGCAACGAGCAACAGGTGAGAGCGGCCAGCGAACCGAGCAGGATGTTAACCTTCGGTTACCTCACAGGCCTCAGTATCTTCGTGTCTGAAACAACTAACCCGGACTGAAGAAAGAAAAAATAAGCAGCTTGGCCATACAGCCGTTCTCAAAGAAAGACAAGTTGTAACTTCTGACCAAATGATACACGAAACAGGCAGATGGGACAATCCAATACGAAATATACAGACGTACACTCCCCTCTCACCCCACCCCCATCCCTCCTCCAAAGATAAACCGAAAAATGATTTACATAGCAACAGAATAATGGTTCCAGGACAACTGACACCTCTAGTTACAACCATTTTCAATTCCAGTTTTCTCATGACATCTTCGCACTCAGAAAATTCCATATTTACAAACACAGCAAATGTCATGTGAGGGGAAAGGGGTTCCAAACGGTAAACACCATAAGTTTGCACAACAACCCCTGCATTCCCAAACAATAGACCAAAAAGAAGCTCTCGCTCAAACTGAGCTATTCCCAGGCAACAGGTAGGGAAACGATACCTGACAATAGACGAGGACAATGCTCCATGGTGACAGAAAGACAAAACGCTCCTGGACAAAAGACTTTTTGTTTTAGAAAACATGCACTCCTAGACAATGGATACGAAAAACATTCCCGGACAACAAAAGAGAGCACTATCAACAACAGAAAACATCCCAAGAAAAAAAAAGACAATCCCAGAGAGTTTAGATGAAAACGCACCCTGATACACTCCTTGACAGGAAAACTTTTTGCAACAGGCAGCAGACTACTTCCACACAAGAAACACTCCAGAAAAGAGACGGTCCGAGACAACAGTCATAGGAGACGCTTCCACCGCCAAAAAAGCGACATCTCCAGACAACAGATATGTAGAATACTCCCCAAAAAGAGACATTTCCAAACAGTAGCCATTCATATTCATATGAGGCAGAAGCACACAAAAAATAAAAACAAACCAAACAGCAAACAAAAAGAAAACAAAATAAACAGAAACATTCGTACTGTCAAAGTCCGTGTAACACTGGAAGAAAAATGCAAGCTGGCATTAAGACACAGACAATATACGGCCTGGATCTCAAACATTACCAGACAATGAAAAGTTGGCTATGCAACCGTTCCAGACAATAGAAGACGGCAACAAGACAACAGACTGTCTCTGAAACAGGCCCCGACAACGGGTTGTCTTACAATTTAGAACATTCTTTGACAAAAATAAAAATAAAAAAAACAAACAAACAAACAAAATCAAGAAGAACACACACCACACACACACACACACACACACACACACACACACACACACACACACACACACACACACACAACCAACAGGCTGTCTTAAATTTAAGAACATTCTTTGACGAAAAAGAAAAAAACTCAAACACACACACACACACACACACACACCACGCATGCACGCACACACACACACACACACACAACCAACGGGTTGTCTTACAATCTATAACATTCTTTGACGAAAAACCACACGCACACACACACAAAACAAAAAACAACAAAAACAACTAAAGAAGCAAACAACACACACACACCCAAAAAAAAAAAAAAAAAAAAAAAAAAAAAAATGGCAATCTTTAAAACACCCCCAGGTAGATTCAATACGCGGAAACTTTTTTTTTTATCATACCATTTACATACCGTAGAACAGTAGTTGCCTTACACAGTTCGTGTCTGACTTGACAGAGTGACAAGCTTTGAACTCATCGTACAGCCTTCTTCAGGAGCATTTCAAAAGGCATCTAAACAAGGCTATAAGGAAGAGCTGGAAATCTATCATCAAGAAAAAAAAGTCTAACAATGCAGCTAACCCAAACAATACAGATGCCAACATTCCCAGACAATGGAAAAGCATAACACATTATTTGTCAAAGGACGCCTGGAACATTCCCAGACAATGGAAAGGCCCGGGACTTTTCCAGACTATGGAAAGACCTGGAACATTCTCAGACTATGGAAAGTCCTCTAACATTCCCAGACTATGGAAAGTCCTGGAACATTCCCAGACAATGGAAAGGCTCGGACTTTTCCAGACTATGGAAAGACCTCGAACATTCCCAGACTATGGAAAGGCCTGGGACAATTCCAGACTATGGAAAAACCTGGAACATTCCCAGACTATGGAAAGTCCTCGAACATTCCCAGACTATGGAAAGGCCCGGACAATTCCAGACTATGGAAGGCCTAGGACATTTCCAGACTGCGGAAAGGCCTGGAACATTCCCAGAATCTGGAAAGGCCTGGGACATTTCCAGACCATGGAAAGGCCTGGAACATTCCCAGACAATGGAAAGGCCTGAAACAATTCCAGAATATGAAAAAGTCTGAAATATTCCCAGACGATGGAAAGTTACAACATACCCAGATAACTGCCACGCCTCGAACATTCCGATATTCTGGATATTTTGGGTCATTCCAAGACTATGAAAAAGTCTTGAGCACCTCCAAGCAACAAGCAGGCTTAAAAACTCCCACACTGGGTATAATGCGATCCTACACTAAGCGACATAGTTAGAATGTATTAGCATGTATTACAGGCCTGTTCAAATTTCAAGATACACACTTTTCTACAACCTCAAAGCAAAGCAAACCCTAAAGAAACGTCAACACGTACGTCTGTACACACACACACACCACACACACACACACACACACACACACACACACACACACACACACACAAAACACAAACCACAGCAACAAAAAAAAGTAAGTCAACGAAAGAAACATGCACCAGAACACAAAAGCCGCTGAAGACCCCAGTCTGACAGAGCCTGGCAAGGAGACAACTAGTCTGGCACCTCACAAAAGCTCCTCAGAATGTGTGTACACCACATCAATGCCACCACTGTGCATGTTTTAAACATCTACAAATATTTACACAGCAGTTTATGTGCGATGGTGTTGGCTCCGTTTCTGCATATTTGTACTTACACCTCGTTACAAATGTTCCAAGAAGAAAATGTGTGCATAGCAGGGGCAAAAACACCAAGGTCAAGTCATTCAAAGATTTCCATTTCTTTTTTTGTGATATTACATACACACACACGCACGCACGCACGCACGCACACACACACACACACCACCCGCCACACACACACACACACACACACACACTGGACGATCAGATCTATCCGCCCTTTTTATTTCGGGAAAACAAGAATGACGACCAAGCCATAAACATTTTTCTCTCCTTTAAAACATTTTTCAAGCCTGTTTTGATCACCTCATCACCTTTCTTAACGGGTATGTGACGAGTGTTATAACTTTCATAAATGCTGTCTACCTGAATTCTAAGTATGTCGCCTTTGCTGACTGATTTAACAAAAGCATGTGTCAGCATTTCCAAGCCTGCACGATGCCAATGTGCAATATATGGAAATCAGCTTTGTCATCTAGTTTGCAGATCAAACCATAGCAGATTACCCCTTCTTCATCTTCACTGTCAATCCCTATTACAAAGACAAAATGATCATGGCTTGAGTGATAACTGATCTTAGACCTGCGGTACAAAAACGACAACTTTTCAATAACGACCTGAGGTACAAAAACAACTTTTCAATCACTTGGGCATTTAATATGACCATATATTATTGTGTTGTGTCTATTCAAACTTGAGCGCTTCTAACTTCTGTTCTTGCAGGCTAAATGGCCCAAATAAGGCCTTCCATAAACAGATGAAAAAAAAAATCCTTGCCAACATATTCTGGTTGTTTTAGAGCAAACATGGTCATACCCATTCATATCACAAGTTTACCAGTGATTTCGAGGCTTCATATACACGTACATTCCAATCCCAAATGTACCAGTTACTCTGAGGCTGGACCTCTGATTTTCACTCATCTCCAAAGATTCTCGACGGATAGTAAAAAATAAAAACAAAAAACAAAAATACTTTGTTAACAAGTCTTTACTCACTGAACAATCCTGACTATGAAAGTATGATATAACTGCAGTCTATACATGTGTATCAACTGGATCAAAGTGACCGCCCACATTCAAGCAAATGGGAACCAGAAAAATCACAAAAATAGAAAAACAAAAAAATCACAAAAACAGAATCTGAACGTTCTGATTCTATTTTTGTGATTTTGTTCCCTTAATGCATATAGTCAAAACTATTAACCAAGAACTATACCTCAAAAATGATAAAACTATTCACAAACTACCAAGGAATCCAAATATGGTACGAAATCCTTTTAAGTGCACATACATCGCATGTTAATCATCATTAACAATGAATTGTACTTCAAATGTGATACAAAAACCATTCACAAACTGACAAGAAATAAAAAAAAAAAATTTAAAAAAAATAAAAATAAAAAAAACAATAAGAAATACTCTTGTTTTCTGTGCACATACACAGCATGTCAATTTGAATCATCTTCTCTTTACTTTACTATAAAGTAAAACGCAAAGATAAATCACCTTTTTTTTTTTCGCTCAAGCCAAATACGCTGTGTTTAGCTTTTTAAATTTTCTTCATCTGGTTCTCAATACAAATTGCATGACGAATCCGGATAATGCGAACTCAGCAGCAGTCTGGGTAGTGAATTATGAGTGTTGGCTTGGAACAACAGGCAAAATAATGAGGGGGTAGACTTTCCACAGTAACTCAAGGCTGTTCCCACAAGCCTTTCATTCCTACATCAACACCTGCCCAAGGAACTAACATCACTAAACATCAAGGTGTATCAATCAAACAGGTCACTCACCCTGTGCATACAAGTCTCTGGGTGTCTGAAATGCGAATTCAGGAATGTGTACATGACAGTACCAACCCACCCTCTGACTTTTGTTCAACTTTCTGCAGCGCATAGTTCTTTAAGTGAACCTTGCTATAAACTGTTTTTGAGTCAATATTTGTCTGTTTACTGGAAGTAATGAACAGTTTTGCTATAAACTGTTTTTGAGTCAATATCTGTGCGGTTACTGGAAGTAATCTACAATTTTCTTATAAACTGTTTTTGAGTCATATATATATATATATATATATATATATATATATATATATATATATATATATATATATATAATATATATATATATATATATGGATGGTTACTGGAAGTAATGAACAATTTTGCCTAAAAAAAACCCTAACTTTTTGAGTCACTATTTGTGTGGTTACTCGAAGTAATCTACAAACTGGCTTCCGTTTCATAACTTTTTATTTTATGCACCTTGCCTGTTCCAATAATTTGGTGGACAGTGCAGTGATAAGCAAGACACAAAATATACTGCGTGCATTACACGACGTTAATTAATAGTTAAGACTGGAGAAGGGTGTGAACAAAGTGGAAAGAGACGAGAGTGGTAGAGCTGGAGGAGATACGTATATGTACAAATACACTTACTGACCTTACATTCCTACCATAAAACACAGGGCACATACAAACCTTATCCACATTCCTACCATAAGACATAGTGCACACACAATCTTATCTGCATTTTTACCAAAAGACATAGTGCACACACAATCTTATCTACATTCTTACCACAAGACAGACAAAATTCTTGCATAGCCTATAATGCAATCTTACAGCTGCATCTTTTTCAAAACCATAAATTACAACGAAAACTTCCTTCCACCCACATCACAGCCACTTATCTGGCGAACATCAGGAAACACACACACACAAATCTCCACCTGTCTCTCAAACTCAAACCGACAATGATAAGATGCTGGAATTGAAATTCCACAGTGCTGTGTGCTGTGCACAGGACCAGAAGTCTAAAGGAAAAACCTGTCAATCACACCGCACCGACTGCTTTCAAGAACACATCCCACCTTGTCCCATCATATTTTGAAAACGGCTTTGAAAAAATCTTTTCACTTGTTGGTCTTCTTTCCACTGGAAGTGGTATATGACAACAGACGGGAAAATGGTGCTGAAGAATGCGGCAGGAAAAGGCAGGAAAGAAAAAAAAAATGGAGATGTGAATGCATCTTTTGAAAAGAATTATCCTCAGGTTACCCTATCCATGCTGCTGTTAAAGATCTAAGATCAGTGAGAAAGCAAAGTCGTTCCTATACTATATTCAGCACACACCACGCATTCACTTGTTCCTATACTATATTACACCCCATTCACTTGTCCTATACTATCAGCCACACCACGCATTCACTTGTTCCTATACTATATTCAGCACACACCTACGCATTCACTTGTTCCTATACTATATTCAGACACACACCACGCATTCACTTGTTCCTATACTATATTCAGCACACACCACGCATTCACTTGTCCCTATACTATATTCAGCACACACCACGCATTCACATACACAGGCAGGCTTGCACAGACACCCATATCTCCATCCACAACACTCCCTTCTTCACACACACCCCCAAAACAAAGAAAGAAACAAACAAACAAGCAAAACAAAACACACAAAAACTTCAGTTCTTTTGACAAAACTCAAGTCAGATTTTTGTTCATATAGACACCTAAATCCAAAGTCTGATAACTGAAGGAGAAAGAAGGATGGTGAGAGGCTGAGGGGAAAGAGAGGGGTGGAAAGATAAAAAAGACTCTAAGACGGAAGAAAGAAAGAAAACTGGGATGGGTGGGCAAAGAAAGAAAGAAAGACAGAGACAGACAGACAGAGGGAGGGAGAGAGTAGACTGAAAGAGGGAGGAACAGAGATAGATAGACAGAGAGAGAGAGACAGACAGACAGACAGACACAGACATAGACAGACACAGACAAAGATTTGGAAAGAAAATGTTAACAAAGGGATAAAGGGTTTAATATATTACACAAAAACACTCACACACACACACACACACAAACACACGCACAGAACACACACACACACACAGACAAACACACACACATAATGTAGATGCAAACCGAAAGAGACAGGGAAAATAAAAGGAAAAGAGGCAAAAACTCCAAAAGATATACCAACAAAAAGTGACACATATAAAAATACGTGAATACACAAGGTGCCAGATGCCTATCCAAGGTGGTCAACCGTAAAATGTTTGAGCAGACAAACACCCAAAGATACAAATGAATGTGTCACTAATCAAATTAGCCATAAGCCAGATGTTTGAGTGTGTACATACATGCACGCACACACGCAAGCACACAAGCACACACACACACATACACACACAAAATCTAACAAAGATGGCCATCAGCCAGACATGGTGATCAGACACACACAAACACAAAAACAAAACACAGAGTCGTTTCACACTAGCCTAGGTGGCCATTAGCAAGACACACACAAACACACAAAACACACAGAGTAGTTTCACACTAATTTAGCTGGCCATTAGCAAGACCACACAAACACACAACACACAAAGACACACAGAGTAGTTTCACACTAATTTAGCTGGCCATTAGCAAGACACACACAAACACACAACACACAAAGACACACAGAGCAGTTTCACACTAATTTAGCTGGCCATTAGCAAGACACACACAAACACAAAAACAAGACACAGTCGTTTCACACTAACCTAGCTGGCCATTAGCAAGACCACACAAACACAATGACACACACAGAGTCGTTTCACACTAACCTAGCTGGCCATTAGCAAGACACACACAAACACACAATGACACCACAGAGTAGTTTCACACTAACCTAGCTGGCCATTAGCAAGACACACACAAACACACAAAACAAAGACAGTCGTTTCACACTAACCTAGCTGGCCATTAGCAAGACACACACAAACACACAATGACACACACAGAGCCGTTTCACACTAACCTAGCTGGCCATTAGCAAGACACACACAAACACAATGACACACACAGAGCAGTTTCACACTAACCTAGCTGGCCATTAGCAAGACACACACAAACACAATGACACACACAGAGCAGTTTCACACTAACCTAGGTGGGCATTAGCAAGAGACACACCACAACCACAACACAATAGAGACACACACACAGACAGAGCAGTTTCACACTAACCTAGCTGGCCATTAGCAAGACACACACAAACACAATGACACACACAGAGCAGTTTCACACTAACCTAGCTGGCCATTAGCAAGACACACACAAACACAATGACACACACAGAGCAGTTTCACACTAACCTAGCTGGCCATTAGCAAGACACACACAAAACACAATGACACACACAGAGCAGTTTCACACTAACCTAGCTGGCCATTAGCAAGACACACACAAACACAATGACACACACAGAGCAGTTTCACACTAACCTAGCTGGCCATTAGCAAGACCACACACACAAACACAATGACACACACAGAGCAGTTTCACACTAACCTAGCTGGCCATTAGCAAGACACACACAAACACAATGACACACACAGACAGTATTTCACACTAACCTAGCTGGACATTAGCAGACACACAAGACACACACATGACACACACAGAGCAGTTTCACACTAACCTAGCTGGCCATTAGCAAGACACACACAAACAATGACACACACAGACATATTTCACACTAACCTAGTGGCCATTAGCAAGACACACACAAATAAAACAAAGTTCACACACATGCTTACACACACACAAGACACACAGCAGTTTCACACTAACCTAGGTGGCCATACACACAACACAAAAACAGACACACACAAGAGCAGTTTCCACTAACTAGGTGGCCATTAGCAAGACACACAAACACAAAAACAAAGACACACACAAGAGCAGTTTCACACTAACCTAGGTGGCCATAAGACACACAAACACAAAAACAAAGACACACACAGAAAGTTTCACACTAACCTAGGTGGCCATGACACACAAACACAAAAACAAAGACACACACAAGAGCAGTTTCTCACTAACCTAGGTGGCCATGACACACAAACACAAAAACAAAGACACACACAAGAGCAGTTTCACACTAACCTAGGTGGCCATAGACACACAAACACAAAAACAAAGACACACACAAAGTAATTTCACACTAACCTAGGTGGCCATGACACACAAACACAAAAACAAAGACACACACAAGAGAGTTTCACACTAACCTAGGTGGCCATGACAACACACAAAACACAAAAACAAAGACAACACACACAAGTAATTTCACACTAACCTAGTGGCCATGACACACAAACACAAAAACAAAGACACACACATAGTAATTTCACACTAACCTAGGTGGCCATGACACACAAACACAAAAACAAAGACACACACAAAGTAATTTCACACTAACCTAGGTGGCCATGACACACAAACACAAAAACAAAGACACACACAAGTAATTTCACACTAACCTAGTGGCCATACACACAAACACAAAAAACAAAGACACACAAGTAATTTCACACTAACCTAGTGGCCATGACACACAAACACAAAAACAAAGACACACACATAGTAATTTCACACTAACCTAGGTGGCCATCAGACAAACAAACACAAAAACAAAGACACACACAAAGTAATTTCACACTAACCTAGGTGGCCATAACACACAAACACAAAAACAAAGACACACACATAGTAATTTCACACTAACCTAGGTGGCCATGACACACAAACACAAAAACAAAGACACACACAAGAGCAGTTTCACACTAACCTAGGTGGCCATTGGCCAGACGTTTGAGCAGACAGGGCTCTTCCCGTCCAGAGGGACTGCGAATGGTGGCAGTGAGATCAGTGATATCTTTTTCTGTCACTTTCAAGGACACTTCACTGCTGCTGCCCACCGACAACTGTGCTCGCTTACGTGGCTCACCCGCTGAAACACAAAACACTTGATCGTATACCAGAGAAAAAAGAAAAAAGAAGGACGAAGAAATGGGGGTGGGGTGGGGGGTGGGGGTGGAGAGAAGAAAAGAGGATGTAAGCGAAGAAAGTGTCAGTAAACAATACATTATCTTAAGCTCAATAATATCGTTTTTTTTATATGCTTAAGGTTCTCTTAATTTTGGCAATAGTGAACAGCAAAAGTGGACATTATGTATATTCTGAATGTGAATTAAGTGTCACTGCATAACATGCTCAAATTGCATGCTCCATCCAGATACAAACTTTCTGTTCCAGATACAAACTGAACACAAGAGAAACCAAGATTCCAACTAAGTGTGTGTTCTGCTCACCTCCTACCTACCTACCTACCTACCTACCTACACAAAATGATTTTCTGAAGAATTTGACAATGCCATTCTATCTGTCAAAGTGCTCCATCTACTTAACAACACAGATATTGAATAACCCACAAGTATAGAAAAAGATACTCCAACAGCTGCAGTATTTATTTGACTTCACTTTTCTAATCATCAATGACATTTTTTCTCTGCCACAATATTCAGACAAGAAGTTTTTGACACAAAATCACATTGCTATTACCACACTTTATTTTTTCCAAGAGTCTTATCGCACAGCACTTTGTCTGTTATCTCGTTTTGTCTGAATAAAAGGGGCTGCCAACATTTAGGTAACCAGAAACTTATGAAAGTAAATAAGAACCAAACTGACAACATGAGAGAGGAATGTCTTATTTCATCAATTAAATACACATCCTTTTATTCTCTTTTCATGTGTTTTCTGGTTCTCAGGTTTCATCTGCCTGCCAACAGATTTTTCAACATCATCAAATACACAACAATCCACTGTGTACAGGTATCACAAAATTATCAACGTGCAAACTTTCTTACAGATTAGTAAACTTCTTTCAAAGCCATACACTGTTCTACTTACGTGTGACCTTGGCAGTGAATGGGGAGCCAACAATGTTCTCCTGGTCAAACTTGACAGTGATGTGATATTCACCAGGCACCGTGGGCAGATAGGAGACAGTGCAGGTACCATCCTGGTTGTCAACACACTTGATCTCTGTCTTGGACGGTCCTTCTACCGCCAGTGCCAAGCCACCTGGACCAGAACATACTCTCTATTAACATTATGCTATGCCTCATCATTGTGTGTGTGTGTGTGTGTGTGTGTGTGTGTGTGTGTGTGTGTGTGTGTGTGTGTGTGTGTGTGTGTGTGAGAGAGAAAGTCTGTGTGTGTGTGTGTGTGTGTATGTGTGTGTATGTGTGTGTATGTGTTGTGTGTGTGTGTGCCTGTGTTTGTCTGTGTAAAAGTGTGTGAGAGAGAGAGAGAGAGTGTGTGTGTGTGTGTGTGTGTGTGTGTGTGAGAGAGTAGAGAGAGAAGAGAGAGAAAGTCTGTGTGTGTGGTGTGTGTGTGTGTGTGTGTGTTGTGTGTGTGTGTGTGTGTGTGTGTGTGTGTGTGTGTGTGTGTATGTGTTGTATGTGTTGTGTGTGTGTGCCTGTGTTCGTCTGTGTAAAAGTGTGAGAGAGAGAGAGAGAGAGAGAGTGTGTTGTGTGTGTGTGTGTGTGTGTGTGTGTGTGTGTGTGTGTGTGTGTGTGTGTGTGTGTGTTTGTGTGTGTGTGTGTGTGTGGTGTGGTGCGTGTGTGCGTGCGTACGCCTGTTGTGTGTGCCAGCGTGTATGTGTGTGTAACTGAGTGTGTATGATAACTTTTATAATATGTGTGGGTATGTCCATGCTATGGTGTGTGTGTTTGTGTTTGTATGTGTGTATACAAGTGTGCGTAATAGCTTTCATAGAGTGAGTGAGTGTGGTGTGTGTGTGTGTGTGTGTGTGTGTGTGTGTGTGTGTGTGTGTGTGTGTGTGTGTGTGTGTGTGTGTGTGTGTGTGTGTGTGTGTGTGTGTGTGTGTGTGTGTGTGTATGTGTGTTAACTTTTCATACTGTGTGTGTGTGTATGTGCATGGGTCAGCGTACATATGCCCAAGTCCTCGTGTGCTTGAATGTGAGTGTGTGCACAAGTGAATTTGTGCAACAGAATGAGAGATGTGAACTGAGTGCAGGAAAAAAAGTGGATTGAAAAATACAATTTCCCTTTAACACACTGTCTTGGCATATGCCATGATCACTTTGGATCTTATCCATCACGTGGAATTTGTGGCCTCAGAGCATACGGTTTTTTATTCCGAGTGGAAAGATGCCATTTTGAGAAACTGGGACTGGAACTGTGTTCATGACAGTTTTAGCAGAAGAAAACACAATCCCTACATGCTTTCAGCACCCAAGAGAACATTTCACTTTAATACACTGCTCAAGACAATTTAAACAGGAAAAAAAAAAAAAACCACACACACACACAAATGTATCCTACACTTTCACCATACACTTCATCACGTTCAGCATCAATGAGATATACTGACAACACATCTGGAAGATGAATAACTTGGGTACATGGGGAAAATAAAAACAGCCACAGGTCAATATCCCAGTGTTGATTACACCATGATATGTACACGGAGAGAAAAGTTAACCCTTTTCCCTGTTGAAACAGTTTTCAGAAATGACGAAAACAGCGAAGATAAAAAAAAAAAAGTTAATTTCTTCAAAATGTTTTCGGTTTTGACTCTCATAACAAGGGAGAGAAATGGGACTATTCAAAGTGCTTACCAGTTGCTTGGTTGCGTTCTCTTTGACAAAAAAAAAAAAAGAACGGTGATACTGATACTAAGCTATAAATATTTTTCTTTAATAGAAAAAGGTAATTTATACGATTTTTCCTCCCTTCAAACATTTAACAAGGTACAAAACAGATAGTTCATACAGCTCATCAATACCTTTATCGCAGATTTATTCACAAGGAAAGAAATACGGAAGTATGGAAGATGAAAAATATTATCTTTTTTTTTAAGGAGGGTGGGGGCTTAGCAAAGTGTTAGGATGACAGTAGCATCCTTTCGCCCCCTAATACTCTCAAATCATCAGAAAGAGAGCTTCAAAAACTTATCTCTTCACACAATACTTTGTGACTAATATCATACTCACCTTCTTCTTCTCTTTCTTTTTGCCTTATTGTTCGTAAGGTGCTCATATGATTTGTGTAAGATTTCGGTATGTTTCAATAATTCATTTGTAAGCCTGCATCAGTTTGTATGCATTTACCAACAAAAGTCCCTGGATAGGTGTTTGAGTCTGTCTGTGTGCCTGTGAATGTGCATGTATGCTTGCCTGCATATAGGGGTGTGTGTGCGTGCAGTGCTGCGTGTTTGTGAGTGTGGGTATACGCGTAGTGTTCATATGGAAGAATGTTCTTGTATTGCATACATATGATATTGTTGCTTTCTTCTCTTGTTCAACGTTATATCATGCTTATATCATTGATTTACTATTGAAATGTTTTCACGTGAACCAATGACTGTAAAGTGCAAAGCCCTCGAAAGTTTGCATTCAGGGCCATAGCACTGTATAGATCTTTCCTCTTATTATTATCATAATCACTACTATCAAAATATGTATCAGAAAGACCTTACAATCTTATTTTTCTTTGCACTATTCAAGAAAAATTATAACTATGGATTTTGTCTGTCAGTGAAAAGAAATACACATGTTTGTAAAATATTTCTCACCTCCCCTGCCTTCCTCTTTTATTTAACAATTCTATCAACAAATTGTGATTTTTTTTCATAAACTTTCTCTATTCAATAACTGTGACACATTTTCAACTTAGCTCTGACTCTGCAACCTCCCCCTCCCACCGTTCTCTCCCAATATGAAGATTTCTTTTAAGAAAACCATTTTCCTTTGAAACCAAGTTCTCTGGTGTGGTACACATGCAAGGGATATTTGGGTATTTGTGTGCAGCATTCCTTAAAATCCATATCTACAGCACGTGTGATTGACCAACATATAATGCAGTAGAACATGGCACTATGATCGAGCTACAAGCTAACAAAAATACAAACTCAACAGATTCTAAGAAGTAACAATCTTTTCACCCTTTGAATTTGCCTTGAAACAAGGAAGAAAAAAGGCGCGCGCAACCACGCACGCAACCACACACACACACACACACACACACACACACACACCACACGCACACACTAAGGAGTGATGTGAGTTTGAGAGGAGAAAATGTCTGAAAGAAAAGTAAGAAGAAAATCCATGTCTAACCTGCACCAGCTTCTTTGGTGTTGATGGTGAAGACAGTGGGCTCATAGACTATGCCATGGCTGAGACCTGGGCCGTATGCTGTGACGTAGCCACTGTTGACTGCATCCACGTGGAACAAGAATGGACTGCCTGCAAACACATTTTTCTATTCTCATCATCATCATCATCATGTGCCCCGCCACGTGGCTTTGGGGATCATGGCCCTCCATACATATCTATCCCTTGTCGCTGCAAGTACATCTCCCACCCTCTCTGTCCTCAGCCACCCTGCAAGTCCGTCCAATATTTTCTCCCTGGGTCTAACTGGTGTTCTCTTTCCCTCCAGCTTTGCTGTTGTGACTAGGTTCTCTAATTTCTCTTTCCTCATAAAATGTCTTATAAATGTTGCTTGTCTTTTTCTAATCTTCTTCATTAATGATCTTCTTGTGTCTGCCTCCTCTATTCTCGTAATCAGCCGAAATTTGTTTTTACTCAAAATATTTATGTTAAATGTAATAACAAATATACTAATTATAAGCAAATATAATAAGTACTGCAACTAGTAAACACACAAGTTTTCCCTTACTGCCACACACAAATACACACACTAATCACCATACAATTAATAAATGTATTAACACTCACAAATACACACTCATACTAATCATCAAATCATAAGTGTAATAATACTATTAGTAACAAACTCAATTACCACCACACACAAATATACAAACTCACACTTACTGCTGTACCGTAAGTAAAAATAATATGTAATGCAACTAGTAACAAATACATTTTTGATTATTAACACACACAAATACACACACTCACACTATTCAACATACCTTCTTTCAACCTGAATGCATATTCTTTGTCTGCATTATACTGTATTCCTTTTCTATCACAATGGAATATTTCTACATGAAATACAGGCTGCCCCCACCCACCCACCCATAGAAAAGTTATCTCACCTCCACCATCCCCTAACCTCTCCCACGTTCACCCCTCCCCCTCCCCACTCCATATGTACGTAGCTTTCTTTACCCGCTAAATGGGATTATCAAAAGAATTTTCTGGGGGCCCTCACTGTTCACACTCCTTTTACATAAGTGTATGCTGCATACAGGGCTTTACCATTTCTTCTCCAAAAGACTATCACCCAGACCACTATCATGGTCTACCAGAGGGTGGCAAACAGAAAACGCCCTGTTAAATGGGAATCAACCTTAGCTCCAGCCATTTCCCTGAATGGCATTTAACCCTTTGACTCCTGCATCCTGTCCACCAAGATTCTGCAGTGTCAACCATGCTAGCAAACAAAAACTAAACGCTCTGACTCCCTCACCCTATCCACCAGCTTCCTGTAGTAACCCTTTGACTCCCTCACCCTATCCATCAGCTCCTTGTAGTAACCCTTTGACTCCCTCACCCTATCCACCAGCTTCCTGTAGTAACCCTTTGACTCCCTCACCCTATCCATCAGTTCCTGTAGTAACCCTTTGACTCCCTCACCCTATCCACCAGCTTCCTGTAGTAACCCTTTGACTCCCTCACCCTATCCACCAGCTTCCTGTAGTAACCCTTTGACTCCCTCACCCTATCCACCAGCTCCCTGTAGTAACCCTTTGACTCCTTCACCCTATCCACCAGCTTCCTGTAGTAACCCTTTGACTCTCTCACCCTTTCCACCAGCTTCCTGTATAACCCTTTGACTCCCTCACCCTATCCACCAGCTTCCTGTAGTAACCCTTTGACTCCCTCACCCTATCCACCAGCTTCCTGTAGTAACCCTTTGACTCCCTCACCCTACCCACCAGCTTCCTGTAGTAACCCTTTGACTCCCTCACCCATCCATCAGCTCCCTTAGGAAGCTGGTGGACAGGGTGAGGGAGTCAAAGGGTTAAGTTTTCGAAGTTGGTGAATACAGTGTGGGAGTCAAAGGTTAAACTACTGGGCCACAAGATTTTCACATGAGAAAAGGGAGTAGCCATATTGAAGGGTGCAACTTAGAAAAAGTCAAAAAACTGAAAGGGGTCCAGGGGCCGGCAGCGCCCCCATAAGGAGGGTTTGGGGGGCACAGCCCCTCAGACGCTGAAGTTTTTTTCAAAAAACAGATTTTCCGTTTCTGACTCTTTTGAAAAAACGGATTGTCATCAAACGGAAAAAGTTGCCCCATGCATATTCCCTTACCTTCAATGCATTCATTGTTGTACTTGACGTGCAACTCGTGCAGGCCTGTCTCTGTGGGCTGGTACCTCACAGTCACTGTTCCATCACGGTTGTCCTCAATCTTCGGGTATGAAGTTTTTCCAGAGGGCATGATGACGGATGCTGTCACACAACATGGGTTACATCACGTTAGCAATGAAAACTGCTTGATCTTGGCGTGATAGTACGAATACAGGGTCCTGATCTTGCGATTTAAATTAAAAAACCAAAATAATCTCTCACCTTCATCGTTTCTTCTTCATTAACACATTGCAAATTAATCGCTGTTGTAGTGTAACACAATGATGCACTTGTAAGCATCCAACTGCTTCTATTTGGGATCTACCTATTCAATCAAAGCCGTCCTTTTTTTTTCCTTTTTTAAGATATGTTTCAACAGCAAGAGAAGTGATCACAAAGACAATGTCTGTCTGTCTGTCTTTCTCACACACACAGGGGGGGGGGGGGGGAGTGAACAGACTACAGTTACATGTTCTTTACAAAATAAATTTTAGGAAAAAATGCTTAGAGTCGGGAAAAAGGTTAAAACACTTTTTATGTTGGAACATTTTCATTGTATTTTTTTTTTTACCAAAAAGTGCAAGCATTATTTAAATTACAGGCACAATCAACCAGCACATCAACCTATACACAGACTCTGCTCAACTCGAAAGCTCAAACTCATCTACACTGACAGAAGTAAAAAACACACAGATTTCAAATTTTTACGACTCCCCCCCCCCCCCCCCCCCCCCCCCCCCCCACTCATCCTAACCCTTAATTATTAAGTCCATGCTTTGAACCAAGCCAATATTGCAATATGCAGTTGTCAAACAGATGAATTTTACACTGAATCACAAATTGCAGTTCAATTCTAGTACCACAAATTTCAGTGTGTGCTCTGCAGGTAACAGAATCGTATGCATAAAGTCAGCCGTATCTGACCCAAGACTGAGGAAAGAAACCAAACGGCCAGTGCCTGTTACAACCGCTGTGTGCAGCTGGGTAAGACTTGAGGGAGGCACACCAACAGGGGCAAAACCAGTGACACAATCACTGTCAATCCACAAGTACCTCTATTACCTACCTGGCAGACCTCCCCCCCCCCCCTTTTTTTTTTTTCCCTCACTACACTTTGAAGAAGCAAGGAACAAGCCCAAGGATGTGTATCAGAGTCATCATCATAAACCTTCTCAACTGCTACTGACAAGACACCCATCTGGCCTCATGCTCCCCTCATTAACAGCCACCTCAACTCCAGGTCCTTGGAAACGAAATCCTTCACATCTGTCAGCGCAGATGAGGCCATTCAATACATCAGCTGTGAGGTCAGGCTGCAGTATATAATCTTTCAAGTGGACCAGAGGGCTTAAGTCAGGTCATAGATCAAAACCTGCAGGATGAAGGTGGTACAACTTTACAGGGTGAGGGCGGCATGACTTCAGATGCTAGAAGCGGTGTGACTTCAGAAACTAAAGGTGGCATGACTTTAGAAACTAGAGGCGGCATGACTTTAGAAACCAGAGGCGGCATGACTTCAGAAACTAAAGGTGGCATGACTTCAGAAAATAAAGGTGGCATGACTTTAGAAACTAGAGGCGGCATGACTTTAGAAACTAGAGGTGGCATGACTTCAGAAACTAAAGTGGCATGACTTCAGAAACTAAAGGTGGCATGACTTTAGAAACTAGAGGTGGCATGACTTCAGAAACTAAAGGTGGCATGACTTTAGAAACTAAGGGCGGCATGACTTCAGAAACTAAAGGTGGCATGACTTCAGAAACTAAAGGTGGCATGACTTTAGAAACTAGAGGTGGCATGACTTCAGAAACTAGAGGTGGCATGACTTTAAAACCAAGAGGCGGCATGACTTCAGAAACTAAAAATGGCATGACTTCAGAAACTAAAGGTGGCATGACTTAAGACACTAAAGGTGGCATGACTTCAGAACTAAGGTGGCATGACTTCAGAAACTAAAGGTGGCATGACTTCAGAAACTAAAGGTGGCATGACTTCAGACGCTAGAGGTGGCATGACTTCAGACGCTAGAGGTGGCATGACTTCAGACGCTAGAGGTAGCATGACTTCAGAAACTAAAGCGGCATGACTTCAGAAACTAAAGGTGGCATGACTTAAGACACTAAAGGTGGCATGACTTCAAAACTAAAGGTGGCATGACTTCAGAAACTAAGGTGGCGTGACTTCGAAACTAAAGGTGGCATGACTTCAGAAACTAAAGGTGGCATGATTTAAGACACTAAAGGTGGCATGACTTCAGACGCTAAGGTGGCATGACTTCAGAAACTAAAGGTGGCATGACTTTAGACGCTAGAGGTGGCATGACTTCAGAAACTAAAGGTGGCATAACTTCAGAAACTAAAGGTGGCATGACTTCAGAAACTAAAGGTGGCATGACTTTAGACACTAAAGGTGGCATGACTTTAGACACTACAGTGGCATGACTTGACACTAGAGGTGGCATGACTTCAGAAACTAAAGGTGGCATGACTTCAGAAACTAAAGGTGGCATGACTTTAGACACTAGAGGTGGCATGACTTTAGAAACTAAAGGTGGCATGACTTCAGACATTAGAGGTGGCATGACTTTAGACACTAAAGGTGGCATGACTTCAGACACTAAAGGGCATGACTTTAGACACTAAAGGTGGCATGACTTCAGAAACTAAAGGTGGCATGACTTCAGACACTAAGAGGTGGCATGACTTTCAGACACTAGAGGTGGCATGACTTCAGACACTAGAGGTGGCATGACTTCAGACACTAGAGGTGGCATGACTTCAGACACTAGAGGTGGCATGACTTTAGACACTAAAGGTGGCATGTCTTCAGAAACTAAAGGTGGCATGACTTCAGAAACTAAAGGTGGCATGACTTCAGAACTAAAGGTGGCATGACTTAAGACACTAGAGGTGGCATGACTTAAGACACTAGAGGTGGCATGACTTTAGAAACTAGAGGCGGCATGACTTAGAAACTAGAGGCGGCATGACTTTAGAAACCAAGGCGGCATGACTTCAGTAACTAAAGGTGGCATGACTTCAGATGCTAGAAGTGGCATGACTTCAGAAACTAAAGGTGCATGACTTTAGACACTAGAGGTGGCATGACTTCAAAACTAAGGTGGCATGATTTTAGAAACAAAAGGTGGCATGTACTTTAGACACTAGAGGTAGCATGACTTCAAGAACTAAGGGTGGCATGACTTCAGAAACTAGAGGTGGCATGACTTCAGAAACTAAAGGTGGCATGACTTCAGAACTAAAGGTGGCATGACTTCAGAAACTAAAGAATGGCATAAACTTCAGAAACTAAAGATGGCATGACTTCAGACACTAGAGGTGGCATGACTTCAGAAACTAAAGGTGCATGACTTCAGAAACTAAAGATGGCATGACTTCAGACACTAGAGGTGGCATGACTTCAGAAACTAAAGGTGGCATGACTTCAGAAACTAAAGGTGGCATGACTTCAGAAACTAAAGGTGGCATGACTTCAGAAACTAAAGATGGCATGACTTCAGACACTAGAGGTGGCATGACTTCAGAAACTAAAGGTGGCATGACTTCAGAAACAAAGGTGGCATGACTTCAGACACTAGAGGTGGCATGACTTCAGACGCTAGAGGTGGCATGACTTCAGACACTAGAGGTGACATGACTTCAGAAACAAAGGTGCATGACTTCAGAAACTAGAGGTGGCATGACTTCAGAAACTAGAGGTGGCATGACTTCAGAAACTAAAGGTGGCATGAGTTAAAGAGATTAAGTCCAAAGGACCTTGTGTCAAACTCAGAACATGTAAAACATCAACTCTTAAACATAATTAGTGTTTTTCCTTATCAACATTAACTGCCACGAATTCGTTCCAAATTCATTTAGTTCCAGACAGGAAATGAGCCATCAGATATCATGATTTCCACATTTTATGGCTGACAGCTGGATAGTTGGGATAAAACGCCAGTAACGTCACCAGATACTTGTGCTACGTGATATTACTTTTGCAATTAGCCATTAGTCATTACAACCTTTCCTTTTCATGCTCCCAAGTTTCAGTTTCATTCAAAGGCCGCATGATCACACTTAATCCAGCTGGATGACAAGGTGGGGACCAAGGTCGAGAGCAAAAAATGTCTATCACAGTCCTAAAATTATGATGCATATGACATAGACTCCAACTTACCAGAGACAAAGTTGAAGATGGGTCCAACTTGGAAGCAGAAGTCTACAGGTTGATAGAGACCAGAACCAGGGGCAGCTGACTGCAGTCTGTCCACCTGGTCAGCTGAAATCAGATCGTCCACCACCTGTGGCACACACAATGGTACAAACATTAGATCCCAGCAAAAATATGACCCCTTAACATTGTCAATAGATACATTATACATATTAAACGTGTACACACACACACACACACACACACACACACACACACACACACACACACACACACACACACACACACGTCAGACACAGACAGACACACACACAGACGCACACACTGATTGATAGATAGATGGGCAGTTAAGTCAAGAATAGAACACAGATGTGTAAAACATTGCACCTGTGATGTACAAAAATGGTACAAACATCTGTTTATGAAAACCTTAAATAACAGCATCTATTTAGGATTTAGGATTTTTTCACACAGTTTTTTTGCCCGTTCATGGTCAATAGTATATCTAAACAAACCAATTGGCTTTAACCCTTTTCATGTCAGTCTTACTAAGGCGACAACTCTCTATGCTTTTAATACTACTTTTTTCAGGTAACTGAGATGTGATGTGCTCAAATAGTGGTTTTGCAGATGAAGAACAACTCCCCCTCCCACCATCACCCACCCTTTATGTCCACACTACTCAGGTCTTTTTTCCCCCTTTCTACTTGAATCTGAACATGTATGTTAGTGATAACTTGAATTTGAAAATGTATGCTGGTGATAATTTGGTACAGTTGTTTTCTAATACTGTAAGAACTGTTGGTAATGCTGCCGCAAGGTAGGAGAGAGCTAGTGAAGAAAAAGTGAAGGGACATATATGCATACTTTCATCCCGTAGAAATCTTTTCCATGTCTTCGTACCATCATTACAGAAATAGATACTAGTCTAAGCAAGCAACTTCCAACTTCTGGATCCGTTTTGATATTTGTGTGTTCCTTTACTCCCCCACCCCACCACATCCCCTTTTATGTGTTTATTTAATGCCTACTTGTGACCAAGAATTTTGGTGTGTTGGTATTGTTACCAAAACATAACACGATACAGAACAAGAATTTTGGTGTGTTGGTATTGTTACCAAAACATAACACGATACAGAACAAGAATTTTGGTGTGTTGTGTTGGATTTGTTATTACCAAAACATAACACGATACAGAACAAGAATTTTGGTGTGTTGGTATTGTTACAAACCATAACACTATATACACTGTTTCTTACTGCTGGTTCCTTGATTTCGTATTCTTTGGGTACGTTCCCTTGACTACAAAAGACACAATCTTCCAAACATCTTGACCCTTTTCTTTCTGGTCAAGCATTTATCTAGATCTATACTTGTTCCTCATTTTTCTTCAAACACTTCAAATGTAAAGAACTGGCTGTTTTAAACTGACTGGTCTTAATAACATAAAGGGTTAACCAAGAATAATATGTTCACTGATGGATTGTGGTGGGTTTCTGATAATGGCCAAATCTCAATTACCTTACTTCACCACTGGCTCAGAGCAGGATGCTCTTCCAGTGTAAATTCACAAAAATAACATGAACACCCCTCTCCAACCAATCACCTAACCTATTTCAGGTATGTTGCACAAAATAAGGAAACAGTTTGTCAGTACTATGTACGTCTCAATACTGCTTCAGTTTCTTTCACTGTGTGCCAAATATTCAACTATTTCCAAACAGTTGTACAGTTATAAACGGAGTATCCAGCCTTCCCCACCCCCATCCCCCAGATCAAGCTAGCTGGTAAAACGTCAGTGAAGGTTTTGTGGTAGGCCTACTGGCCGCTGAAAAGTGCTGACAACACCACTAATGGAAACACTGGGCTTCTCCTACTTTCAAGTGCTCCCTACTTTCAATAGTCATCTTTCCATACATGCCGTCTCTTCTTGTACCGCCTATGCGGCGGTAACAATCACCTCCATCCTTAGAAACAATTTCACCTGCGGGGGTCACATAACTGGGAGAGGATCCTAGGCCTTTTTCAATCTTCGATTCTGACAACATCAATCTCACTCCAAAGTTTTCTTCCTTGTCCTGACATAATATGTTAGTATGGGGTCACCTTTTTCAAACTTAACTCTAGCACTAATGTCAGAGAAATAAACTCTTTTTGTTGCAAGAACATGTCTCGTGAGTCTGAGTTCTTAAAATATGCAAATTACGATTTAAGATCTTTCTTTGGTTATCATCTACAGCACTTGAATAATGATATGCAAAATTATTAAATGATTTGACTATGGTTGGTTAATGATTCACTATCGTAATCAGTACAGCTATCAACATGTCCATGTAGTTCTATTTTAATGGACAACAGTTAAAAACACGAATTTACATTCTTTCCTACTCTCCTTCACTGTGTTCATCATAACACAGAACCCCAAACAGAAGTTTTTCCTCTAGCAATCTTATTTAACACAAAATCAATAAACAAATAAAATAGTAGATAGATAGATAGATAGATAGATAGATAGATAGAGATGATAGATAGAGTCTTCCCTGTAACAATTAAGGGGGAAAATCGCCTTTAGTATTCAGAGTTGCCTCAGCTGCAAATTATGTACTGAATAAACTGGTTAGGGACTGACTAAGATTGAACAGCGGCTCAAAAGATAGGAGCCCTATCGGTGCCGGGGGGGGGGTGGGGGAGAAATCTCCTCCTGTCACCAGGAACCATGGAAGCCCCTTGGAAGTGGAATGTATGTGCAAGCGCTTCTCAAGCATTTTGTTCCAAAATTATCTACCTGCCAGCCCAACCACCCACGACCATCTCAAACCAAGTTAGATAATAACTCGCTAATGTCCCTGCAGGGGCAAAAACCGTGCATCATTGAACCTGACAATCACATCTCGCGCCACCCACGCGCACCATCTCCCCGACCGGAATACCAGCAATAAGCAAACTCTGCATTGTTCTACACATGTTTCTACTGCAAAACCCCCCAGCATCCTCTTATTCCCCCCCCCCCCCCCAAACCTTCAGCCATCCTATTCCTACTAGGGCCTGATGGTTAAAAAAAAAACTGGCCCAGACAGCAAAAAAAGACAGACAACACCGAAGACAGACAACAAAAAGATAGATGTAAGTGAAAACGCAAGGCAGAGAAGACAGCATGAGCACTAGGTAAGGAATGCGGTGAGCAGTCTACAGCTTCCTAATTGCTGTGCAAGGGATGCCCTGATGTCTCCGCTGATAGAACTAGTGCTGCATTACAAATATGCGCAACCCCCACCCCCATTCCCCCGCTCTTCCTCCTGCATGGGCTTCCGGGCAGACAAGAGGATCTAGTCTGGACGCCTCTGTAGATACAAGTGAAGGATGTCTATCAATTTGTTTGGACTCTGAGCATCTGGGATCTCTAGGCATTAGGCGTGTACAACTGATTGCTCCCGTCACTGACATGGTTTTACAAGTCTCCGGACTCTTTACTGATTACGTACACAGTTGGTTTTGCCTACGATGGTTTTTGCTGATCTTTTTCTTGATTATTTTTTCTTCTTCGTGTCTGTTTTGTTGACTTAAAAATCCTATCACTCCTGAGTATATGAGGACTCGCACTGCGAGATACAGATGCTGTTGTCCGATTCTCTGCTTGATGAATCATCTAACGATTTAAATATACATCTAACATACAATCATATATTCTACATCTAACATACAATCATATATCCACACACACAAAAAAAGTACTTCTTCTTTCCAATTTTTGTTTGTGTTCCAATGTTCTAGGCTAAGCCACATCTAACCACTGCATGAAGTACAGAAATGAAACAGTAAAAAAAATCACAATAAAAACATCACAAAAATCATTATCTATGAACAGATTTTTACGATTACTCATTTCATGCTGGAGGGCAAAGGTCAGGTAAATCACTCATCACTCCATGCATTCCTCTACCACACAGGAACTATGGCATTATGAAAATCGCCATCATGTCTACAGCAGGAAAGACAAACTGGAGTATGGGTTTGGCAGGGGAAGAAAATCTATTCCATTACTTGCATGACATCGCACGACAGGAAAATTCTATGCATCATAAAAACAAAGTAAAATCCGATGGTTTTCATCTGTCTTCTTACAAACGTTAAAAGACTGCTGTGGTTGGATTATATAAAAAAAAAAAAAAACGGTGACAATTATCTATCACATTACTAAAGAGAAAAACAACAAAAGCTTGATTTATACTTCAAGTAAGACAGTCATAAAGTTAGAATTCAAAGAGAACGTAAGGATTCCTGTGTGACTCCCCCTCCTCCTTCCCCCCCCCCTCCCCGCCCCAAAAAGAACCTCACAAAAATAAAAACCAACAAAAAAAAACAACAACAACAAAACAGAAAACTGAAGTTTCGATTCCTTTACATTAAGCACATTTCTACCTAAGAGGGCGATTCCTTTCCTTAACCTAATACCCTAAATCTTTAGAAACCCAAAATCTGATGAGAGAGATGCATAAAATAAAACGTAATCTTTTCAATCTTCTCAAATCGCCATTCATTTCTCTTTTACACGTTACCCTTTCAATCTTCAGAGACTGCCATTTATTTCTACCCCCACCCCCTCTTTACTCTTTTTTTTTGGGGGGGGGGGGAGGGGGCTGCAGCTCCCGGCCTAATCTTTCTTAAGACTGCATCTCTTTGACCGTTAACATCACTTCCAATATGCAGCGTTTGTTACACAAACACTGTCACTTCTAAAGTGGGGGTCTTTTAAGACCTGGGTAAACTTCGCATGCCAACTACAACTGACTTATCCTACTCAAGACTGCCAGTTATTGGGCTGGCTGTTTCTTCAGCAACCATCCACGTCTCCAGGTAATCTCAAGCTTGTTTTGCCTTGTGACAACAATCCACAATCCTGCCCCTCTTTCACTTCAAAGTGAACATTGACTCTGAATCTATTCACGGCCAGTGAGCGGCTAGGTACCAGGTGTCTGATGTTATCCGGTTTCCACTTCCTGCAGGCAGTGGCAGGAAAAGCCATACTCGTTCTGCTGATGTTTCTTTTCCAATGAGAGGTTGGAATCTATAAATTGTTTCTTCACCTCCCGGTTGTATCCCTTTGAGCCAGTTAGTGCATGGCGGTATGTTTCGTTTCGTTCGTTTCGTTCCTTGATTTAACGTCTTTTCACTATAAGTGATATTAGACGGGGTGTGTGTGTGTGGGTGTGGTGTGTGTGTGTGTGTGTGTGTGTGTGTGTGTGTGTGTGTGTGTGTGTGTGTGCGTGTGTGTGTGTGTGTGTGTGTGTGTGCCGTGGTGTGTGGTGTGTGTGGGTGTGAAAATGCCTGTCCGCACGTGTGTGTTCAAATATATATATCTGTATGTTTCTGATGAAAGAGAATGTCAACAGCTTCATACAAATGTACTTATACAAATAACTCCAAAGTTATCGACAGCTAAAGTGAACGACAACAACAAAAATTAGCAACAAAACCAACCACGTTAAATTCAATAACAGAAACAACAGTTGCGTAGTTATTTCAGCCTTTCAAATTCTGAAAGGAGGGAAAAAAAAGCAAACACACTACTAAGTAAACATACATTTACTGTTCGCAATGTACTTATTTACGACAGAGATTGAAGCAGATATTTTCAATGTACTTATTTTGTGAAAGAGATTTGAAGCAGACGACAAATTTACGAGAAAAAAATCTCCAATGGTTTGTAATTTTAAAAATGAAGGCATATACCGAAAAGCTATTTTGATCAGTCAGTTTTAGAACGTATAACTTAAAAAAAAAAAAAGACCTGAAATCTAAACGTGAAAATCTTCTCTATACATACATAAACATAAACTAACTTCAGAAAAATATTAATTCAAGTGGTAAATCTGCACCCACAATCTTCGCCCCCCCCCCCCCCCCCCCCCCCCTTCTTTTTTTTGTTTTTGTTTTTGTTTTGCTTATTTTTGTTCCTTCTTAACACGTTTCGTGCAATATTTACCTTGAAAACATAACTGAGCTAATACAATTTTTAGCAACGACAAGCCATACCTACAATCTTCTTTTCTTCGTTGTACTGAATATTTTCACGACACATTTAGCAGGAAAATCAACTGTGCAAATTCAACTATTCAGCAAGGAGTTTTCCATCATCATCATCATGTGCCCTGCCACGTCGCGTTGGCGATCATGGCCCTCCATACGAATCTATCCCTTGTCGCTGCAAGTACATCTCCCACCCTCTCTGTCCTCGGCCACCCTGCAAGTCCGTCCAATGTTTTCTCCCTGGTTCTACCTGGTGCTCTCTTTCCCTCCAGCTTTCCTGTTGTGACCAGGTGCTCTAATTTCTCTTTCCTCAACCTTATCACTCAATGTGATTCCAACCACTTCATAAACGTCAGATAAAAGTATCTACATTTTAATGTTTTTACCCTGCTGTGCAAACATTGGACCATGCATATATCTAAATCGTGTACACCACGAACTATTCATGAATTCGGCTAAACATGTGGAAAGTCAGGTAAACTCTGTTGACAAATGTCTGACAAATCCTTAATGACTCTAACAAACATGCTTTGCACAGTTGTGACCCTGAAATCTGACTTACACCAATGAAGTACAAGTAACTGAAGGACATGTAACAGCACCGAAAACGAACAAACAAGCTAAGAAAAACCGAAAATGAGGTGCTCTATGGACGCGTGCAATTTAAGTTTTAAAAAAAAAAACAAGAAAAAAAAAACTCCACCAACGAAATTTGATGAAAAATATATTTGTTTGGCATCATTCATTTCCTTCAAATCTGCTAAGAAAATATACTCTGAAAAATGATATTTTTGAAGAAATGATAAATCTAAATAAGACTTGCAGCAAACGGTCACAAGACCCTGCAAGCCAGGCATTTGACCTCTGTGAAATATCCGGGAGTAAGAAGGGAAACCAAACATCACATCAAACCCACTGAAATATCTAGAAAAGGAAACCACATACTCTTCAAGCCCATAGAAATATCTCTTTAAAACTATATCATCCTAGCGAACCCTTTCAAAATTGGCATCCTGACTTTCCACTAGGGGAAACATGGCCTTCAAATTTACGTTCTGAAGATACACTAAGGCACAACATTATCGTACTAAAGCACGAAATTATGAATATGCATTGTGCATGATGTGTGCAATATATCTTTCCTCCACCCCCTACCCCCATCCACAGTGTTGTGTTCATTCATTATTATCATCTTCAAAACTGACCTAAATGACTGGATTGCAGCAGACAAGAGACACACAAGAAAGAGACTTACCGGTCTCTGCAGAAGGAACTGCTCATACTCATCCTCAGGCACCGCCTATAACAACAGGGAAAGGGAGACAACAACATGAGGGTCATGCACATGCATCACACAAAGTCAAATAAAATGGGCAATCAGTAATGTACAGGCTAATATGGGGGAAGTCATGTTTTATAAGCTAGGGAGGGGAAAAAACGGGGGACACACCAAACTCAAAGGAATGATGAAGTGGGTAAAAGAAACAGGTTCACTCTTCATCAGGGTAAAATTTCAGGGTTCACTCTTCAATCAGAGCAAAATTTCAGGGTTCATTCTTCATCAGGGTAAACAGTTCACTGTTAAGGTCAAACTGGGAGAACAATTCATCAGGGTAAGGTTTAAAAGGGTTCGAGTCTTCTTCAAAAGGAATTAATGCATACATTTTTTTTCACTGCGGTCAAATTCCAAGGATCACTCCAACAACAGGTTAAAGGTTCAAAATTTAATAGGGGTTCACTCTTTATCTGGATCAAACTGTTCATTCTCTTTATTAATAAAAATTCACGGTACACTCTGCAAAGAACTTGGTTCACTCTTTACACACAAGCTTCATTCTTTTTTATATTTTGGCTGTCAGGTTAACATCAAAGTCCACTCTCTGTTGGTGTACATTTGGATTCATGCCTTATCATCATAACTAATTCGATACAAATTCTTTATAAAAGAAAATCACAAATTAATGGGTAACACAAAACAAAATGAAAAAGAAACTTTATCATGGTAAACCATCACCATCATAAATATGTTGAACCCTAGTGCAAATCACAGCTTACATGATAATTACATATAGAAAAAAAAACTCGTCCATCATTATTCACATTTATTCAAATTATAATTCTCTCTCTCTCTCTCACAAACCCCACACACACACACACACACACACACACACACACACACACACACACACACACACACACACACACACACACACACACACACACACAAACCTGATTAAAAAAAAAAAAGCACAGTCTCATTCAAACAGATCTTTTTAATGTAACTCACCCGTTCAAAACCGATAACTTTAATGATGAATGAAATAAATCGGGCACTCGTTTGTTTCAGGCTGCATCACTAAACCTACTACTATTAACATACTCGTGTACCTTCCGTATTTAACCCCTACATCATCCCTCCCTTTTTTTCCCCAAGAATCTCCCCTTTTTTTCTTCATCAAAGATTATGTAAAAGGCAAATGCATGGTGGTCAGTTAGACTATCTCCTCACTTGAAATAAACAATGGCAAAGGAACAAGGCAGAAACAAAGAGAGTGACAGAAAAGAGGAACATTCCCAGCACGAATTTCCAGAAGGTGGGGATACTATTTATACTGAAAGAGCCCCCGGCACCTCCACCGATACAGAAATGGACGCACAACCAATAGGGAGAACCTCAAGACATTGCCGGCGCGCAGGCTTACGACTTAGGCCTGACCATTTTGAATCCTGTCCATCACACGGCATCTGTGGCATCAGCCCGCATGGAATTCATTCCGAATGCGGTAACGCTTTCTTGAGAAACTAAAACATTTTAAAAATGAAACAGTTCCTTCCAACATTCATCTTTATCAATGCTCAAGCCAAAACGATAAACAATTCATTCTTAATCATATATGATTTACGACATTTACATAATGGAGCCAAGAAGAAAAAAGGACGTAGGTCATGGTGACACGTGAGAAAGCCTACAATTGATCCGTGCTTGTAGCACGATCCCTTAGATCAGACGTGCCAGACCATTATCAAATCCCCTCTCAGAATGAAGACCGCTTTGAAAAAAGACAACACTGACACACGGCCATTGAGACGGGACGGGGACAGAGATTAGATAAACAAGAAAAAAGAGAAACTACTGACAACAGAGGAGACAAGTGGAGACTGGATGATACAACATTCAATGAAAGAAGTTGGAAAAACGATAGGGTGGGGGGGGGGGAGAGAGAGAGAGAGAGAGAGAGAAGAGAGAGAGAGGGAGGAGAGAGGACAGAGACAGCGAGAGAGAGAGACAGAGAGACAGAGCGACAGAGAGAGGATGGGGGTCCACAGAAAGTACAGAAGAGATAATAAGACACAAGAAGTGGATAAACTAACTGAACCCAGCCACAAACTTAAATATCACACAGCAGTCTGAGAGAGCTCGACAAGCAGAGACTTACTGTCAAACTCAATATCCCACCCCTTCCTCAAAACAAAACCAAAACAAAAAATCCCCGACCAAAAATCTTATTCTTCCTTTTTACTGTTCTTCTCCAAAACAAAACGGCTCATTGACACTGCGTTTCCTTACAAACTATGTACAAACAATCGTGCATGGATTTTGTGTAAGCTCAAAGTGTCAGTGGAAAATCCTAAGCTCATTATGTGGAGTCGTATTTTGGAGGCAAAGCCGCGCAACAAACTGTAGATCAGAGTGGCATCACAACCGACAGATGGCACATAAACCCATCCCTTGCTCTCCACGCGACTGGAAGATTAGCACAGAAAATTATTTCAAAAACAGAACCCCATGCTGAGGCTGCGAGGATTATCTGACAGACGTTATCAAAACAGGGCACTCTGACAGGTAAAATATCAGTTCGGTGGGGTAATCAAAAAAAGCCAGCCAGCCCTGGATACACGTCAGAAGCAGGTACAGAATGGAACGTATATTCGTCATCATACTAAAAGAACGCATTTATAACCTATTACATAAAAAACGGAGGGTTGGGAGTTAGGAGGAGGGAAGGCAAATAATCACTGCACCTCACCAACTCTTGGATAAAATTCTCATCAAACTCTATTCCTCCACATGCTTCGTTTAAAGTGGTCAAAGAAAATGAGATGCGCACCTATGCTTCAAAAATGTGGATTACCCCTGAAATCATCAATTAACCTCCCATGCTTCTGACTGAACCCTACCTCCGTTTTCATGCCCTAATTCGTTTTTCCTCCATGTTACCAGTTTTAGACAGAAGGGGCATGTACAAAGCCAAAAGGTTACGGCTAATTACCTGTCTAAACCTGTTCTTAATCTTTTTTCCCTCCAAGGCAACCTTCATTGAGCAGACAAAAGTATGCTGAAAACCTGCTTCCCAGTGCTACTTTTTCTTTTTAAGTCTGCAATTCCAGTGACTGTGCTATGGTTTAGAAGTTTACTGCTCATAAGAATGTCTACCCTGGAGAAATGTGTTTTTGTGATCTTCTTCAAGAAATGTGTTCTTGTAGCCTAAAGTCTGAAGAAGCTTACCATCCGTGAATGAATCGCTTGTTCCTAACCCTTCTGCTTTCAAAACATTAAGCTTCATAGAGTGGAAAATTCACTAGTACTCGTATCCTACAAACTGTGAAACAATGTGCTTAGTACTTTTCCATATTGCACTGACATTTGGTATTTTGTAAATAACTATATGATGTTCGTACAACCTTAGTATGTAGCCTACAATAAATGATAAACGTAAATACAAATTACTGCATAATTTAAATGTAAACGAACATATTCTAAAACGGATACGAACGAATAATAATGTAAAAGTGTTCAGCCTGTATTTGTAAACAGTTCTGAAACTGCTCAAGCAGCCAAGTCCGCAAGATCTGTCAAGAGAACCTCAAAGCAGGTTTGTCCTACATTAAGGATTAAAGTAATGACAAAGATCAGAACCGAAAACAAGAAATCCACTGTTATCTCTCATGTCATTCTGACATAATTAAAGACAAGTATTTTATTAATCTGGGAGACCAAAATGACAGCAATGGACCGACAAACATGTGTTACAGTGCACCTTCACTCTGTCCACACCCATCTTCATTTCTTCAGCAGACAGACTATGAAATGAATTCTAGGAAACAAAGTAAATGACTCACAAAGGCATCTACATTTCATTTGAATGTCAACGTGATCAAAACTCAATGGAAATGATTGCTGAACGAAAGAAGGGAACTGTTCAATAAAAACACAAATTTCTGAACTATGGTTTCGTGCCTCAGAGGACTTGTTTGCCATACTGGTTATGATAAAGTTAATTGCACATATATTCGGGAAAAGGTATTGATTTCCAGAAGATACGAATTTACAAAGAGTTCTTTCAAGCGCAGGAGAGATGGGAAGATCGAAATACACTTCTTACAAAAAGGCGCTAATGGGAACATGAAATTCGGCATCAGAAAACAGAACCATACATCTACATACCTACAGAACCATACATTTACATACCTACAGAACCATACATTTACATACTACAGAACCACAGCTTTACATACTTACAGAACCATATATTTACATACTACAAAACCATACATTTAGATACTACAAAACCATAAATTTACATACCTACAGAACCATACGTTTACATACCTACAGAACCATACATTTACATACCTACAGAACCATACATTTACATACCTACAGAACCATACATTTACATACTTACAGAACCATATATTCAAATACCTATTCTCCCATCCCACCCTCCCCATCATCACCATTCTTCACCTTCTAAATCACCTTCACTAAAGACACGGAATGAGTGTAACTCTTCCCTTTTTCTAAACCAGAAACGAAAATTAAAAAATAACAGACTGGGAATTAAACCGATGGAGAAGAGCAGGAAAACATCAAAAACAAGAACAGCCCCAGCAGGCCCACAAAAAAAGTTAGTTACACTTCCCAAATATAATGTAAGTGTTTCAGACTGCAGTTTATACACCAACAGACGAACTCAAGGCCTCTGACATACGGGACAGGCTGTCTGTTGGCGCCGGCGCTCATCACTGGCAGCGCATGAGATAAGAGGGGGCTGATGTAACCAGGGGAAGATAACCTTCTATTAGGGGACATAACTGTTCAGACGCTCACAACACAAACCGTTCACATTTCTCAACCCTGGTGAAATAACAAAACACAGCAAAACAAAGTAGGGGGGAAAAACACGGTGTGTGTGTGTGTGTGTGTGTGTGTGTGTGTGTGTGTGTGTGTGTGTGTGTGTGTGTGTGTGTGTGTGTGTGTGTGCGCGCGCGCGCACGTGTTGCTTGTATGCATGCATGCATCTATGTCTATGTGTGCGTGCATACGTTTGTGTGTGTATACGCGCGTGTGTGTGCGTGCTCGCCTCTGTTAAGTATCCGGATACGTCCGTGCGAGCATGCACGAGTATGTACATATGCACGAGTACAGAGAAATGCACACATGATGGGGGGGGGGGGGGGGGGGCTGGCTGGGGAGGGGGTGGAGATATGCGACAAATAGAGAAACACAAAGGCAGCAGCAGACAGAGAGAGACCCAAATAATCACAATCTTTATCCAAAAGCTAAGCACTTCTCTCAACACTTCATAAACTGGCGTTATGTTCTCCAGACAGATGATGAGAGCGAGAGATGAAGCATCACACCCATCCCAATGATTTAAAACTTATCACTTCATAAACTTTAATCAAAAACCGCCCATAGACCAAGCTTTCTTACGAGGAAGGGAGCCTATATCAATGGAACAACAATCAAACCATTTCAGCGATCTCACTTTCCCTCCCATCTTTCAACATATTTTCTGCACTTCCCATTCTTCACAGTCTCAATTCTCGCAGCTGGTTTTCCTACCTGCGCCAGTCATATTTTGGTTGCTATCATTTGACTGATGACTATACCTTTTTTTCCCCCAATTGATAAACATGCCCTTGCTTTGTTTTAATCATAATACTAATTATAAAGATGTTAATTCTGAGCGAAATGTAAAGTTCTACTAGGCACAATAAAATCACCATTTATCATTAAACAGCCAAGAAACTCAACGAAACATTTTTGATAGTTCTGTTCACTATGATCATAAATAACAAAGTGAGGTGGTGAAAATTCGTTAGGAAATCATCTGTGAATCTCCAATGACCCACACCTGGGTGAAGAGACAAACAGAAGGCGAAGGACGACCCAAATAATGGGTCTTATGCAAAATCAAATGTATATTCATTTCCCACTGGGCCAGACCTGTGATCCAATGCTGGTGAAAGATTCAACTTACTGTAAGTAGGGGAGCTGCTCTGATGTATCTATAACACACACACACACACACACACACACACACACACACACACACACACACACACACACACACACACACACACACAACACCACTCTCCTCTCTCTCTCTCTCTCTCTCTCTCTCTCTCGTTTGTATTGTGGCCTAAGGCCGATGTACATTAAAAAATTCTGATCTCTCTCTCTCCTCTCTCTCTCTCTCTCTCTCTCTCTCTTCTCTCTCTCTCCCTCTCTCAAACGCGCGCACGCACGCACGCACGCACGCACGCACGCACGCACGCACGCACGCACGCACGCACCACACACACACACACACACACACACACACACCTCAATCACTCAAACTTTTTTTCACGGGAAACTAAACTCGGGATGCAGGGTTGTTTTCTGAAACAGTAAGAAGAAGCGTGTGAGGGCACATGGTTTTCCCAATCAAAAATGACAGAACCTAGCATAATTTACGACACGTAACCTTAGTATCCATGTCCCCATCCCCCCCCCCCCCCCCCCTCGCTTTCCCCTTCGAACCCACGTTTCTCCATCCACTTAAATTTCACGAAGAAGTGTATTCTGATT
>CM060312.1:57934401-58024401 GCA_030674185.1 Monoplex corrugatus | reverse complement strand
AAACGCCAGGAGGTTCGCGTATCCACTTGTGTATAATAAATGTCAGTTATCTGTCGTCATACACTGGAGTACATACATACATACCCATCTATGCATTCCCAAGGATATATTTGACTTTCTACAAAACTCTGAATGAGAAAAGAAGGAACTAAATCACACACATACACACACCCAAAAAAAGAAGAAAATAATAATTAAAAAATAAATAAATAAAAATAAAAAGAGCCAGGAGTTCAATTTCAGCCCTGCTACGTAAAAACATGCCAGTTTGCTGCCAATCTCAATGCTCCAGTCAGTACAGTGGTGTCAGCTTAACCCTTTGACTCCCGAGCCCTGTGCACCAGCATCCTGCATTGTCAACCATGCTAGCAAAGCAAAAACTTAATCCTTTGATTCCCCCACCCTATCCACCAGCTTCCTGCAAAAAGCTGTGGATAGGGTGAGGGAATCAAAGGGTTAAGTTTTTGCAGTTGATGGATAGGGTGCGGAAGTCAAAGCGTTAATATTTCATACGTCCCCCTCCCCACGTGTAGGCTTCCATTTCACGAAACTGTCAGGGCAAGCGGTTTTGTAAAGGCTACGACGAGTCTGCGAGATCATCACTGCAAGATTTGGGTGCAGCGCATATGGATTCGTCCGAGCGCGAAGAATCCGTCTTGGACAAACTCAAACTCTTAACTTATCCTAATTTCAAAACAAACAGAAAATAGAACGACAATCAATCATTTCTTTCCGAAATAACCCCTTTGACGGCACATGACAAATGAGAAGGAGAAGAAGAAGAAAACTGACATACAGCTGTCAATATATTAGTAAACAAAAGACCTAAACTGTCAGAGAGAGAGAGGGGGGGAGAGAGAGAGAGAGAGAGAGAGAGAAGGAGAGAGAGAGAGAGAGAGAGAGAGAGAAGAGAAGAAAAACAAAAAATCACAAAGAATGTGACAGATATAGCCTGACAGACAGACACGTGCACAAACCACCACAGACACGAAAACATACGGACCCCGGCTGACAGACAGCCGAACAGGTAGACAAGCTACTCCAGACATAAAAAACCAATTGGCCCAACTCTTAAGACAGAAGTGCTCCGGCAAGAAGCACCTAACATTAGCTGGCTAGGACAAACATCCATCATTTGGGTCAGTTCCCACTTGGGGCTTTGGAGCCAATCAGTTTCCACACGGACCCTCCTCTCTACCTCATCCTCTCCTTTAAAAACAAACACGGCAGCTAAGCCACTGTAACTTACTTTTATCCCCCACCCCCCACCTCTTCCTCCTTTCACCCACATTTTCCGAATGCCTTTCTTAAAGAACAGGGGTCGACTGAGAATGACTTCAGTCATCATAGAAGCAAAAAGTACGTCAAGCAAAGCCTCTCTACGTTTTAGTTCGTTTTCAACGGATTGTTTAGTTTATAGAAAACTGGGCCAAAAGCCTGACTAATAATAAAAAAAATAATCACAAAAACTTTTGGGGCACAACAAATGTGTAAAAACTACAAATGTGTTAAAAAAAACCGAAACAACAAGCATCGTTATCATACCTTTTTTTTTTTTCAAACTAACATTTTTAGCCTGCGGAAGAACGACATGGGTGGCTGCCTCACTCGCTTACTACATAAATGTCAAAAAATCACCTCAATTTTCTTACGCTAGTATTCTCACCAGAGACTCGGTGATTGTGTAAGAGAGACTTAACAAAAGCACTGACCCCTAAGCTCAGGTCGATCTAAATCTCAGTCTATCGCTTTTTTTTTTAACCCTTTGACTCCCTTACCCTATCAACCAACTGCAAAAACTTAACCCTTTGACTCCCTCACCCTATCCACCAGCTTCCACTGGGCGAGGGAGTCAAAGGGTTAAATCTGTGTTTTGCTAGCATGGCTGACATTACAGGATGCTGGTGGACAGGGTGCCGGAGTCAAAGGGTTAAAAGAGAATGAAAGAGACGAGGTCTGCCTGGTTGTTTGGATTGAACCTTGGACTCAACATCCCATGCCCTGAGTTCAATCCTATCTTCCATCATTAAATCTGGCTCGCCGGCTGCCCATCTTAACCCTTTCACTCCCACACCCTGACCACCAGTATACTACATTGTCAATCATGTCAGCGAAGCAAATACTTAACTCTTTGATTCCCTCACCCTATCCATCAGTTTCCTGCAGGAAACGGGTGGAAAGGGTGAGGGAATGGAATCAAAGGTTTCAGTTTTTGCAAATGATGGATAGGGTGCGGGAGTTAAAGGGTTAATGTTCCCATTATTCTGGTGGTGTCAGTGTAACACAGATGCCATTTTCCTTCCCATTTCAAGATCTTCCAACGGATAGGGCTTTGCACAAGTCTAGGAAGATTTTAGCGCATTACCTCCTAAATACACCCCAAACTGCAAAAGATACCTTCTACCACTAGACATTCACTCGAAACCCTTTTTTGCCCTGTGCCAGTTCCGCAAAATTTTGATTGGTTGCATAGTCTGGATCATGTTTTCATAATGCTAAGATGATGCATGACGATTGGGATGCTGCTCATGATGCTATGGAGTTCCACCTGGACTGAGACTACGTGACAAGGTTGTATTCTATGCTTCCTTTCATAATATACCCTGGAGTCTACGAGGCGTTGGTTAGGGATTTTGAGAACACAGGAAGTTAAGAACACAGGAAATTTGAGAACACAGGAAATTTGAGAACACCCTCAATGACGTATCCATGAAATGGATGAAATTCGACAGTGTGGTCCCAGTCTCACAAAAAGAGCATCAACGAAGAAGACTGACAAAAGACAAACATTTATTGGCCATTTTATGAGGCAAGAGAAATTAGAGCACCTCGTCACAACAGAAAAGCTGGAGGGGAAAAGAGCACGAGGTAGACGCAGGAAGAAAATACTGGACGGACTTGCAGAGTGGATGAAAACAAGAGAAGGTGGAAGATGTACTTGCAGCGACAAAGGATAAGATTCGTATGGAGGGCCATGATCGCCAACGCCATGCGGCAGAGCACATGATAATGATGGTGGTTCCAGTCTTCCCAATACGCCCATCGTGCATCAACTCTGGGTAAGGGACGACTGGGACCGAAAAAATTCCAAACATACTTTTGACAGGATTGATGGAGGAGACTCGAACCCACATCCTTCCAGTCGGTAGTCCGTTCTGTTAACCACTTCACCACGGCGACTGGTTTTACTCAGAAAACTTCACCCCTCCACTCCGCCACTGTCTCTCTTCTACCCATCCTCTGCATTCCTGGCCAATTCAAGAACTTACCTGACGTGACCTCTCCACTCCCACCCTCCACCCCTACCTAGCCTCCTTCTCCCTTCCGCGGCCCATCGTTTTGAAAGGAAATTACCTGGGTACTGTGCTTGGTACTACGGTATACGCTACCGGCTTCTCAAAAGAACCGTTTCCGTTCTGTCTCCTTAAGTTTTTAAAGATCTAATCAAGGTTCCTACACGTGGTATGCAAGCACGTGTGCATTGTGTGTGTGTGTGTGGTGAGTGAGTGAGTGACTGAGTGAGTGAGTGAGTGAGAGAGAGAGAGTGTGTGTGTGTGTATGTATGTGTGTTTGTGTGCGTGCGTGCGTGCGTGTTTTGTGTGTGTGTGTGTGTGTGTGTGTGTGTGTGTGTGTGTGTGTGTGTGTGTGTGTGTGTGTGTGTGTGTGTGTGTGTGTGTGTGTGTGCGCTTGCTTGCTTACGCGCGTTTGGCTGATAAAAGAGGAGACAGAAGGAGCGAGAGACAGTTGGAGAGAGAAAAATTACTTAATGTTTAACGTCCTATAAACATTACAAACCTAAAGAAATCTGAGGAGAAACAGATACAGACCCTAGACACAAAAATGATGACTGTGGGGAAAGGAGAAACGATAGACAAACAACAACAGTGGCAGGCAGACTGATGAACAGAAAATAACACACACAGGCAAAGACATGAAACGGTACTTCGTGGACACAGAATAGGACAGTGGACTCAGAAAGACAGACAGTGCTAGGGTGCATGAGGAAATGCGCCCACGGAAACAAACTAAGCCCCCAATACTCTGGAAGCATGCGAGTACAGACTATAGGGGCTGGAAGGGGAGGTGGGGGAGGGGCGTCGAGGGGTAGGCTACATGTATTGTTGCACGTGTGTGGTCTTCGGGAATCTGTTACTGAAAGAAAAGGGAAGGTACTTCCACTGCTACTGCCACTCAAAGGATTAAGCATGACAATCTTATTCTTTCGGTACCACCGACGTTTGGCGTAGCTTCCAGGATAAAAAATTTTGCCAAGTCTGAATCAAATCATATTACTGTCTGCTTTAAATGCAAATAACCCGCGAAAGAGATGCGATGTTGAAATCAACCTTTGATGAAAAGCAAAAAAAAGTTCATTCATCATCATCACGTGCTCTGCCGCATGGCGTTGGCGATCATGATCCTCCACACGAATCTATCCCCTGTCGCTGCAGGTACATTTCCCACCCTCTTTGTCCTCAGCCATCCTGTAAGTCCGTCCAATATTTTCTCCCTGGGTCTACCTGGAGTTCTCTTTCCCTCCACCTTTCTTGTTGTGACCAGATGATCTAATTCCCTTTTCCTCATAAAATGTCCTATAAATGTTGCCCGTCTTTTCCTAATATTTTTTAATTAATGATGTTCTTGTGTCTGCCTTCTTCAAGGCTGTCTCGTTTGTTTTCTTTACTGTCCATGGAAATCTCAACATTCGTCTTAGAAACCACATTTCAGTTGCCTCAATTTTGTTCCGACTTAACGAAAAATTCAAGTAACGATTGCGGCCTGCTGCTATCAACAAACATCAAAGTTCTGTCAGAGTAACACAAACAAAAAGATGAACTCGTTGAGGCCATTTCTATGCACATCTGTATCCAGATGAAATGAGAAAGCCAGTAAGTCTGTTTCTAAACAAACAAAAAACACCCTCACCCCCAACCCCCCCACCCAAAAAAAAAAAAAAAAAAAAAAAAAAAAACCTCTTCCTTTTAACCCTCTGAGTGAAAGCTCTACTACTAAAGAAAAAGGAACGAATCCACCCCCCCCCCCCCCCCAAAAAAAAAAAAAAAAAAAAAAATGCCCACCAACTTCATGCCACATCCCCATGCTTACTTACAAGTCACTCCCTTGGGGCATCACACCCAGAAAAGCCAGATTTTTATCAACATTGAAAAGCTAGACTTTTATCAACATCAATAAGCACAACACGTTATTCGCTTAGGTACTTCCTGATAATATCAGAGCCTACTTATCACTCATTGACATGTCCTTCAGAGCAAAAGGGTTTATCTTTCTTGCCAATAAATCAATCAACAGAGAGGAAGGAAGGGGTGAAGGCCGGAGTCGGAGGTGAACCTCGACAGTGGGAGCGGCAGCGGGGTGTGGGAAGAGATAGAGGCACAGGTCTGACAGGCTGACAGATGCTGAGGTTGCCGGCAGTCAGCCGTTCATTAACAGCCTCATTAAAGCCCGCAAGTCAGAGCTTATCACTGTCACCACTGTACTCCACGAGTCAATGGTTATCGCTGTCACAACTTCACTCCAAACCTGCCTTTCTCGGGGGAAATGTTTCCTTTCATGCCGCATGAGACTGAAGAAAACCGATCGTTTGCACCCTCCCCCCCCCCCCCCCCCCCAAAATGCTGTCAATGTTTTGAAAACAACCGTGAGAGCGCCAGCGTTTCCATGCTACCTTAGAATGGTGGAAATGGTACGAGTTAATATTATACACATTTGGTTTACGTATAATGTTCAATGCAGAAATATGTGAAAAGTACCACTACTTGGGGTACGGTATGACAGGACGTGTGTGTGTGCATGTGCGTGTGCGTGTGTGTGTGTGTGTGTGTGTTTGCATGCGTGTGTGTGTGTGCGTGTGTATGCGTGTGTGTGTGTGTGCGTGTGTATGCGTGCGTGTGTGTGTGTGTGTGTGTGTGTGTGTGTGTGTGTATGTGTGTGTGTGTGTGTGTGTGTGTGTGTGTGTGTGTGTGTGTGTGAGTGTGTGTGTGTGTGTGTTGGGGAGGCTAGAAAGGAAAAGAAGAAGGTGCATTGAATATATGATTTAGTTCCTGCATAAACTTTACCATGCAACTGTCAAATATTTTACATAGTAATGAAACAAATGTGTCTATAATTTTGTTATTCAGCATTTCGCAAGTGCACTTAAAGCATTGCGTACATGTTTCCAAACTCTTGAAACAAAAACAAACGAGTCTATAATTTTGTACTTTAGCATTTTGCAGATGCACTTCAATACGCATTGCGTACGTATTTCCAAACTCTAGAAACAAACAAACGATCCTATAATTTTGTACTCTAGCATTTTGCAGATGCATTTAAGTATTGCGTACGTTTCGAGACTTGAAATAAACGTGTCAATAATTCTATATTTTAGCATTGTGCAGAGGCACAATGTATCGCGTACGTGTTTCCAAACTCTTATCTTGCCGGTTTCTATGAATGAGAGTGGATCAGAGTGTGTGTCTAAGACGTGAGACTACGATCCATTTACTACAGGAACCGCACAGCGGGCTGCCTGCAGGTCAAGGCCAAACCTCTTCCGTTGATAGAGATTTACGATTTACGGTGAGTCAATCTCGACCAACCCTGAGCCAATCCCACATGGTTACGTAGTTATCCCCGAAAGCTGCCTTCAGCACGAACCTGGCTTTTGATGACACGTAAACGATACGCAGGAAATTTGAACTGAAGATACCATACGCACACACCTATGGGAAACCAACATCTCTAAAGGCCATGTGTTAACCCTTTCACTCCCGCACCCTGTCCGCCAGCGTCCTGCATTGTCAACCATACTTGCAAAGCAAAAACTGCACCCTTTGACTTCCTCACCCTATCCACACAAGCTTTCAGTAGGAAACTGGTGGATAGGGTGAGGGAGTCACAGGGTTCAGTTTTTGCAGTTGGTAGATAGGGTGCGGGGAATCAAAGAGTTAAGGTGCTTATCAGAGGCAGCCTGCTCATTTATCTTCACTTTAGATGTTTGCTTCACTTTGTTTTATTTTTTTTTTTTTTTTTTTTTTTTTTTTTTTTTTTTTTTTTTACTCGTTTAGATTAATTCTTTGTAGTTTACACCCATCTTCTGAATGAAAAGAAAACCATGGGTAAAGTAAATCTGGGAGGTGGGATGGAGGGATGGTGGTGGTGGTTAAAGAACTAGGTTGGGAAAAAAAAAGGCATGCCGTGCACATGTTAAGCATACCTGAAAGTATAATTATGAGGAACCTAACCTGAGTGTCCGTTACATCATACTAGTAACGATGTACTGAAATTCCACGAAGAGCTGAAAACAGATGGTGTATTCTAGTGTATGGGCAATGTGATACTAAACACGTGCCAAATGTTTGGCAAGCGGCGCAAACATATTAGTATACATCATGAAAACCGATAAAAACACTCCAACAAACTGACACCGGACGGGTCTATCATATTATCTGGTAGGTAAACACACACACACACACACACACACACACACACACACACACACACACACACACACACACACACACACACACACACACACGACACTGCAATACCAGCTAAGTGTACCCCCAGAAACACCGCAGACTAACTAACTAGGTAGGTCCACTACCGACCCAATTTCTGCTGAGTACCCATACAGTTATATCAAATAACTGGGTAGATCCACCTACCCACATACCCAATTTCTACTGAGTATCAATACAGCAACCTCAAATGACTGGGTAGAGTTACTTTATAATAGGTACAATTTCTACTGGTTACCCATACAGTTGTGTAAAATGACATGGTAGACCCACCTTACACTTGCCAATTTTCTACTGAACACCGTACAGTTATATCAAATAACTGGGTAGACCTACCTTCCTACAGATCTATTTTGTATTGAACACCCATATAGGTATGTCAATGACTGGCTAGACCCACTTTACAATAGGCCAAATTTCTACTGAGTACCCATACAGCTATATCAAATGACTGGGTAGATCCATCTCACAACAGATCCGATTTCTACTGAGTACCAGTAAAATCAAATGGCTGGGTATATCCACTTTACAACAGGCCAAATTTCTACTGAGTACCCATACAGCTATGTCAAATTCTACTGAGTACTCATACAGCTATGTCATATTCTACTGAGTACCCATACAGCTATGTCATATTCTACTGAGTACCCATACAGCTATGTCATATTCTACTGAGTACCCATACAGCTGTGTCATATTCTACTGAGTACCCATACAGCTATGTCATATTCTACTGAGTACCCATACAGCTATGTCAAATTCTACTCAGTACCCATACAGTTATGTCAAATTCTACTGAGTACCCATACAGCTATGTCAAATTCTACTGAGTACCCATACAGCTATGTCAAATTCTACTGAGTACCCATACAGCTATGTCAAATTCTACTCAGTACCCATACAGCTATGTCAAATTCTACTCAGTACCCATACAGCTAGCTATGTCAAATTCTACTGAGTACCCATACAGCTATGTCAAATTCTACTGAGTACCCATACAGCTATGTCAAATTCTACTGAGTACCCATACAGCTATGTCATATTCTACTGAGTACCCATACAGCTATGTCAAATTCTACTGAGTACCCATACAGCTATGTCAAATTCTACTGAGTACCCATACAGCTATGTCAAATTCTACTGAGTACCCATACAGCTATGTCATATTCTACTGAGTACCCATACAGCTATGTCAAATTATACTGAGTACTCATACAGCTATGTCAAATTCTACTGAGTACCCATACAACTATGTCATATTCTATTTAGTACCCATACAGCTATGTCAAATTCTACTGAGTACCCATACAGCTATGTCAAATTCTACTCAGTACCCATACAGCTATGTCATATTCTACTGAGTACCCATACAGCTATGTCATATTCTACTGAGTACCCATACAGCTATGTCAAATTCTACTCAGTACCCATACAGTTATGTCAAATTCTACTGAGTACCCATACAGCTATGTCAAATTCTACTGAGTACCCATACAGCTATGTCAAATTCTACTGAGTACCCATACAGCTATGTCAAATTCTACTCAGTACCCATACAGCTATGTCAAATTCTACTCAGTACCCATACAGCTATGTCAAATTCTACTCAGTACCCATACAGCTATGTCAAATTCTACTGAGTACCCATACAGCTATGTCAAATTCTACTCAGTACCCATACAGCTATGTCAAATTCTACTCAGTACCCATACAGCTGTGTCAAATTCTACTGAGTACCCATACAGCTATGTCAAATTCTACTCAGTACCCATACAGCTATGTCATATTCTACTGAGTACCCACACAGCTATGTCAAATTCTATCAGTACCCATACAGCTATGTCATATTCTATCAGTACCCATACAGCTGTGTCATATTCTATCAGTACCCATACAGCTGTGTCATATTCTACTCAGTACCCATACAGCTATGTCAAATTCTACTCAGTACCCATACAGCTATGTCAAATTCTACTCAGTACCCATACAGTTATGTCAAATTCTACTCAGTACCCATACAGCTATGTCAAATTCTACTCAGTACCCATACAGCTATGTCAAATTCTACTCAGTACCCATACAGCTATGTCAAATTCTACTGAGTACCCATACAGCTATGTCAAATTCTACTCAGTACCCATACAGCTATGTCAAATTATACTCAGTACCCATACAGCTATGTCAAATTCTACTCAGTACCCATACAGCTATATCATATTCTACTGAGTACCCATACAGCTATGTCAAATTCTACTCAGTACCCATACAGCTATGTCAAATTCTACTGAGTACCCATACAGCTATGTCAAATTCTACTCAGTACCCATACAGCTATGTCATATTCTACTCAGTACCCATACAGCTATGTCAAATTCTACTCAGTACCCATACAGCTATGTCAAATTCTACTCAGTACCCATACAGCTATGTCAAATTCTACTCAGTACCCATACAGTTATGAGAAATGACTGGGTAGATCCGTCTCACAACAGATCCGATTTCTACCGAGTTCCAATACAATTATATCTAACGTCCAGGTACATCCACTTTACAACCCAAGTTCTATTGTGTGCCCCCTATAGTTACACTAAATGAAAGGATAGACCAACCTTACAATAGTCAAATTTATTACTGAGCACGCATACAGTTATACCAACTGACTGGGTGGATCCAATCACATAACAGATCAAAGAAAACTGTAAAATAAAAACACACACACACATAAGCCGAAAAGAAAGACAAATCGAAAGCTCGTCGAGACAGTCCGTGAGACAGGCGATGATTGAATAACGAAGAGAGGGAGGGACGAGAGCGAAGACGGAGGGATCTGTACTGGCGGGAAGTAAAAGGCAGAAAACTGTCCGAATTAGTGTTGTACGTGCTGCTTGACGTTATAATTCACACAGATTATGTAGTAATGGTTTGTTACCACGATGGTTTGTTAACAGGGTTGGTAGATCTAAAAACCGAAACAATTAACCCTTTGACTCCCACAGCCTATCCGCCAACTGCAAAAACTTAACCCTTTGACTGCCGTACCCTATCCACCAGCTTCCTCCTGGAAGTTGGTGGATAGGGTGCGGGAGTCAAAGGATTAAGTTTTTGGTTTATTCGTATGTTTGACAAAGCAGGATGCTGGTGGACAGGGTGCGGGAATCAAAGGGTTAAATCGTTCCCATGTATTGTTAACTGGTCTGTTGGTCATACTGTCTGATCAGTTATAATCGCAGATAATGTATATTTCCCCTCACTTCTGTCTCATCCACAACCCATCCTGGTAATTTCAGCAGAGCAACTTATCTCTGACCTACAATTAATTGGCCATGTGCAGTACCGTCACCAGTGATGTGACAAAGATAAACACACACACACACACACACACACAACACACACACACACACACACACACACACACACACACACACACCACACACACACACCACACACACAGAACTCTGCAGTTAAATTGTTCGCCATAATCTTCTTGAACACCACATACATGTGAAATGACTGAAGGGTTTGTTTAACCCTTTGGAACGTTAAACGCCCAGAAGCTCTAAGTAACGAAATGGCCAACAGCTGTACAATACTGGTCACACGAACTGTCCATCTGTTCTTTAATGTTTGTCTTAATTCCAAAACACTTCATCCTTCAATAAACGATTGAACTTTGGGAAACGTCTCTTCTTTTCTTCTTAAATATCAACACTGCTGCATTTCGAAAGCTGACTGTCGCAATACTTTGTGTAAAGATTGCATTCATTTTTGCATTTCTGAAAATCAAACGTAATACAATCAAGGTGAATGAGACATCAATTTTTAAGAGGATGAAGGAGGGAGGAAAATGGCAAAGTCACAGCGAACTAATAAACCCTCTACATCCCAAACTCGAGTCTGTACCATTCCTCCCCCCCCCCCCCCCCCCCCCTCACTGACATGTATGGCATCTATAAAGTTTTGGTGGAAGTCCAGTCAGAAATGAGAACTTAAAAGGTAGTCTTATCCATACAAGAGACATGTTTCCAGATTTTTTTGAAGTAGATAACAGCAGCACCAGGAAGTATACTGCTACTCGATGATTACTCGGGATTTTTTTCCTGAGCTAAATCTCAGCGTGTATCATAATTTATGTTCGTTTTGAGAGGTTGGAACTGCATTTTTATACAGTAAAATGCACCCGTGAACGAGACAAAAATAGAGAGAGAGAGGAGAGAGAGAAGACAGAACAGACAAGACAGAGTACACGCGGTGTGTGTGTGTGTGTGTGTGTGTGTGTGTGTGTGTGTGTGTGTGTGTGTGTGTGTGTGTGTGTGTGTGTGTGTGTGGTGTGTGTGTGTGTGTGTGTGTGTGTTGTGTGTGTGTGTGTGTGGTGTGTGTGTGTGTGTCTGTACAGTGCCTAGTGTGTCGTACTGACTGATCAGTATAATGTTAAGATCATGAAACCGTTCCTTCAGAAAAGACAGGAACACTGGAAAAAAGAAAATCTGAGTGGCAAGAAAAAAAACAACTGGGAAATATCAAATCTCTGAACCTGTTTATCAATAATTATTCTTAAAAGAACTGGATGCCAGAATTTGATCGCACATTTCTGCCTTTAACTAGAGAGCTCTTCCTCAAGTGCTTAAGAAAACATACATCATGCATAAAAAAAAAAATTATTTTTTAAACATTTTTTTACAGGACTAGACTTCCACTCCCGAACCTCTTCCACTCCGGACACGCAATACTTCACTGTTGGCATCCTAGATACAACCAGTGCACACGTGCATGGCGAGAGGGAATTAGCGTAATCTAACATATAGAATCCATGACAAGCAGTCATGATAAAACTCACAGATCAAGGCTCATGTACCAATATATATCATACTTTGTTAGACACATAACAGAGTTGTGGGCAGCATACTGATCCTCTCCCATGTCTTTTGCTATTCTCCCTCTACATCGTTGCATCTCTCAAAATCAAATCTCTAAAACAAACAAACCGCTCTCTCTCTCTCTCCCCTCCATCCCTCTCTCTCTGTATGCATGAATGTACGTACGTACGTATGTATATATGTATGTATGTATGTATGCGTGTATGTATGTATGTATAGTATGTATGTATGTAATGTATGTGTGTTTTATGCAAGCGTCTGCATAAATGTTTGAGGCTGCAAAGAACATTAATGTCTGCACAGATTTCGCGAATGACGATTACGAGTGAGCCCAATAAGAAGATGCAAATGGACGGCCCATTATTTAGTCACAGAAACTGAAAATGTGAACATGCTTCGATTTGATACTTTTCTGCTGTTCATACACAAACTTTAAACCAATTCAGAACTGACTGTCTGGCCAAAAAACAAACAAACAAAGAAACAAACTAAAATGTAAATGAAAAAGAGTGGTCAAATTTTCAAGGCATGAAACATATGTATGAAAATAGTGACTGCAGAGAATGAAGGATGTATGACCGGTTTTTCCTTTTTTTTTTCATTCAAAGAGCTATTCCAAATGACAGTTTTAATTGAATGACTGTGCCTGGAGCAAGCGTCTGCTTACACAAAAATCAAACCCATATCCAACGGTTTAACTATGACTGTTATTTCCATCTAAACAGATTACTTGTTACATATCTTCATCTGCACCCGAATACTTGTTAACATATCTTTCATCTACACCCGAGTTGTTAATGAGAACAAAAAACAAAACAACTAAAGAATTTCATACCTGACGTCAACCCGATCCAGCAGTAATTGAAACTAAAGACAAACACAGTTTGATTGCACCTTTCCTCACTGTGATTCTCCTAGAATTAATGAAGCCAGGTGACTGGTGCAAATACACACAAGTCCAATAGAACCCACCAGCAAATAAGACTCCAGTCTCTCTCACACACACAAACAAGATGTCAATCTTCCCAGCCGCTTTTTACATCCGTTTTTCTTTCTTCCTTTTTTTTTTTTTTTTTTTTTAACTGGACATCTGGGGTTCTGTTTTCTTCTATCAGAGTAATTGAAACGGAGTAGATCACTTGCAGATCTGGCAAGCAACACCTGAACGAATCACAAATACTTTTCTAAGAAAAATTAACTGAGTTTCAAAATATAAAAAAAAGACTGTGGGTTACTACTGGTATAAGCTAGTGACTTCAACACTATCCCGTGACTGAATCCCAATGGGGGATGAACAGCTGATCCCAGCGATCACAAGAAGAAGAAGAAGAAGAAAAAAATGTATAGGTAATCTTTCCCCAGGTAAGGTTCAGCGGGCAATTCCAGTCTTCCAGCACGCAAAAGTTTGAAGAGTTAACATGCTGTTTTCATTTTCACAAAACTCTCTCAAGAACTGGCTCCACCCTGCAGCTGCCAATCCTCCCTGTCAGCCCTTACGGGGTGGAGCCAATTCCAAAGAGTGAGGCTGGCCTTGGGACCCTAAAATTATGACAAAGTACTGAAAGGGGGGTGGGGTTTTCGCAGCGTCTGAGGGCTGGGGTTTGGAACACGCCAGGCGCGTGCCTGCTGTAGTGAATTTATTTCTTTGCCAATGTGTTAAAATGATGTTTGCAATCTTGTCACACTAGAAAGACAGGCCGTTGGGTCTGGCTACAAGGCAACTGGGTTGTGCTGAAAGACATCAGTCTCTTTTTTCCCCTCCCTCCCCACCCCCACTCCTCTCTCCCGTTTCATTCTTCCCTAGGTTGCAGTACATACACGCGCACGCGCGCGTTCTTTCATGCACGTAAAATGCATCGTGTGCGTACACACAGACACAAAGTGATAACATCTCTCTCTCCCAGACACACACACACACGCACACACACACACACACAAACATACACACACACACACACACACACACAACACACAACGTTCACGCATGCACGTACGCAAACACACACACACATACACCTACTCCTTTCTCTCCCAACCCCCCTTCCTCCCTGAAGCAGTGAATTTGGACAGTGGGCAGTTTGCTGGAACCATCAGAATTTACTCAAAAACGGCAGAGTAGGAAAGAAAAAAAAAGAAAACGAATTAAAAGGGGAAAAAATGAAAGAAAGTACGAACGAATGAAACAAAGAATGAACAAAACAAAGAAAGAATGAAGGAAGGAAAAGACTGAAAAAGATTTTAAAAAGAAAACGAGGATAGTGCGGGGGGGGGGGGGGGGGGGGGTACGAGGAAAGACGCCGACATAAAAGAGAACCCGTAAGCAAAGTCAGCCAAGTTATCAGGGGAGGCCATCTTAACCCCCTGCAGTGATTGCTTCCCCTGTTCCTTCCACTTACTCCAACCAGCAGCAGTCTAGCTGGTTGTTTGGCACCAAGGCCGCGCACGGGAAACCAGTTTTACCAAACACAAAATATTCTCTTCAAACAGGAACACTGAGGAGGGGGGTTATAGAAAAGATCGGGTGCTCAGTAAGCGGAGGAGACCGTATGTAATAAGTGCGTATATGTAATAAGCGGGTGAGGGGTGGGAGGCTTGAGAGCGAGATGGGAGAAGGTGGAGACTGAGGAAGCGGATTTGGGACTGGGGGGGGGGGGGGTGAGAAAGAAGCTTTTCTTTTTAAATTTCTATCTCTAACCCCCCCAAACAGTATTATCCTCCTTTTATCTCCACTCGTATCAGCCACTGAATGAACACAAGTTAAAAATTAATCTCTCTCTCTCTCTCTCACACACACACACACTCTCTCTCTCTCTCCACACACCACACACACACACACACACACACACACACACACACACACACACACACAACACTCTCTCTCTCTCCTCACACACACACACACACACACACACAACACTCTCTCTCTCTCTCTCACACACACACACACACACACACACACACACACACACACACACACACACACACACACACACACACACACACACACACACACACACCACTCTCCATGGCCTCCACAAAGAAAACAAAAGAGATATGAAAACAAAATTAAAACAAATGCCAATTCGACGTGATCTGTACCAAAACAAGTAATTCAATAAGAAAACGTTAACTAAGAGAACAAGCAGTACACATCTTCACAGTAACCCTACTCTCGCTTTTCCTCCTATTCCCGAATGATAAACCCAAATTCATTTTCACCAAGCTAAACAAAACAAACATAAATCTTTTCATTTTTTAAGCACAGGAAATGAAAAACAAACTTAAGAGAGAAATGAAAAAAACAAACTTAAAGAGAGAAAAATTGCCTCCTGCCTCAGATAAAAACACAAAACAACTTACAATTAATGATGAAATTAGGACAGGACACTAATAACAGACACAGGAGACTGATAAATCGGGGTGACCCAAGAAAATATGAGGGGAAGGAACAGTGAAATGGAACAAACGGAGGTGAGGTGGAGGAGGGGAAGAGATGAGAAAGAAGAGAAAGAGAAATGGACTGGCAGGCAAAGAGACAGACATATAGAAATACGAGTGAGTGACCCAAACACAGCACAGAAAAGTAAACTAAATAATGTAATTCTGACAATTTCAAATAATCTAAGATTTTGAAAAAGAAAATGGAAATAATAGGGAGGAGGGAGAACACAATAACAAAAACAAAACCCGTTCATACTCACTTTAAAAAAGATATGCACGATTTTTTTCTGTACTGTGTTACCAAAGTATAAGATATATATACATATGTATAAAAAAAAAGAGTACCAAACAATACCAATACACAAATTAACACAATCTCTGCCTTTCTAAGCGTCATTTTTAAAATGCTTTTTTAAATGTTGACATTAAAACGGGTATGTCATTAAATTCCAGAAGATATAACTGACTGTCAGTCTTAACTTGAAATCTGATTCTGTTAAATTTGCCTTTATTCTCGCCCATAATAACACACTACATCCTGATATTTGGAACAACTTAACCATGGGATAAGATCAAGCCCATAGAAGTTCGTTAATTCAAAACATTTTACTGGTATGATCTCTGAAACAGTTTTAACTTTTGTGATACTTAATACTGAAACGCTGAGAAATTTTAACCAATTCCATACTTCTCATGCCCCCCCCCCCCCCCCCCCCCCCAATATATACACATTTTTTTCATGGATTACAAAACATGAAACCTGGTGGGAAAAACACCCACTATATACACAAAAAAAAGATCTAAAAGAGAGAGGCGGGGCAGGGATGGGAACTATCACTCACACACACACACACACACACACACACACACACACACACACACACACACACACACACACACACACACACACACACACACACACACACACACACACACAAAGAAAAAGAAAGAAAGAAAGAAAAACAGAGAAGACAAGCAAAAAGAAGAACAGAAACTTAACAGAACAAAGGATGGATGGAATGTGAAACTATTTACCCTCAAAATCTGACCCAAGTTCAGGATTTTTTCCCTACTGTTTCTGCCTCAGCTGATGGCTGGTCTCGTGTCGAATGGGGAAGAGAAAGGCAAGGCTCTTTGAAAGCCCGTTGTGGTGTTTGGAAATTTGGAGATGGAAACGGGGGCGTCAAATGGAGGAAAGGGAGATGGGTCTAAGAGGTGTAGACAAACTAGAAGAAACAGAAGATTGACAAATGGGACCTGCATGACTGCACGAGAAAACTAAGATTTTTTCCCCCAACTTTTGACAGCGTTGTGCAGCATTTTCTATTTTCCTATTTAAAATGGCTCGAACAAAGCGAAATATACCCCTCCCCCCCCCCCTTCCAGAAAAGAAAACTTCCCCCTAAACAACACTAAAACATTTCCTTCTTTTCAAACTGTAACAGTATAGAGCAGTTACATATAAACTTAGTAAAGAGCAGTTACATATAAACGTAGTAAAGAGCTATTACATATAAACTTAGTAAAGAGCTATTACATATAAACTTAGTAAAGAGCTATTACATATAAACGTAGTAAAGAGCTATTACATATAAACTTAGTAAAGAGCTATTACATATAAACGTAGTAAAGAGCTGTTACATATAAACTTAGTAAAGAGCAGTTACATATAAACTTAGTAAAGAGCTATTACATATAAACGTAGTAAAGAGCTATTACATATAAACTTAGTAAAGAGCTGTTACATATAAACTTAGTAAAGAGCTATTACATATAAACTTAGTAAAGAGCTATTACATTATAAACGTAGTAAAGAGCAGTTACATATAAACTTAGTAAAGAGCAGTTACATATAAACTTAGTAAAGAGCTATTACATATAAACGTAGTAAAGAGCAGTTACATATAAACTTAGTAAAGAGCAGTTACATATAAACTTAGTAAAGAGCTATTACATATAAACGTAGTAAAGAGCAGTTACATATAAACTTAGTAAAGAGCAGTTACATATAAACTTAGTAAAGAGCAGTTACATATAAAGTTAGTAAAGAGCAGTTACATATAAACTTAGTAAAGAGCTATTACATATAAACTTAGCAAAGAGCAGTTACATATAAACTTAGCAAAGAGCAGTTACATATAAACTTAGCAAAGAGCAGTTACATATAAACTTAGTAAAGAGCAGTTACATATAAATTTAGTAAAGAGCTATTACATATAAACTTAGCAAAGAGCTATTACATATAAACTTAGCAAAGAGCAGTTACATATAAACTTAGTAAAGAGCTATTACATATAAACTTAGTAAAGAGCAGTTACATATAAACTTAGTAAAGAGCTATTACATATAAACTTAGTAAAGAGCAGTTACATATAAACTTAGTAAAGAGCTATTACATATAAACTTAGCAAAGAGCTGTTACATATAAACTTAGTAAAGAGCAGTTACATATAAACTTAGTAAAGAGCAGTTACATGTAAAGTTAGTAAAGAGCAGTTACATATAAACGTAGTAAAGAGCAGTTACATATAAACTTAGTAAAGAGCAGTTACATATAAACTTAGTAAAGAGCAGTTACATATAAACTTAGTAAAGAGCAGTTACATATAAACTTAGTAAAGAGCAGTTACATATAAACTTAGCAAAGAGCTATTACATATAAACTTAGTATAGAGCAGTTACATATAAACTTAGCAAAGAGCAGTTACATATAAAGTTAGTAAAGAGCTATTACATATAAACTTAGCAAAGAGCTATTACATATAAACTTAGCAAAGAGCAGTTACATATAAAGTTAGTAAAGAGCAGTTACATATAAACTTAGTAAAGAGCTATTACATATAAACGTAGTAAAGAGCTATTACATATAAACTTAGCAAAGAGCAGTTACATATAAACTTAGCAAAGAGCAGTTACATATAAACTTAGCAAAGAGTAGTTACATATAAACTTAGTAAAGAGCAGTTACATATAAACTTAGCAAAGAGCAGTTACATATAAACGTAGTAAAGAGCTATTACATATAAACTTAGCAAAGAGCAGTTACATATAAACTTAGCAAAGAGCAGTTACATATAAACTTAGCAAAGAGCAGTTACATATAAACTTAGCAAAGAGCAGTTACATATAAACTTAGCAAAGAGCAGTTACATATAAACTTAGCAAAGAGCAGTTACATATAAACTTAGCAAAGAGCAGTTACATATAAACTTAGCAAAGAGCAGTTACATATAAACTTAGTAAAGAGCAGTTACATATAAATTTAGTAAAGAGCTATTACATATAAACTTAGCAAAGAGCTATTACATATAAACGTAGTAAAGAGTAGTTACATATAAACTTAGCAAAGAGCAGTTACATATAAACTTAGCAAAGAGCAGTTACATATAAACTTAGTAAAGAGCTATTACATATAAACTTAGTAAAGAGCAGTTACATATAAACTTAGTAAAGAGCTATTACATATAAACTTAGTAAAGAGCAGTTACATATAAACTTAGTAAAGAGCTATTACATATAAACTTAGCAAAGAGTAGTTACATATAAACTTAGTAAAGAGCAGTTACATATAAACTTAGTAAAGAGCAGTTACATATAAAGTTAGCAAAGAGCAGTTACATATAAACTTAGTAAAGAGCTATTACATATAAACTTAGTAAAGAGCAGTTACATATAAACTTAGTAAAGAGCTATTACATATAAACTTAGCAAAGAGTAGTTACATATAAACTTAGTAAAGAGCTATTACATATAAACTTAGTAAAGAGCAGTTACATATAAACTTAGTAGAGAGCTATTACATATAAACAGAGTAAACAAAGAGCAGTTACATATAAACTTAGTAGAGAGCTATTACATATAAACAGAGTAAACAAAGAGCAGTTACATATAAACTCAGTTTGTTTCTCTCTCCCGCCCTCCATTTCCCCGTTACAAAAGCACGCAGCTTCAAAGAACAATTAGCACATTTATCATTCCTCTGTCTCTAAGCTGGTTTATTGTATATCTTCTCCTAATTCCTATTCCTCCCTCTCTTTTTTCTGTTCTGTAATGCATTCACAAATACTGTGGGCATCACAAGATAAGAGATGAAGCAGTCTAAGAATGAACGAGGACGAGTCATTTCTGAAGAAGTCACAAAGGCAGGAGAAACCAAAATGAGTAATCCTGCAGGTTCTCTCTTTTTTAACTGTCTGTTCTTTGGAGACGTATCAGCTAAAAGAATGCTCGAAGAAGATAAAACCGGCAAGACCCGGTTTCTAGGTCAAATAAGCACGAGGTATCACACCATAGCACTAAACAGAAAATGAGACCATCAGTTGGTTGGTTGGTTGGTTGGTTGGTTGGTTGGGAATTTCGTTTCTGTTTTGTTGTTTCTGCTGTGTATGCATACATGTATGTCTATAGCTACAAGTACATATCCAAGGGAAGCCAAGAGGCATTTCAGAAGGGGGGAAAAAATAAAGACAAATAAAGAAAAGGACCAAAAAAAAAAGAGAAGAAAAATCCAGTCAGAGGCTGAGAGAGCCAGCTAGGTCAAAGGGAATGGTAGGTTCAGAATGTAGGGTATTGCCGGAGGGTGAGGGAGGGTAGATGAAGGGGAGAAAGTTGGACGGGGGTGGGGTAGAAGAAGAGGTAAGCGCGAAAAACGGTCACTAAACACCATCGGACAAACCCAATTTCCTCAGGTAATGGGCAGACAAGGAGACCGGCGAAGAGGATACTAACCGTAGGTTACTATTTTCTTTAACTCTTTTACTCCCCTATCTCATCCATCGGTCGCCACCATCTTCCTGCATTTAACCCTTTTCCTCCCTCACCATATCGACCAGTCTCCACCAGCTTTCTGCATTTAACCCTTTTCCTCCTTCGCCCTATCCATCATCTTCCTGCATTTAATCCTTTCAGTCACGCACACTATCCATCATCATCTTGTATTTAACCCTTTTACTCCCTCACCCTATCCAGTCTCTAGCAACTTCATGTAATCATTTCACTCCCCGATCATCTTTCTGCATTTAACCCTTTACTCCCTCACCCTAACAACCAGTCTCTATCAATTGTAAACATTTAATTCTTTCACTCCCCAATCATCTTTCTGCATTTAACCCTTTTGCTCCTTCACCCTATCCAGTTTCTATCCAACTTTTAGGCATTCAATCCTTTCACTCCTTCATCAGATCCATCATCTTCCTGCATTTAACCCTTTCACCCCCTCAACACCCACCAGTCTCTACTCAGCTTTAAACATTTTATCCTTCCACTCCCCTATCATATCCACAATTTCCCTTTTAATCCTTTTACTCTCCTCGCCCTCTCCACCAGTCTCTATCGGCGTCAAGTATTTAATCTTTTCACCTCCCTCCCCACATCCACCATCTTCCCGCATTTAACCCCCCCCCCCGACTCCTTCCCCTATCCACCAGTCTCTTCCAACTTTATCAAGCATTTAACCTTTTCACTCCACCCAAAATATCCATCACTCGTCACTTTCTGCATTTAACTTTCCCCTCTTTCATTCCTTCCTGCAGGAAGCTGGCAGATAGACTGATGAAGTGAAAGGGTTAACCCTTCGACTCCCACACCCTGTCCACCAGCATCCCGCATTGTCAACCACGCTAACTAAGCAAAAACTTAACCCTTTTATTCCCTCACCCTACCCACCAGCTTCCTACATGAAGCCGGTGGACAGGGTGAGGAAATAAAAGGGTTAAGTTTTTGCAGCTGGTGGATAGGATGCGCGAGTCAAAGGGTTAAGCCCGCTCTGTGAGCTCCACACAATTACACTAGTACTGTACCGCTCAAGCCAGGCAGCTCATTGCCAGTTGTATGAAAGAGTCTGTTTGCAGACTGCTATGCCTGGAATGGCAGTCACACTTTATACAGTTGAACAACAGCAACCGCCTTGACGGAGCCCTAGGAGTCTGAACTCCTTTTCCCCCCATTTCCCTCTCAGAATTTGAGATCACATCTATCGCTATCTGTCCGCCTGCCTACCTGCCCCCCCCCCTCCCCCCTCTCTCTCTCAATTACACTTCGTCCCGTGTTGTCCAGCTTTAGATGAAATTCGTTCACTTCAAGATTTATCCCTCAAAAGTTTTATAGATGCCCAAATATGTTTAAACTGTGTTTGTTAATGTGTTCCAATTCGTTTTGATTATACTAAGAATTTTGGTTTGTTCCTGCTTAAAGCAGCCAAAATCAGGGAAATTGTTTTATTGTAACATACAGTTTAGTTATTTGATTTAATTGTTAATGTTACACAATACGCTATCTGATTATTTCATCTTGCTTGTAAGCACCGCTTCAGTAAGGGCTATGGCCTTTCTTGAATAAAATTCTGAAGTCTAAACTCTCTCTCTCTCTCTCTTGCTTGATAGAGCCATGGACTCAAACTCCGATGTCTTCAAACCCCGTAACATAAAAACTCGCCTGTTCGCTGCCAACCGCTAATGCATCAATCGTTCTGTCTGGCAGCGTGTTCCGTGTGTCCTTTCATGCTTCTTCCCCATTGCAAGACCTTGCCAGTGCCTAGGATTTTGCACCAGCTCCATTAGCAGTCTACTAGGCGATGCTGGTAGATTTGGGTGGAGCGCATACGGAAATGTCCGAGTGCAAACGATTCCCTCTTGAACAAACAAACTCTTTTGCCCAGGGAGACTTGAGCTCCTCCTCTTTTTCTCTTCCCCCTTCAGAACTCGAGATTATATTTATCGCCATCTGTCTTTCTGAGTGTTTTATTTCGTCCTCTTATATACCTCCCATTCGCCCCCCCCCCCCCTTCCCCATTTCTCTCCTGCAGATTCTCCCTGCACATTTATCTTTCTTTCTGTCCATCAGGCTTATCACGATTAAAGTCTTGTGTGTGTGCATGCACGCGAGTGCATGCGTGTGCACGTAAGTGTGCGTGTGCGTGTGTAAGCACGTATTCTTGCAGGCATGCTGATATAGGTGTGTGTGTGTGTGTGTGTGTGTGTGTGTGTGTGTGTGTGTGTGTGTGTGTGTGTGTGTGTGTGTGTGTGGGCGTGTGGGTGTGTGTGTGTGTGTGCAGAGTGTGTGAGTGTGTTGTGTGTGTGTGCTGTTGCTTGCGCATTGCATGTGTGCGTGTGTGTGTGTGTGTGTGTGCGTGTGTGTGTTGTGTGTGTGTGTTGTGTGTGTGTGTGTGTGTGTGGTTGTGCTGTGTGTGTGTGTGCACATGACAGTGAGTAAGCCCTTACTTTCTGTCTCCCCACCTTTCCCCTATCCATTCCCATTCTCTCTCTCTCTTCTCTCTCTCTCTTCTGTCTCTCTCTCTTCATCTCTCTCTCTCTTCTCTCTCTCTCTCTTGTCTTGCATAAATAAGCACGTATGTGTACAATCTACGAGCGTGCATGTGTGCACATCGTACATATCTACACATACGCATCTTGACGGTGTGCACATACCTCTATGAAACGGTGGGATCACAAAATCAGTTTCATTCTGTGTTTGGTTCTTTTTATGCAAGTCATAATCTTACTAGGAACTTTCTGTCACACGTTATGCTACGAGATGCTACACAAGAATGTGGCAGGAAGATGGGTTAAAGATTAACCTCCATGTTTATTACACTGGAAAGGGGCCAGAATAGGGAGAGGGTGAAGGGTACAAGGAAAATGGGGTGAAGGGATGCTAACTATGACAACAAACAACAAAAAATAACATTAAGTGCAAAAGATAAAAAGATAACCGACAAAATAACAATAGTGCAAATGACACGGATGGGTGGCGGAGAAACATGATAGAAAGTACAAGGGTTGGGTATACATACACACACACACACACACTCACTCTCTATCTATCTCTATCTCTCACTCACACACACACACACACACACACACACACACACACACACACACACACACACACACACACACACACACGCACACACAGCACTCAACACACACACACACACACACACACACACACACACAACACACACACACACACACACACCACAGCAAGGCAGAGATAGAGAAACAAAATCAGAGAGGAAGAAGCAGAAAAAAAGGTGGGGGGGGGGGGGGGGGGCAGAATGCGGGTGGAGAAAGAATTAAAAAAAAAACCTGCCAGCATCTCTAAAGCCTGTGAAACACTGTGCACTAACTCTCCTTTTTTAAGAAAAAGAAAAAAAGAAAAAGGAAAAGCGATTGAAAAAAAAGCGGTCCCCTCTCCTTCATACACTTCACTTTATCTTTTTCACAAGTGCAAAACGTATCTAGCACTCTGTACGTGACAGGGAAAAGGTGCAGGGTGAGAAAGGCAAAAAGAACACAACGCAACGAAAATAGGGGCAAGGAAGGAGAAAGAGACGAAAGGCAAGACAGAAAGAGAAAGAAGAAGAAAAAAAAAGAAAGAAAAAAAAAGAAAGAAAGGAAGGATGAAAGGAAAGCTCGGAGGGAGGCTGAAATAGACAAGAGACAGACAGATAGTTCGGAAAGGGAGAGTCCCTCTTCAGAGACAGACAGAAGAAAGAAAGGACAGACGGGGGGGGGAGGAGGAGGATCGGGGAAGGAAGTGAGAGGGAGACAAACAGGGTCAGAAAGGGTTAAAGAGAGTCTGAGTTCTGTTAACTGTTCCTTAAGCAAGGGAAAAATTGCACTAATGAACCCCCCACCCATGACTTTACTACGCCTTTGCTGTATGAACAAGTTCCGTAGGTAGTTTTTGGTGGGGGAGGAGGTAGGACTAGGAGGAGTTGAGAAAAGAGGGAAGAGGTGGAACATTAGTTACGCCCAAATAAAAAGAGGTCGCACTCATTAACCCTTTCATTTCCTTAAAGCCTACCCACAAACTTCCCATCAGCTTTTTTTTTTTAAAGGATCATCGCACTCAGGGAGATTGTCTTTGTGCTCACTTTTTTTCGTCCCATTTTCTACGCCACTTTAATGGCCACAGAGAAGCTGGCACAGTTTTTACAACGTGATGATGAATGATGATGTCGATGAGGACGATAATCATGATACTATGGAGTTCCCTCTAGGACTGAGACTGCGTGACAGGGCTGTACTCTACACTTACTATCATAATACATCCTGGCGTCAACCAGGCCCGAGAGATACGGACACCTGCGGTGCTGGTCAGAAACTTTGAGCAACACCCTCAACGACGCATCCGTAAAGTGGATGAGACTCGACTGTGTGGTCCCAGTCTTCCCAATGAGCCCATTGCACGCCCAACTCTGGGTAGGAGCCGGTTAGAGCCGAAAAATCCCACAATGACATATTTCTGAAGGGACTGATGGGGATTCGAACCCACAACCTTCCAGTCGGCAGTCCGCTGCGTTAACCACTACACCACAGCGTCCCATCAGCTTCTAGCAAGCCGCTGGTAGAGGCTGGTGGATAGGGTGCGGGGATGAATGGGGGTTACACTCACTGTACCCCGTTTTCCTTGGGACCGCACGCAGTTTGGCTTGATATTTACACATACATTTATGCATTTTCTCACCTCATTACACATACATTTATGCATTTTCTCACCTCACATGCTTCAGTTATTGTAGCGACTGAGACACTGCGTGATCATGTAACCCATGGCCCGGGCTGTTTTGTGTATCTGGCTTCCCGTAACAGTAACTCCAGCGAGCTGCCAACTTTCTTGCATTAAATGATAGGGAAACTATCAAAAGCTTTCAAATTTTGCGGCTGCTATTGCTGCATTTATTTCTCATCCCCTCTATATCACTTACACAGAGAGAGAGAGAGAGAGAGAGAGAGAGAGAGAGAGAGAGAGAGGAGAGAGAGAGAGAGAGAGAAAGAGAGACAGACAAGAAGGGGGGCAGAGACAGGACAGACAAGAAGGGGGGGGGATAGAGAGAGAGAGAGGGGAGAGAGAGAGAGAGAGAGAGAGAGAGAGAGAGAGAGAGAGAGACAGCAACAGAGAGACAGAGACAGAGAGAGACAGAGACAGAGACAAAGACACAGACAGACAAAGAGAATGAAAAAGCTGAAGAAAATCTTTCATCAGTCAACTGGGAAATGGGCGAGGAAGACGGGAGGGGCGTGGAAACAAAATGAAAACAGCACAAGACAGTCTTTCATCCGCCAACAAAGAAAACCCAGATGGCTTCGTCTTCTATTATCAAATATATAAGATTGAGGGGAGAAACTTTACAGGGCTGATGACAAAAGTAGCCAGTGACTCCGTCTTTTGGTTGCATAACACACACACACACACACCACACACCACACACACACACACACACACACACACACACACACACACACACACACACACACAAGACATCCCTCTTGCGCTACTTTCTTACTACCTAGCTGAATAAGCATGATGGTCCCCTTTCTAGTTTTCTCACAAACAAATCTGTCATCAACCTTCCAGGATCAATGATTAGGATGTCTAAACACAGGATCTTAATAGAGTGCCAGAGAAATTAGGACAATGAACAAGTGTGGTAAAAGAACAGAGAAAATGAGAGAAGGGGAGGGCAGGAGCGCCAGACTGCTGTGTGTGTGTGTGTGTGTGTGTGTGTGTGTGTGTGTGTTGTGTGTGTGTATGGTGTGTGTGTGTGGGGTGTTGTGTGGTGTGGTGTGTGTGTGGTGTGGTGTGTGTGTGTGTGTGTGGGGGTGTGTGTGTGTGTGGGGGGGGGGGTGTGGTGTGTGTGTGTGTGTGTGTGTGTGTGTGTGTGTGTGTGTGTGTTGTGTGTGTGTGTGTGTGTGTGTGTGTGTGTGTGTGTGTGCTCGCGTGCATGCGAGCATATGTGGTGTGCATGTGCACATGAGTGCATGTACATACTTGCATGCACATACATGTATATGTACTTCTGTGTTATTAAAGCAACTATCATTAATCTATCAGCTTCAATCAGCACTATACACTGCTCTGGTAAGGTTTCAACATCAATTCCTCCACTGTATTTTAGAATTCGCAAGCCATAAGCACCTCTACCCTCAGAAGTGCACATTTTCAAAAAGGAAAAGTTAGATTACTATACAGAGCTAGACCAATTTCAATAATGAAACACGTTCTTACTGTGAGTTCAATAATGAAACTAGGTCTTACTCACTGTGAGATCAACAATAAAACTGGCTCTTAGTCTTACTGTATGTTCCTGACACTAGCTCTTACTGAGTTCATGAAGCTTGTTTCTTAATGCGGGTTCAACAATTAAGCTGGCTTTTACTGACAATTCATAATACTGGCTCTTACTGTGAATTCATAATACTGACTCTTACTCTACTATGAATTCATGACACTGGCTCTTACTGTGAATTCATGACACTGGCTCTTACTGTGAATTCATGACACTGGCTCTTACGGCGAGTTCAACAATGAAACTAGCCATTACTGTGAGTTCAACAAAGATACTAGCTATAACCGCAAGTTCAACAATGACACTGTCTCTTACTGGGAGTTCAACAATAACACTGGTTCTTAACTGCGAGTTCAACAATAACACCGGCTCTTACTAGGAGTTCAACAACAAAAATAGTTCGTACTGTGAGTTCAAATTGGCTCTTATTGTGGGTTTTACAATGACAATGACTTTTACTGCAAGTTCAACAATGAAACTGGTTCTTACTATGTATTCAACAATGAAACTGGTTCTTACTGTGTATTCAACAATGAAACTTATTCTTACTGTGTATTCAACAATGAAACTGATTCTTACTGTGTATTCAACAATGAAACTTATTCTTACTGTGTATTCAACAATGAAACTTATTCTTACTGTGTATTCAACAATGAAACTGATCTTACTGTGTATTCAACAATGAAACTGACTCTTACAGTGAGTTCAACAATGACACTGGCTTTTTACATGAGTTCAACAATGTCACTGGCTTTTACGAGTTCAACAATGACATGGATACATGTAGTTCAATAAAATGGCTTTTACTGAGAGTTCAACAATGAAATGGTTTTTACTGTGAGTTCAACAATGACAATGGCTTTTTACTGTGAGTTCAACAATGACAAAGGCTTTTACTGTGAGTTCAACAATGACAAAGGCTTTTACTGTGAGTTCAACAATGACAAAGGCTTTTACTGTGAGTTCAACAATGACAAATGGCTTTTTATTGTGAGTTCAACAATGACAAAAGCTTTTACTGTGAGTTCAACAATGACAAAGGCTTTTACTGTGAGTTCAACAATGACAATGGCTTTTACTGTGAGTTCAACAATGACAATGGTTTTTACTGTGAGTTCAACAATGACAATGGTTTTTACTGAGTTCAACAATGACAATGGCTTTTTACTGTGAGTTCAACAATGACAAAGGCTTTTACTGTGAGTTCAACAATGACAAAGGCTTTTACTGTGAGTTCAACAATGACAATGGTTTTTACTGTGAGTTCAACAATGACAATGGTTTTTACTGTGAGTTCAACAATGACAATGGCTTTTACTGTGAGTTCAACACTGGCTCTCCTCTTCAAAACGTCAAAAACCACCAATCCATAAAATTGCTACCTAGGTACATAATGCTCAAAATGTCCTTAAATACTTTTTTCCTTGTCTGACTTAGCTTTACCCCTTTTAGCACTTTCAAATTAACATTACAGCAAAACTAAACTAACGTGACAGTAAGGACTACATTGTTTTCTGTTCCATTAACCCCATGCTGTTCATTCCCACTCCTAGGCACACCAGCAAGTTCATTCATTCCAGGACTTCAATAATTAAAAGAGAAGACTATGAAGGAAGCTTCATGTCTTCACCAAGAAAACCTCCCCTAAATATGAAACATTAAATATATGTAACAGTACACTGTCCTTAAACTAGACTAGACGAGATGCATGCTATTTTTTTTTTTTAGCAAAGACTGCCTCCCAAACTATCCAAATACCAGATAATATTTTCCTGTCTGGAATTCGAATGCACAACGTTTAACCCTTTGACTCCCTCACACTATCCACTAACTGCGAAAACGTAACCCTTTGACTGCCTCACCCTAAACATCAGTTTCCTTCAGGAAGCTGATGGATAGGGTGAGGAATTTAAAGGGTTAAGTTTTCGCTTTGCTGGCATGGTTCACAATGCAGGATGGTGGTGGTGGTGGAAAGGGTGAGGGAGTCAAAGGGTTAACTAACAAAGGCTGTGTCAGTCAGTTCCTGCTTCACTGACGACACTTGAAATACTACCGCCTTGGCAGAAAACAGAGAACATTCCAAAACTCGAGAATACCATGAACAGAGAGTGCGGATTATTGGCAGACCCGAGACAAGTGTCTATCTACTGCAGGAGCGAACAGCACCGGCCGTGAGCTGGTGCTTCCCTCTGTGACAAATATAGCGACAAAGTTGGCAAAACACTTTCGCTACTAAATCAACTTTAACACCACTGAAACCCAGAAATGCCAACAATGCTTACACAGAGACAGGTCACTAAGACAGCAAAAAAAAAAAAAAAGGGAGCGGATGCGTCTGTGTGTGTGTGTTGGGTGGGTGGGAGGGGGCAGACGAATGGAGGTTCATGTACAGAGATGTTGGGAGATGGTTTAAAAACAAGAAAATGAATGTAAGAAAACAGAAACAGATGGAGGTACAGACAGCTGTGTCGGGAAGGATGAGGATACTGAATGGAGAGAAGAAGGCAGGATATATAAACATTGACACTCGTAAGGGTAGGAGTGGGCACAGACAGAGAGAGAAAGGGAGACAGACATAGAGAGAGAGAAAATGCAGGAGAAAGAGAGAGAGGAGGGACAGACAGGGGGGCAGAAAGAGGGAGAGAGAGGGGGGAGAGAAGACAGAGAAGGAGAGAGGGAGGGAGGGGAGGGAGAGAGAGAAAGAGCAAAAGACAGTGAAAGACAGAGAGGGGGAGGAGAGAGAGAGAGAGAGAGAGCAAGAGAGAGTGAGAAAAAGAGAGAGAGAGAGAGAGAAAGGTGAGAGGGACAGAGAGAGAGAGAGGGAAAAAGAGAGGGAGACATACCGAGAGAGGGAAAAAGAGAATGAGACAGACAGACAAAGACTTAAGAGAGGTGTAGTGCAGAGAGAAATGCAAGAAAAGATACATAAGCTGGAAAAAAAAAAGAAAACAAGGATAAAAGTGATGGATGAAATGTGAGGAAGGCAGTTTCTATTCTTTTCAGACTGACAGCAACAGAAAGAGAGCAAAACTGGGTCTGAGTTAGGGCTGTTTACGAGACAGACAGCCCAGACAGACTAACAGACAGGAGGACAGTACAGACAGATGCACAAACATAGAGAGGAGTGGCAAAACGCCAGCTGTACCTTCTTGAAAAGACACACGCCAACCTTTCCCTCCCCCCCTCCCCCACACCCCTTTAATCACCACCCTACACACACACACACACACACACACACACAACACACACACACACACACACACACACACACACACACACACACACACACACAAACACACACACAACACACAAACACACACCACACACACACAAAACACCCTGTTTTTAACGCCACAGATGCAAATGATCACAATAATCATTTACAGGCAAAAGCCCCGGAGCAACACACACCTATACATTATCCCATCACGGCAGTTTTTATGGCACTTGCTTCAAGTTTCCGAAGACTTCAAGCAATTAGAAAATGAAATGCTCCCACCCATACCCTCTCTTCCTTCTTAAAGTTGAGAATGAAAATCTAACTCTTCCACCCATGTGCATCCAACACCCATCCCCACCCTCCTCCACAGGAAAGTTTAGACATGCTGATATTCTCCTTTTCACATCAATGAAAGGTATTTTCTGAAAGACTGATACTCTGACCTCTCAAGTTCTTATTTCTGAAGCAGCAACTTCCTACAAAACCAAAACCATGACTATGATTTGGTGAAGACCCGATCAAAATAAAACAGCAAAGACAGCCTTGCTTTAATCTACTGTTATCTTTTCCTCAACTACCAGAGGAAAACTAACGACAAACAAAACTACCACCAATAACAAAAATCATGTAAGCATCTATTATGTACAGTTTATCCACCGTCTTCAACTGTGTGATCAAAACTAGTGAAAGATCCAACACAGGAAAGACAAGAACCCAACGCTTCCATCTCTGCTCCAACAGACATGCATATATATAGTGAGCATCACTTCTGGTTGATCAGAATTGTTCCTCTTTTAAACAATTCACCAGTATCATCCCTTTTCTCCACCCATCATCTCATGAAATGAATGCAACCACCTACCTCAGCTTTGTATTTTCCATTGGGGACGAGGTTTCCACCAAACTTGATCTCGATTTCGTATTCGCCTTCATACTGGGGGGTGAAAGCGATGCCGAAAGTACCATCACCCCTGTCAATGACATTGATGTCAATGTCGCTACCGCTGGGTGATCGGACACGGCCTGTGACCTTGCCTTTGCCAGCGTCAGCTGCGTCCACCGTAATGACCGTTTCCTTGTTAACAGGAATGCTCTTGTCCGCTCCGTCTGTTGCAAAAATCACCAAGAAAGATCAGAATAGGCGCATTCAAGTCTTCATCTGTACCTTCATTCTGTTGTGAATCTATTCTACTGTACACAGTGCAAACGGTTTCCCGATTTATCATCACACATACTGAAATTCAATTTATTACTTATCATTATCTTCATTTTTGTTTAACTGTAAAATTACATCAGCAAGTGTGCAGTTTTTGTGTGCAGGTGTGCATGATAATTTTGTGCGAGTGTGCACACATGCTATGTGAGTATGTAAAAATGTGCGTGTGCATCACCCAAGCTGTCTGCTTATAGCTTTGAAAAGAATCTTCAAGTAGTCCTTCATCAGTCAATTTATTATACAAATTCATCATTGTTTACTAGTCTATTAATACACCTAATTCCATTATTCTTCAGATCAGCATTTCAGTTTCTATATGTGACCTCAAATTTTGCAACTGTATATCAAGTTTTCCACCTGAAAGTCTTTTTATCCAAAAAATTTCTTCGCGTGATGATAATCTGCATTATGATCATAAATTCTATTACTTCAGTTTTTGTTGTTCCATCCTAAAATATTCTAGACTGTTTTTAGAAATGATTTTCACATATATAAATGGTGCTTGATAAAAAGTTAATGTTATTATAATATCAGTTATTCCTGTTATTGATGCTGACGTATGTTTGTTGTGTTTACTATATCACTACTGTCACTTTAGTCTCTCCTGTCACAAATTTATTCTCATCATCCCCATCCTTGTCCATACCTAAGATTCGGCACTTGGAGGCATCACCCGTGGGCGTGGCCTTCACATGGAAGGGAGCTCCAGGCACATTCTGTCCATCGTACTTAACAATGATGTCGTACACACCCAGGTCTTCAGGCGTGTACATCACGTCATAGGTTCCATCTCCGTTGTCACTAATGCAAGGCTGAATGAATGTGCCATCTGGACGCTGTGAGTAGGATGGAAAAGGATATGTGTAAATGGGGTTAAGTTCAAATAGCTGAAGTTGATACAACAGAACACTCACCTGTTTTGGAAAGTTTCACTTTTACACATGATTCATCCCTACAAATGCCTGCACACACACACACATATATATACGCACATACAAACACATGCCTGCATGCAAGCACGCACACACACACACACACACTGACACACATATACACTGACACATACTCTTGACATACACTTTACTAGAGACTGGAATAGCATTTTACAGGAGTAACACTCTACAAGGTTCAGCACTGCTGATTATTTTTCACAGATATGACTTTTATATTTCTTTTGTTTTGATCTAACTGAAGAAGTTGGAAGGAGATGGCACTTCATTAATATCAACCCACACCATGTTTTTGGTTTGCTTTTTCTAACAGTTTTCAATAAAAAATAATCCCTCCATCGAGAGAGAGAGACCAATAACAAAAGTGCCACCTTTTTCCCTTTGATACATTTAACTGTAAACTACTAGTAGACATCAACAAGAGAAGGCTAAAATACACTGGCCATGTGTCACACAACAAGAACACAGACGTCATGGCAACCATCTTTCATGGAAAAACAGTGGCAAAAAGGAAGAAAGGCAGACCTCCACTCTCATACATTGAGAATGTAACCAACATCAGTGGCCTAATTATTCAAGAAATAGTCCACAAAAGTCAAGACAGAGCGGCCTGAAGGGAGATGGTGGTGTCAAAATGTGCAGCGGCCAACACCGAACCCGGTACGCTGACAGATGAGACAAGCGAGACACATTTAACTCCAGTGTGTGCATCACAAAAATAACAAAATAAAACAAAAACAGAAAGATATGACTAAAAAATGATTATTAGTCTGCCATCAAAAACATAAAAGGTCGTTTGTAAAGTTCAAGAAATCCACTCAGCTCAAGGGCATACCTTATTCTTTTTATCTGTTCTAATCTTTTCAAACACATGTTATAACCCTTTCACTCCTTCACCACATCTCTATCTTCAGTCAAACTTCTTATTGGAATCTCCTGTAAGACAGCCTGAGCCACTCACCTGTATCTTACATTCCAGCTCACCCACACCTGCATTGCGAGTGTCCACCATGAACTCGGCAGGCAGACTGGCCAGGGTTGTCCTGTCTGTGCCAGGGCCTTTGACCTTCACCTTGGTGGGGTCCACACCAGGGACAACACGCATGTTGAAGGGGCTGAAAATAAATGACATAGTTTTATGTTGTTTTGTTTTGTTTTGTATTGATTTGTTAAGAAAAGGGGAGTTGGGGTAAGGAACCTCAGAAAACAGAATGAAAGTGACACCAAAGTGAAAAAACCAAGTTCCCTGCCTATTTCATGTGGTTGTTGGTTTTACAAAAAAATGACATACTGAATAAATTCTAAGTGGTTGTTTGGCATGTGTGTGTGTGTGTGTGTGTGTGTGTGTGTGTGTGTGTGTGTGTGTGTGTGTGTGTGTGTGTGTGTGTGTGTGTGTGTGTGTGTGTGCGTGTGCGTGCGCGCGTGCATATGCATGTGTGTGTGTGTGCGCGTGCTTGCATGCATGCATGTGTGTGTGTGTGTGTGTGTGCATGCATGTATGCATGTATGTGTACGTGTGCAAACAGAGTTGGTTGGCTGGGTTTTTTCTTTTTTCTTTGCTGCCTATTTTCTGCAGATCTTGTTTCACTGCCCCCTCACCACCTGTTCTGGTTCTCAAATACACCTGCAAATGCACTGAAATGTCTGTAACAGTGTGTGTGCACAGATTCCTCTTTGTGTGTGTGTGTGTGGTGTGTGTGTGTGTGTGTGTGTTGTGTGTGTGTGTGTGTGTGTGTGTGTGTGTGTGTGTGTGTGTGTGTGTGTGTGTGTGTGTGTGTGTGTGTGTCATGTTAACAAATATGTATGCATGCAAATGCACACTGGTAAACATATGCATGCTTGCAAATCTACACAGGCTTCAGCCGTAAAACTCCCCAAAATTTGTATTCCAAGCCTTTTGGACTGACAAGAACTGTCAGTAATTCCCTTTTTTTTAGTAACCTTTACTTTTCAATTCATTTTTGACAAGGAACAAAGACAAATGCAAAACACCTGCTGCAAAGCGTAACTGCAATTACAACATAGACTTAGAATCATAATTACAGTATTCATACGCGCATAATTACAGTATTCATACGGCGCCAAATCTCGACAATTCAAATCAAAGTGAACTCATGCTCCAGGCATAAGCATACAATCGACAAGGACTACCTTACAATATCTAATATTAAGAAAAACAGTACACATACTGAGGGAAAGAAGCAGTTGTAGAGTTCATTGTTGGGAAAAGAGGTGGGTTTTTAAACAGGATTTAAAAGCAGAAAGGGTAGGTGTTAGGCGAAGGCAGAGTGGAAGTCTATTCCAGGCTGATGGTCCTGAGACAACGAAGGAACACTGGCCAACACTTGATAGTTTAAATCTAGGGACCTGAAGGGAAAGAGTGTCTGAAGCCGAGTGCAAGGTGTGAGTCGGTGTATAAGTACTGATGTTGTCGCAAAGATATGATGGAGCAGACTGGTGAACAGATTTGTAACACAAGGTGTTCAGCTTATATTCAATTCTTTTCAAGACAGGCAACCAGTGAAGAGAGTGTAGGAGATGACTGACATGAACAAACTTTTTCTTCCTGAGGACAAGACGAGCAGCTGTATTTTGTATGTATGCACGGAGAGTATCTACATGCTTGCAACAGAGGGACATACACATTAGCATGAAGAATGACTGTTTATAACAGAGGGACATACACATTTGCATGAAAACTGATCAAGAAGTGACTTCGCAATCATTCAATACATGATACAGGCATAAGCCAACACTCACCTGTTGGGCACAGAGTCGCCTCCATACTTGACATCCACTTTACACTTGCCCTCTGCTGACGGCACGTACGTTGCTTGGAACACACCTTCCTCCACAGGAACGATGTCTGCCGATTTCTTGGCACCTGGAACAAAGAATTCAAGTATAGTATGTCACAACACATTTTAAAACAATTTTTCTTTTTGACAATAAAGATCACAGAAATGTAATGGATGTTATGACATGTCACACGAGATTCACACAGGTGCTGAATACTGATCTCAGCTTCAATGTCTAGGTTTGAATACTATGCCAACACACACACACACACACACACACACACTATATGAGTTAGTTCTTTGTCTTTAGATTTTCACTTTTTTTGAGGGGGGAGGTGGGAATCAGACTTGCAAGATAAAACATAATGTACAATGCTTTTACTGACCTCAACTGAATACAGTCTCTGCAGCACCTCTTTTCATTAATTCTTTTAACTTTCATTTGGAGGGTGGAAGGGGGTGCTACACATATCCTCCTTCCTCCATCTTTTTCTGAAATGACATGGCATTACAGCAGACTATTTCACTATCACTATTTTCTGTCTGTCTGTCTGCAAGATGGACGAATTCTATGTTCAATAACTATTCATGGCCGAAAACATTAAATAATAATGAACTCTTTCACTCCTTCATTCGTTTCTGAACAAGTGAGTGAAAGAATCAAAAGAGACAAGAAGCTAGCTCACCAGTCTGGGGATCAGTGTAGGTGACCTCTAGAGGAGCTTCTCCAGCTTCACGGGCATCTATGGTGAAGACCGCCGGAGCATTGGCAGCCACCTCCTTGGTGTCCAGGCCTGGTCCGTAACATTTCACTTTTCTGGCATCCACTGGGTTGTTGATCTTCACGCGGAATGGAGAATCTGCACCGCATCAAAAGATGTTTAACGTTACAGGTTACAGCTGTAAAGAGCAAGCAATTAGAAAAGGAACTTGCTTCCTGGGATCGTGTGCAACATAATCTCCATAATCATAATCTCCATAATTATAGTGACGATCATTTTCAAAAGAAAAAAGCCTTTACTGCAAAGGGGACAGTCGTAAGGTTGTTACTGTTATATCTGTTTAAAGCCCAGCTGACTGTGTAGACCCATATTTGGGCTATAACAGTTTCAAAACATACGCAACACTTCAACACGAAAAAAAGGAAAAGAAAATTGAGAACATGTATCAATGCATTTGTGCACATAATCTAAGGAGATGCCCCTAGCTATGACCACTCCTTCCAATTTATCTCACAGGGGATTTAAAAAACATACCTGAATACAAAGTCAAACATAACCAAGGACACTAAAACATACATACACACAGGCATAAATTACAAAAAAATCCTTCTGCATATCTCATTCCCTAGAGCCAAAAATGCATTCAATACATGTGCCCAATTATCGATCGTATGAGAAAATATGTAAGATTTATCGAACACATACATATGACTGGACTAGCAAGGCAGAAAATGATAGAAAGGAATGACAGAAAGCAAAGGAACAAGACAGAAACAAAGATTGACAGGAAGAGGAAAATTCTAGCACAGAATTTCCAGAATGTGGTGATACTATTTATAATGAGAGAGGTCCCGGCATCCCCATGAAGGAATGACCTGACTTACACAAAACATTAAATGTGTTTCATGAACATAAAGACTGTTTGTTAACTTGGCCATAAAAAGAGTAACGAAAAAATATCTCACATACAAATGTCAACCGCCTGGCAGCACTGACCAGTCAATCTTGCAGGTTAGATATTCTGTCATCATCATCACTTGTTTTAAAACCCTTTGACTCCCGCACCCTGTCCACCAGCATCCTGCACTGCCAACCATGTCAGCAAAGCAAAAAGTTTACCCTATGACTCCCTCACCCTATCCACCAGCTTCCTGCCTGAAGCTGGTGAACAGTGTGACGGAGTCACAAGATTAAGTTTTTGCGGTTGGTGTACAGGCTGCGGGAGTCTAAGGGTTAATCACTGATTCACACAAAACCCATTTTCAAGCAACTCACTTTTGATAGGTTTTTCACCAAATGTGATGGAGATGTCATAGTTCCCTGGCTTGGTAGGGAGATATTCTACGCGGCAGGTACCGTCACGGTTGTCATCACAATTCATCTTGGCTTCAACCGGACCCTCAATACCCAGGCCCAAGCTTCCCTTTCCGGCACCCTTCATGTCCACTGTGAAGACTGCTGGCTCTTGAGTCAGACCTCCCTCCAGGCCTGTCATGGTATGCAATATTAGTTTAAGAGTTGTATTGAAACAATACACACAAAGATCCTAATACATGAGTGTAGGTGTACTGATGCATGGCAAGAAGACTACAATGATATAGGGAGGTATAACTCATGAAGGCAGGCAAACATGCACACACACACACACACACACACACACACACACACACACACACACACACACACACACACACACACACACGCACACACACACACACACACACATACACATACACACACTCACATGTATACATACATGAGAGCTCGCGCGCACGCACACATACACACAAAATCAACAATGCTACTGAATTACCTTTCAACATGTTCTTGTAATGATTTGTTGTTTTGTTTGACACAGATGTTCAACCAAAAACAAAACAACAAAAACAAAAAGAAAAAACCACACACACACACAATCCTCAAAAATTTCCGTTCTATACTCAACATGTCCTCAGACCATCCTCCCCCAATTCCTAGTACTCCACAATCCCATTGTCTCAAAGCAATATCATGACTCACCAGGTCCATAAGCACGCACTCGGTTGGCGTCAAAGCCAGGTACAGCATTCACCTTGAATGGACTGTCTGGGATGGGGACTCCTTCATAAGTCACATCCAGTGTCTGAGGGCCTGAACAACAAAACAACACTCATGTCATTATCTGCCAGTATTAGAACTTAAGTCAGATCCAGTGTCTGAGGGCCTGAACAACAAAACAGTCATATCATTATCAGTTAGTATTAGAACTTTGTTTCTGGCTGGTTGCAAAGATTATGAACTTCCAAAATGGGACATATGCTTAGCTGGTGATACTAGTTAAAAAAAAGTCAGAATGAAGAGAACAAAAAGGTGTTTAACTCTTCATTGACAATTCATTTTCTTCATGGAGTAGGTTACCCCCCTTCCAATTAGAGTGTGTGGCGTTTTCTTGGACATGTTTCAATTCCTACTTTAACCCTCTGATTCTCTCACCCTATCCACCCGTTTCCAGCAGGAAGCTGGTGGATAGGGTGAGGGACTCAAAGGGTTAAGTTTTTGGAATTAGTGGATATGGTGCTGGAGTCAAAGGGTTAGACTAACCTGATTATGCCAAGTTGTACTGATTATATGGATGAACAATACTTGCATCTTTTTCAATAGGTTTATACCAAGTTAAAGTGGGTACTGTGTAAGTGCACTTTTTTTTAACATGTAAATGTCAAGAACAAAATAAACACAGTATACTACATTACATTCAGATTTTTAACACAGAGATGTAGAGTACAGGGTAGATGCGAAACCCACTGACAGGGTTAATTAATGATTTCATTATCTTATGTCATGCTAGCTACAAAAAAAGCACTTGCAAATTTGAGAAACCAGGGTATCCAATAAGATTTAAGCCTGCCGACATCTTACTTCACACGCCGCAATAACACAACATCACTCAGGAATAAATAAAATAATATAAAAAAAAATTTAAAAAACAAAAAAAACAATGTTAAAACCTGACAAATTTTGTACCTTCTTCCATTGGGGTGTACAACACATTGTAGGTGCCGTCCTTATTGTTGTTCACCAGGGTCTGAAGCTTGCGACCAGAAGGGGTAGTCAGGATGGCCTGTAACTCCCCTTTTCCCTTGGGATCCAAAGAGCTGGCATCCACCATGAACTCTGAGGGGGCTTCGATGAACACTCCTGTCAAGAAGAGGCATATATATTTAATCAAGGTTCTTTTATGTTACAGGCTTCTTCTTCCCAGAGTGGAAAGAAGCAGACAAGAGGAAAAGAGGTGTTGACAACATTCAACACTTTTAATCATGCCATTCTCTCTGTAAAAGCAACCTTAAAAGTTTAGAAAATATGGAATACATTTTCACTTCACATCACTGTTTCAATAAATGCAAATCTAACTTTACAACAAACGTCCACCTCTTCCTTCAGCTATGTACGTTCTACAAGAAAAATGTGTAGCATTTAAACCATAATACATCAAACTTATGTTTTTTTTAAACATGCTTGTTCTCTACTTTCCCTTTCCTTATTTCAATGTCTGATATCATTCACAGTTTATAGCCAGAAATTAGCAAAGCAACATTCTTTATATTCCGACTCAAACAAATCAGAACACAGAATCAATTCACACATAAACCTGCTGAATAAATGTTTTCTCAGATCTCTGCAGCTACCTTCAATCAACAGCTACAGAATAAATGCAGTTAATTATGTACTTTCTGGCAGTATTAGTATGTCTTGCCTTACATAGTAAACAACAGCGAAACTTTTGTTAATAACCTATTTTGCAATTACCTCTTCTTCATCACTATTTTGTGGCAGACCTATCTCACCCACTTTTAACATCCCACCAATAACCCTTGATTCACTGAGCTGGCCAAGCAAAAACTCTTCAAGAGTGACAAAAACTGCTTAACTCAATCGCTTCGTGCCGGAAGAAAATCTCCGTCACTTCCATTTACTGCTTGGATACGCGACATCGATTTATCGACGGCGAACATTCGTGTGTTTTTTTTTACGTCAGAAGCGTCAGTTATAGGGACAGATCACTGGGAACCGAAACTAGGGTATGTTTACAGCAGTTATTTGCCTCAGACTGTTTACGGCAATATGAAACAAAGACAACAGTAGCCTTTTTTCAGCACTACCCGTGACATGCGAATTTCGCAAATGGCGCCAAGGAAAGCAAGTCGAACCTCACAATTCTGTAAATATTTTGTGCTCTGAAGCAACTGTACACAAAAAGTGACAACTACCAGTAATCTTGTGATTTGAAACATCCATGGTGTGAAAATTATATTCAGGACTTCATCTAAAACTGTTTCACAGTGTGTTCATATCCATTAAAAAAAAAATTACCCCCCTTTGGATACCTATTTGGATACCTCATCATTTACAAGTACACGGAATACCATAAATAAAGTAAGATTATTTGTAAAGATCTAATCCTGGTCTTTCTGTATCACTTTACTGTTTGTCTACTTTATTTGGTTGTTTTTCTATATTTTTTTGAAATGTGCTTAAAATCCTCCGAATTGAGGGGGCAGAATGACCCTGAAGACTGCGACTCGATTGAGTTAACAAACTTCCACAAATGAATACTAGTCCAAGTGATAAGCTTCAGCTGTTCTTGCAGACAATACAATAATAAATAAACTTGATATCATCTTTTCACCTCTCAAATGCTGAGATACATCACATGAGACTGCTGAATCAGACTGATATCTACTGTTTTAATAACATTAAAGTTCAAAATATTCAGATGATCTATATGTGCATGCGACAATACAGACCCTTCCATTTCAGGGCTAAGTTTGTTTAGCAGTTACATTGTTGAATGACAATGTTAGGTTTCAATGTATCAGTGCCTGAATCTTTTGCTGTACATGTGTACCAAATAATCCAAAAGTTTCAATGTTTGTGCATTCCAATCATAATTCACTACACTCTGGCAAGTTTTCACCCCACCAGCCCTTATTTTCCAAAAAAAAAAAAAAGTTTTCAAACATAATAATGATACAATGGCAAAACAATTACTTGTATCTCTCTAATATCAAGTGACAATTAGTCAACAAAACAGATTAACTCAAACTTGGCATAACAAATATTCCTGTCTTGCAAAGCACTTAAAATAAAACACAGTGCTTAAAAAATGCTGATGCAAGTTGGAATTTTTAAGATATACCTGAAAGGACAAAACAAAAAAATCAAACATTTTTCGCAAAACTGGTTTCTTTGCATGACAAGGAAAAAATCTTCAATGGCATGCTTGCCTTTCATGCACAGTCACTTTTTCAGCACACAATATGCTCTGTACACAACTAAAAAATCTATTTACACTTTCACTAGAGTGCTCCTTAACAATACGTGTTAAGCACAAGGTTTCTGATTTACAACTGTTAATTTTGCACTTGCACACAAGTTTCTATTGGCAAACAAGTACACTAGATTGAAACATCTCAAAACTGGCAAACAAAATCAAAATAAGCTTTCTACAAATGTTTTCTGCACAAACAACTATACACACACACACACACACACACACACACACACACACACACACACACACACACACACACACACTCACACACACACACACACACACACACACACACACACACACACACACACACACACACACACACCACTAATGCATGCATGCACATACGCGTGCACACATACACATACACCTCCTCTCATAATAAAGTGTTGTAGTACATGAAAGGTAAACAAAGAAAAGCAAAAATAATGTAAAAGTAAATATAAAGTGAAGTAACAAGTTAAACAACAACCCCAAAACATGGACTTCAAGGCAGGCATAATATAAAAGACTACAAAAGTTGTCAAACCAAATGTGGCAATCAGATGTGGGATGCAAATCTGTGAAATCACATTTGTCTGGTACAACCATAAAAACACACGTGAACAGTTCAATATCATCAATGTATGTACAACAAAAATAATGCAGAACTGTGCAGCAGAAATACTTAACATGTCACACCCTTACAGTTTCAGTTTGTTCAACAGTGTGCAGAATATTTCATGTGCTGTACACAAAAACTATGCAATGGAAGTCCAGATTTAACAGAGCACTTTTGCTTTTAAACTTTAGATTAGAAAGTTCAGATCTGCTTCAGATACTCAAGTAGTACCAGGCAACATCAAATTATTATTGTTTCACTTTAAAAACTGCAGGTTTTTCATGATAACCTAATTTTTAAAAAAGGAAATTTTCCTTCTAAAATTACGTTTAATCTAACATACTTAGCGTGGATCACTGATGCAATAAGCGGAAGCGATTTGCCATTCCTGCCTCATAAACAATAAAGTCCGAAGGGACCATTTCATAAATTCTTCTGTCATTTTCTCCTAACACTGAAAGTTATTGTAAATACCTTAACGTTACAGAACATCAATTTCATGACATATGTAGCAGATAACTTACAAGACGTTAAATCTGTTCACAAAAAGTTAGTCCGAGACCAGTAATATGCAGCTGACTTTCCTGACAATCTAACAGCACTGCAGAACTGAAACACCTCAAGCAGTAACTTTGCTAAAATACTGATGTAATACTATTTCAAAGTTTTTTTCCCCTTATGCTATGTTTGTATAAATAAAAAAATGAATGTGAAACCAAACTCTTCCTGATGAAATATTCAGCCACACATGTAGAAGGAAAAAATAAACTTAAAAAAAAAAGACAAAAACTATTCACTGATCACTTATGATCAATCAGAAAGAATGTGTTCACAGGCATCAGTCCATCCATCTTGAAAAAGGATGCAATCTTCCAATCACACAGGGCACCATTTTGAAGGAAAAAAGAAGTAAATTTCGCAAGAATAATGAAAACAATATATAATACAAAAGTGATAAAGTAAGAAAATTTTTCATTCTCTCACAAAAAAGCAAGCAAAGAAAACATGCAAATATTTGAAACATGAAGAAAAACTAACAAAAACCACAAAAAAAGAAAAAAAAGAGTATTCTGATTCAAGAAAAAGTGTGATGAATAGTAATAAATATCAAACAAATGTCATTCCATCTGTCAAGAGCAAAAAGGCAACATCATGATTCCATGCAAATCTATTCAATCCTATGTTGGGAGGATATATGTTAGTCACTAAATCAACTCCATGATGGTCATTCCCATTGGACACAGGCAAGGCTGTCCAACAACCCCAAACCATGTGTGTGTGTGTGTGTGTGCCACATGCAGATGCAACTATTACCATCTGGTGACAATCCGTAGCCTGATGCGGTTATGCCGCTGACATCAGGACCCAGCTCGGAAGGTTTGATGATGGCCATAAAGGGTGAACCAGGGATGGGTTTGTCTGCGTAAGTCACATTCACCTTATATTCACCAGGGACTTCCGGAATGTAGCTCACTCTCATTGTTCCATCTCCACTGTCCACACACTCGATCTTGGCTTCCTTGGGGCCTTCCAGACCGATACCCACACTGCCTGGCAGTGTTTCTGAGCACGTGTCCACAGTGAATTCAGCAGGCTTTAAAGCCACCCCCTCTGTCAGTCCAGGTCCGTAAGCCTCAACTTTCGGAGCCTTCATGGGTACAATCTTGGCCTCAAATGGTGATCCAGGAATGGGCCTATCAGCATGAGTCACACTCACTTTATAGTCCCCAACCACCTCAGGAAGGTATGTCATTTCATAGATCCCATCTCCCTTGTTTTTGACCTCGACTTTAGCTTCTTGGGGTCCTTCCACACTGACACTCACGTCACCATGTTGCGTTTCTTCACTCAAGTCCACGGTGAAACAGGCGGGAACATTGACTTCGCTTTCTGTCAGTCCACGTCCAAAAGCTTTGATTCGAGGAGCTTCGGCGGGTATGATCTCGACTTCAAATGGTGATCCAGGAATGGGTCTCTCGCCATAACTGACATTCACTTTGTAGACTCCAGCCACCTCTGGCAAGTAAGTCACCTCACATTTATTATGTCCTTTGCTCTCTACTTCTGCTTCGGTTTCTTTGGGTCCTTCCACACTTACTTCCAATTCACCAGGCCGTGTTTCTTCGCTCATGTCTACAGTGAAAAAGGCAAGTAAGCCTGCTTCACCTTTAGTAAGCCCAGGTCCGTAAGCTTTAACTTGAGGAGCCTCGGACGATATGATCTTGGCTTCAAATGGTGATCCAGGAATGGGTCTATCAGCATGGGTGACGATCACTTTGTAGTCTCCAGCCACTTCAGGCAAGTAAGTCACCTCACAGATCCCTTCTTCTTTCTCCTCGACATCAACTTTAGTCTTCATGGGTCCCTCTACACTGATTCCCAATTCACCAGGTCGTGTTTCTTCTCTCATGTCAACAGTGAAACCGGTAGGAATACCAACGTCACTTTCTGTCAGTCCAGGTCCATAGGCTTTGACTTTTGGAGCTTCAGCAGGTATTATCTTGGCTTCAAATGGTGATCCAGGAATGGGTCTCTCACCGTAAGTGACATTCACTTTGTAGACTCCAGCCACCTCTGGCAAGTAAGTCACCTCGACGTATCTCCTTTGCCCTCTACTTCTGCTTTGGTTTCTTTAGGTCCTTCCACACTAACTCCCAATTCACCAGGCCGTGTTTCTTCACTCATGTCTACAGTGAAAAAGGCAGGTACGCCTACTTCACTTTCAGTAAGTCCAGGTCCGTAAGCTTTAACTTGAGGAGCCTCGGACGATATGATCTTGGCTTCAAATGGTGATCCAGGAATGGGTCTATCAGCATGGGTGACAATCACTTTGTAGTCTCCAGCCACTTCAGGCAAGTAAGTCACCTCACAGATCCCTTCTTCTTTCTCCTCGACGTCAACTTTAGTCTTCATGGGTCCCTCTACACTGATTCCCAATTCACCAGGTCGTGTTTCTTCTCTCATGTCAATAGTGAAACTGGTAGGAATACCAACGTCACTTTCTGTCAGTCCAGGTCCATAGGCTTTGACTTTTGGAGCTTCAGCGGGTATGATCTTGGCCTCAAATGGTGATCCAGGAATGGGTCTCTCAGCATGAGTGACATTCACTCTGTAGTCCCCAGCCACTTCAGGTATATACATCACCTCAAAGGTTCCATCTCCATTGTCTGTGACTTTTACGTCTGTTTCTTCAGGTCCTTCTACAGTCACACCTAACTCACCTGCTCGAGTTTCTTCACTCATGTCCACTGTGAAACAGGCAGCCACATAGACTTCGCTTTCTATCAGTCCAGGCCCATAGGCCTTCACCATGGGAGCCTCTACTGGAATGATCTTGACTGCGAAGGGCGAGTCTGGAATGGGTTTGCTGTCATGGGTGATGTTCACTGCGTAATCCCCTGGCCATGCTGGAGTGTAAGTCACAAGGAAGGTGCCATCTGCGTTGTCCTGAATGTCTACAGAAGGTTTCTGCGGTCCTTCTATTGATACGTCAAGCTTCCCTGGTCGGGTTTCCTCACGAGTGTCCACAGTGAACTGAACAGGCATTAGAGCTTCACCCTCAGTCAACCCCTGACCATAGGCCCTGACTCTGGGCAAACCAACAACAGCAGCCACTAAAAAGGGGGAGTTCTCCAGAGGAACACCCTCACACATCACTTCAGCTTGTGAAGACCCAGCTCCTGTAAGACGAACGGCGCCACCTTCCTGTCCATGACTTCACTGACTGGAAGGTCAGTGACCTGGCCACTGGGGGAGGTCAAGGCAACCCTCACTGATGCCATGGCCAGCTCCCGAGGGAGGCAGATGGAGGCGGTGTGCTCCACTTCCACAGGCAGGTCTTGGAAAGCAGAGATTAACCATTTCACTCCTTTATCCTATCACTAGCTTCCTATGGGAAGGCAGTGGTAAGGGTGAGGGAGTGAAAAGGTTAACGAAAGTGTGCAAAACAGCACTGGGGGGAGTCAACAGAGGAACAGTGACATGGACATGCAGATCTAAACTAAACAAATGAAAAAGTAAAATGCTAGAAGACAATCAGACTTGGGACATGGCTCTTTCAATGACACTGGCCAAATAGAATACAGGTAGCCAGACTTTTCACGCTTCTTTTAAAATATCAGTTCTCAAACAACACAGTACAAAAGGCCACTCACCAACGAATAATCATACTGAAATTTTGAAGCACTGCTTATGGCCCATATTTTATTTATGGGAGTGCAAGAGTCAAAGAACATTCCTTAGAATCAAGTAAATGAAACAAGAAGAACATCTACTCTACAAGAACAACACAAAAATCATCAATATAGTCTTTTCTGATCAAAAAGTGCATGTTGGTCCAAAACAGATGCTATCCAGGTAAAAGTGTTCTGTACTTAGACCTTATTTATTCCAGTAAAGCATAGTAACATCAGAAATGACCCGGTTTTGACTTCAGATCTGCTTATCATGATCATACGTTACTACTGTATATTCATTCCTATGTTGCTGCCTGCTGTCCCTGCCGGCTTAAAACAACAAAAATATCAATCATAAGGTAAGCTTCCTCTTTGCAAACCATTCCAAAGGGTAAAAAATGATGGAAACCTGTTCTGCCAACATGAAATCTTAACCAATGCAACTACTAGCTCTGATATATCTTTAACTTAAGTGCTGCTGCTCATAACACACGAGATCGATGAAATAATTTTAAAATGTTACCACAAAACGAGACTTAAAAAGTATAAAATGTAATTGTGCATGATAAACCTGGACAGCACTTTTTTTGGACACAAGTATATAGTGACATGGGAAAAAAAATGTACGAAGAAAAGACAAAAAAAAGACAAGAGACAGAAAGAGAGACAGAAAGGCACAGAGAGAGAAAGACAGCAAGAAAAAGAAGTAAACCCCAAAACAAACAGCACTCACTGGAATCCAGACCCTCCACTTTGATGCCGCTCACATCGAGGCTGGGTTCCACCCTGACCTTCATAGGACTCTGAGGAACTTCAGCGTCAGCAAAGTAAACCACAATGGTGTAGGTACCATGAACCTTGGGCTCAAAGTCCACAGTGAAAGTACCGTCCTCCTTGTTGGTGGTCTTGATGGGCACATCCAACCCTTGGCCATCCGTCAGTCCCACAGCCACATCACCTGTTATTGTTATTATCGTTATTGTTATTGTTGTTTAAAGCCAAGCCGACTGCATAGAGCCATATCAGGGATATAACCATTTCAAAACATACAAAACTTCAAGAGGAAAAAAAACAGAAAAGTAAGTACACATATCAATGCATTTGTGCACATTATCTAAGGACACGTTGACCACTCCATCCAATTTATCACACAGGGGATTTAAAAAACACACCTGAATACAAATATAAGCATACCTAAGAACATCACAAAATTACAAAGAAAATTACACAATGATAGTATAGACTCAGAAACACAAAATCTAACTGCAGACAACTGTGATAATTCCGTGCATTTTTTCACCGAGAGGCTGTTCAGGTGATAGGAGTGGTAGTCAAATATGTGAACATCGGATTTCCCATCAGATGGTCCTGGATTTGATCCGCCTAGACACCTCTGCTTGACAGGTAATGGGTGGAGATTTTTTCCAATCTCCCCAGGTCAACATGTGTGCAGTCTTGCCCGTGCCTAAATCCCCTTTGTGTGCATACACATACAAAATATCAAACTGCACATTAACCCTTTGATTCCCATGTCCTGTCCACCAGCATCTTGCATCGTCAACCATGCTAGCAAAGCAAAATCTTAATCCTTTGACTCCTCACCGTGTCCACCAGCTTCCTACAGGAATCTGACGGATAGGGTGAGGGAGTCAACGGGTTAAGTTTTTACAGTTGATGGATAAGGTGCGGGAGTCAAAAGGGTTAAAGATCCTGTAAGTCATGTCAAATTCTGGCTTATGGAGATATGAAAACACCCTGCATGCATATTCATTAGATATGTGCACACATGCAACAACACAGTGGAACGTCAGTGTACCTAACAGCTTGAGTTACCCATGCTTCATGAAAAAGTCTAATTATTTGTCATGCACATTAAGTCCAAATGAATTCTGAGAACAGCTCTATACAAGAACACCTTGTGACATTATTATTAATATAATCATATCTTACTCTACTGAAAGCTCAATTTGTAATGACAGAAGGTGACATGTTCTACTAGGATTTTGCATAATGTTTAATGTTAAAACCAGTGAAGTGAAACAATTAGTAACATGCAACAAACACTACTGAATCAGTGTTTATGTTACTATTATCATGTGTTTATATACATATATATATATATACACACACACACACACATATATGTGTGTATATATATATATATATAAAATATATATATATATATATATATATATAGTATTAATATATATATATGTGTGTGTGTGTGTGTGTGTGTGTGTGTGTGTGTGTGAGCGTGTGTGTGTATATATATATATACATATATATATATATACATATGTGTGTGTGTGTGTGTGTGTATATATACATTTTTTTTTTTTTTTTTCCCGTCGTACCCAATTCATTATCACATGTTTACCACTTTCCTCACATTCTTATCACTACAACTACATACTACAACACTACATAACCATGGCCAAATAAACAATTCAACCCCACAGATACTAAACAGAATATAACCATGTTATACATCCAAACAGGGAGGAAAACTGCAGGTACCTGCACCTACTTTCTTTTACTTGTTCAGTAAATTTCACATTCTGCAATGTCCACTGAATCAGACGTTTTCTTTCCAATTCTTTACAGAGGTTTTGAACAAGATGGGATGAAGAAGATGTGTGTGAAGTATTCTGATCACTTGTGTGATTACTGTTTTCCTATAGTTTGATAAAGATAACACTGCTGAAAGAAACCTGACTACCATTGAGGTAAAGCTCTTGCCTTCAAACCTGACTGCCCAAGTTCGAGTGTGGCTTGAAGAATAATGTGTACAGTTGGACTCTAGTTCACTCCAGATGTGAATGGGTATCTGACCTTGTTCAAGGTTGGAGAAAGTTAATGCAGCAAAAGAAAAACGATGGACACCAAGTTTATAATGCTGGTTCAGAGAAAAGCTGAAGATCCTACCACATTCATCATCATGTGCCATATGAATCTATCCCTTGTCGCTGCAAGCACACCTTCCACCCTCTCTGTCTTCAGCCACCCTGCAAGACCATCCAATATTTTCTCCCTGGGTCTATCTGGTGTTCTCTTTCCTCCAGCTTTCCTGTTGTGACCAGGTGCTCTAAGTCCCCTTTCCTCATAAAATGTCCTATAAATGTTGCTTGTTTTTTCGAAATCTTCTCTATCACATTACTTCTCTACAACCTCAGGGTAACGGGACAAGCTTTACTTTTTTCAATTTTCATCTCAATCACTGTGTGTGTCAATTTACATGCGTATAAAAAGTTATAACAATCATAAAGGCATACCTGGGCCTGCCTGTTTGCAGTCCACGACAAAGTAGGTGGCCAACATGGTCTTGATTCCATCTGTGACACCTGGTCCATACACCTTCACCTTAGAGGGGTCGCTGGGCTCAGCTGCATACACCTGTATCAAATAATGCACGTTTGGTTTCAAATGGAAAATTCTAGACAAGACAGCAGTTACTGGTCCATACACCTTCACCTAAGAGGGGTCGCTGGGCTCCGTTGCATACACCCGTATCAAATAATGCATGTTTGGTTTTAAACAGAAAGTTCTTGAAGAGATTGCAGTTAACCCCCCTGGCACGATACATATTTAAAAGTGTACAGTAAGAAAATGGCGTTAACTTACAGGAGCCAACATGTCAATGGGTACTAACTGCTTTTAATTTTTGCTGCTCGCATGTAAACATTTCCTAGAAAAATATACATCTATTCAGAAAGGAGAAATCCTGAACTGCACAATAAAAGTAAAATAAATGCCTATTTGCAGGTGAAAGTGAAATTAAAGTATTAGAATAATAAACACATCCGTGCACGTGCAATGAGAAGTACAATGTAAACAAGCCAAACTGAATGACAACCTGCAGTCCATCAGTGATTGATGTGCTAAAAATATCCTTCATCATACGCTCGAACCTCTCTTGTTCATTTAGAACCAAAAACAAATCCATATTTACTCATAATCATCACCAGTCACTCACTGTCAAGAAAGAGTCCCAACTTGTCAACCTCACATCAGTCCCAGTCTCACTCATTTTTGTGCAAAAATTGTAGAAATCAATCGAATAACAGCAAAATGGCAACCAGGTGAAAAGAAGATGGCAGAGGCCACGCAAAAGAAGCCTTTTGATTGGTCAATTTGTACTTGCTTTATAGATCGGACAGTATTCTGTGGGAGATACGAATGGAGCCACAATTGTGTGGCTCATCAAGTTTGGACGGTAAAGCCACGATCGTGGCTCATCATGCCAAGTGGGTTAAGATTAACTAAGAAAATGCAGGAGACTGGCAGATCAGGGACAAACATAAAGAGATGCAGACACACAGGCAGTGACAAGACAGACAGAAAGACAAGGAATAAACACTGACACACAATGGCAAAGGGAATCAATGGATGAAGGGAAGGAAGGAAATGGAACGGGAGCAAACAAAAGAAAACTTCAGAAAGAGAAGGGAAAACAAAACAAAATAACAAACAAAAGCCAAGAGTGGCTCAAAGCGAACTTGTTGCAAACACGATTTCCATACTGGGACAAAGCCCACTCAAGTTTTATACCTACATGTACACGCATGCAGGTGTGCGCACCTGTGCACAACACACTTATGCACGTGCACACACAAACATACCACACGCGCACGCACACACACACACACCATACACACACACACACACAAACACTAACATGCACACACATTCACACTTACATAAGTATGCATCTAAACTGACCCTGAAAGGACTGTTGGGAATACCAACACCACCAAAGGTGATAGTGATGGTGTGTTTCACAGGACGCGTGGGCATGTAGCGGCAGGAGTAGGTTCCGTCACGGTTGTCCTTCACCTGTACGTCCAGAGGCTTGTAGTCTATATCCATGGCCGTGATGACCAGTGGGGCTTTGCCAGCCAAGGTCGTATCTACCGTGAATTCAGCCCACTTGTTTGGGGCAGCCCCGTTCTTCTCCAAGCCTGGTCCCTTGGCTATCACCTGTTGACAATCTCTTTAAGTTGTTATCGTTGTTTGAAGCCCAGCTGACTGCATAGAGCCATATCAGGGCTATAAACCAGTTCAAAACACACTATACTTTAACAGAAAAATAGGAAAAGAAAATTAAGTACACATATCAATGCATTCACCCACATAATCTAAGGAGATGCCCCTGGCGTTGACCATACCATCCAATTTATCGCACTGGGGACTTAAAAAACAACCTGAATACAAATTTAAACATAATTAAGGAGGACACTAAAACATAAAAACGGGCCTAAATTACCTGAAATTGCTTCCGTATATCTGATATCCCTAGTGCAAAAGCACTTAACACATGTATCCAATTATCAATCCCAAGAGAAAGCATGTTAGACTTTATCAAAGACATACAGGTGAATGGACCAGAAAGGCAGAAAATGACAGGAAGAAATGACAGAAAGCAAAAGAGGAAGAAACAAAGGGAGTGACGGGAAAGAGGAAATTTCTGGCACAGAATTTCTAGAAAGTGGGGATACTATTCATACTGAAAAAGCCCCCAGCATCCCCACAGGGGGGGGGGGGGGGGATCTCTCTGACTCACTGTGTAAATTACAAACGTTTATACTTATGTATTATGTAATGTTCATTCAGTGAAAAAATGTACTGTCCAAATTCACAATCTGCTTAGTTTGTGAGGAAATATGCTGTGGTAATTCAAATGCAGATCTGCTGCCTCAGTTTTCCATACTACCTTGCATGCATTGATGCTTCCCCCTCCAACCCTATTTCCCTGTACACACACACACACACACACACACACACACACACACACACACACACACACACACACACACACACACACACACAAACACACACACACACACACTGTGTTTTGATTTTCAAGACTTAAATGCACAGGTTCATTCATGCAACACATAGTATCCACCCAGGGAAAAAGTTACAATACAGTCAGTTCATCTGTTTATGCTTTTACTATTTCAGTATACTTCTCTTGTCTTCTTTGTGATTTCCCTTTGTAAACCAATTCACCGTTCCATCTTATCTTGACAGCCTTAAATAACCAAACCTACTATATCTTACAAATATCACATCACATAAAGTGTATCTTTTGGTCATTCAAACTCCAAAGTCTAAAAAATCAAGTATCACACACACACACACACACACACACACACACACACACACACACACACACACACACACACACACACTCTCTCTCTCTCTCTCTCTTTCTCTCTCTCTCACACATAATTTCACACAGTTTAACATCATCATGGCCACAGCTCACCTTCTCAGCATCAAAGTCAGCGGCAGGTTTGATGTCGGCCATGAAGGGGGAGTTGGGGATGTCCTGGTCGTTGCACAAAACGTGAACAGCATATTCACCAGGCATGGTGGGCAAGTACCACACATCAGCTGAGCCATCTCCATTATCCTTACAGTCAATCTGGGCCTGAGAAGGGCCTTCGATGGAGAAGCCTGTGATGCATGAAGTGAGATAGGAGCACTTTATTAACTATCAGATACAGGGGGGAAAAAGCAATTTTCTTGAACAAATGTCGTATTAACTATCAAATAGTGAAAAATAACACGCAAACTCTTGGGCACAGAGTAATAACAAGATATAAACTGCTGTGGCACACATAACAACAACACATAAACTGCTGTGGCAACATAACAAAACCTGTTGTGGCACACATCATAACAACACAAACTGTTGTGGCACACAGTAATAACACATAACCTGCTGTGGCACACATAATAACACACAAACTCTTGGGCATACAGTAATAACACATAAACTGTTGTGGCACACTAATAATAACACATAAACTGCCGTGGCGCACAAATAATAACACAAACTGCTGTGGCACACATAATAACACACAAACTCTTGGGCATACAGTAATAACACATAAACTGTTGTGGCACACTAATAACACATAAACTGCCGTGGCGCGCAAATAATAACACAAACTGCTGTGGCACACATAATAACACATAAACTGCTGTGGCACACAATAATAACACATAAACTGCTGTGGCACACAATAATAACACATAAACTGCTGTGGCACACATAATAACAAGACAAACTGTTGTGGCACACTAATAATAACACATAAACTGCCGTGGCGCGCAAATAATAACACAAACTGCTGTGGCACACATAATAACAACATAAACTGTTGTGGCACACTAATAACACATAAACTGCTGTCGCACACATAACATATGAATTGCTGTGACACACATAATAACAAGACAAACTGCTGTGGCACACAATAATAACACATAAACTGCTGTGGCACATATACCAACACCATGTAAACTGTTGTGGCACATATAACAGCACATAAACTGTTGTGGCACACATAATAACAACACAAACTCTTGGACACACAGTAATAATAACATAAACTGCTGTGACACACATAACAATAACATATATAAACTGCCGTGGCACACAGTAATGAACTGCTGCCATCAAAAAGTATTACCGTAGATTTTAGAATAACACACACATGTGCGCGCACACACACATGAACACACATGTGAGCATGTGAGCACGTGCGCACACACGCATGCACACACACATACACACAAATACACACAGAGCTCACGCGCGCGCGCACACACACACCCATCCCCCCGCCCGCCCACCCCACCAACACACACACAAAAACAAATGACGGCGACGAGAAAACATGCAAACTGACCAAGAGCACCGGTCTCTCCATTGGTGTCAACAGTGAAGATGGCCTTCTGGTTCACTACGCCCCCCTCCAGACCTGGCCCGTAAGCTCTGATCTTGCTGTTCCATGTGGGGCCCACCTCAATCTTGAAGGGGCTCTTGGAAATGTGCTGCTCTCCAAAAGTCACGTTGATGATGTAGTTGCCTTGTTTGGATGGGGTGTACACACATTCCCACACATCCGGCTGGTCTGACAGCTTCTTCATCTGACATTTTTCCTCCATGCCACCTGTTAAAAGTTTTGGTCGTATTTCATTATCGGGGTTTAATTATATCAATTCTTTTCAGTTTTTCTTTCTCTGCGTTCCAACTTTTTATCTCCACACTAATCATCCATCCCGTCCTATTCTGAGTCATATTTTATGATTCAGGTTTAATCCTTCGACTCCTGCACCCTGTCCACCAGTATCCTACATTGTCGAACATGCTAGCAAAGCAAACACTTGACTCCCTGACTTCCTCACCCTATCCACCAACTTCCTGCAGGAAGCTGGTAGATAGGGTGAGGAAGTTAAAGGATTATGTTTTCACAGTTGATGAATTGTGAGAGTCAAAGGGTTAATTATATCAATTCTTTTCAGTCTTTCTATCTCTGCATCAGACTTTTATCTACACACAAAGTCAACCATCCCATCTTCTCCTTGCTAGCCAGAGCCTAACACAAGCTAGCAAATATGTTATCATAACAAGCTAGTCACATTATTAGTCATGATTAAGCACACTTTCTATTTAACCAAAGATTTCACCAAAATTTGATTCACATTTTATCCAAAAATGATCACAAAATATATCTGAACCCATTCAATCATTTTGACTCCCAAAATGGTTCATATCTGATCAGACCTATGAATCTGCAGATACCCACAGGGTCACACATGTAACGATCTAGGAACAGATGATCATAGTTTGTTCTGTTCCCAAATGGACAAATATTCACATACACATCCATGCACATACCATCACCCACCACTCACACACACACACACACACATCACACACACACCACACAAAACACACACACACACACCACACACAAAAACACAGGTCATATCTCTTATATCTTCAATACAAGACATGTCAAAAAACACTCACCAGGCCCGATGATCTGAACAGCCACCTCACCGTCTCCAGCACCCTTGGTGTGAACATAGAAAACTGCTCTGTCCTTCACTCTCACCCCACGAGGCTGTATTCCACGACCAGTAGCGTAGCATGCCTTAGCATTGGAGGCTGCAAGTACATGCATCACAGAATGTTAAAAACTGGGCATCAAATGATTTTCTAAACTTTTTGTCTGAAAACTAGTACTAATGATACTGAAAACTGATATTTCAAAACTGACCAAACTAGGCACATGTAATATTCTCAAATGGTAACCTAACATTGTTCAAAACTAGTAAAAAAAACAAACAAAACACATTGACTTACACTAGTAATGAAACAGGCCTCAGCCACGGGAGCTACCAGAGAGGCTAAAAACATATACCAGTACATATCATTCATATGTCAAGTGGGAAAATATCAAACTTCCAGTGCTGGATTCAACCCAGCTAGACAACCCTCTTGGTGGGAGAATGGACAATTCTTGGATCTCCCACGTTCGTGTGCAGTCCTGCCAGTGCCTACCCCTCTCCTCCTTTATGCATATATGTATGCAGAATGTCAACTACATACATTAAAGACCCTGTACATCACGTCAGTGGCTGGATTATGAAAACATCAAAACATCGAGCACGCAGCCTCACCTAACACAAATACGCAGACTGCATGGCAATATGTCCTCTGCATAGCATGGGCAAAACAAAGCGCATACACACACCCAAGAAAAATTTGAATGCTCTAATTAAAAAAAAAGGAAAAATGCGTTCAACACACTTTACACTGTATCTTATTAACAGATAAATTGGACCCTATTACAATTATTTATATTTATTTCTTTTTTATCACAATAGATTCGCCATGTGAAATTAGGGCAGCTTTTCCCAAAGGAGAAGGTATCACCACAGTGGTGAAATTAGGGCTGCTTTTCCCAAAGGAGAAGGTATCTTCAGAGTGCGGCATCTATTCAAGAACTTTGTTCTTCTGTATGTGTACATTTCAATGTATTTATCAAAGTGGATTTGTCTGTAGAATGTTGCCAAGCACAATTCCATGCCATGGGATCTTCAACATTCGCTGAGTGCATCCTGCACCTGGGATTTTTGTTTATCGTCTCATCCAAACGACTAGCAACTAACCCATCACTTAAGATTTAGTGGTGGCGGAGAACAATCCTGGTCCCATCCATGATCTGAACCCACGTTTCAAGCATCCGTAGTTGCTTTGACTACTAGTACAACACTCCACATTATCATTATTATTGCTTTTATGTTTCCAAACCTTAAGCTGTCATAACTGATGCAAGTGATTACTGAATCATTTACCAATCACAGACACAGTTAATTCTTCTAATAAAATGTGTAATGAACCCACAATTGTTAAAACAATTCATGAAATTTAAATAACTTCAGAATAGAGAAATTAAATAAAATAAAAAAAAACCACACAGAACAACACAGAATGCAGCACATCTAATAGTAAATTATACTACACTTACATGTACATCCAGATAACAACTTCATGTACATCCAGATAACAAATACTATTAATGAACATTTGAATACAAACACCCTGATCATATTTTTGCAAGAAAAGGCTGTTTAAAATCATACACGGATAAAAGAAGCTTGTGGATAGTGTGAGGAAAGAAAAGATTGACCTACCATTTGTATATCATATAGTGCAGCCCTTAAAATATACAGCACTTTCTATCATAACCCTTTGCCTTCCGCACCCTGTCTACAGCATACTGCATTGTCAATCATGCTAGCAAAGCAAAAATTTAACCCTTTGACTCCATCACACTACCCGCCAGTTTCCTGCAGGAAGCTGGTGGATGGGGTGAGGGAGTCAAAGGGTTAAGATTTTCTGTTGGTGGATAAGGTGCATAAGTCAAAGGGTTAAGAATTCAGTTTCCTGAACGTTTAGAAGATACTACGACATTTTTGAATGATCATATCTTCTGTGTATAATTCATTTCATTCTTATAAAAAATCAGTTTATAGATAACCCAATAACAAATTAAAACACACATACCCTACCTGCTGAATAGTCTAGAGATGACCAATTAAAATAAAGTTATCTAATTCTTAAAATGTCTCCATTTCTCTCTTACATCCATGCACAAACGCACACACACACGCAACACACCATGGACTAAATCTATTTCTCTTTTACACACACACACACACACACACACACACACACACACACACACACACACACACACACACACACACACAACACACATCAAAATCCCCCTTTTCTGGCAGTGAAACGACTACCCCAAGGGCTTTTTAAAACGGTTCATGCTTATTTCAAATTTACAAATGGGATCCCAATTCCTTGCTGGAGGGTATACATAACATGGATCTGGCAAAATCCTTTGACAAAGTTATCTTCACCCCATCCTCCCCTCACACACAAACATCAAGAACAATGCAGAAAATATCCACAAAAGCACAGTTACAATGTAAAACACAACATAAGAAGGCTCTTTTGCAATCAGGTACATCTTTAAATTATCATGTTCGCAGTACTGGGTCAATGCTCGATACACTTGACAAATACATCGACAAATAGCGTGCACGCAACAACAGAAGCAGAATACAAAAGACAATTATTTACAGAGAACCATTATCACTACTGAGCTTGGAAATGTAAACAATAAGTTGTTTGTGAATCTATCAAAGGAAAAACAAAATCAAAGGGAGGGGCTGGGGGAAACGATACAGGAAAAGGAAAAAGGAAGCATGAGAAGAACGGAAATTTTGAGCAAATTAGTTGAATGTGTGTGTGTGTGTGTGTGTGTGTGTGGTGTGTGTGTGTGTGGTGTGTGTGTGTGTGTGTGTGTGTGTGTGTGTGTGTGTGTGTGTGTGTGGGGTGTGTTGGCACCTTTGTAGACCAAACTTCCAAAACAAACTGTCTTCTACAACTACACATGCAAGCACACACATTAACACATGGGGGCACACACACACACACACACACACACACACACACACACACGCACTCACACACACACACATGCATGCATACACACACACACGCACCACACACACCACACACACACACACACACACACACACACACACACACACACACACACACACACACACACACACACACTGATGATGTCTAATACAGTAATGCACAAGATGACAAATGGGAGTGTACATATACACACACACAAAAATGTTCATACCACAGGGAGGAGAAGGAAGACCAAGAATTAGAAATGACATGAAAGAGCAAAGAAAGAGGGATGTGAAGAAATATGAATGGGTTTAACAGTTCACATTGAGAAATCATGTAAAAGCACAGTGCAAGGATAAAGGAGTGGTTTACATTGCTCTCATCTGGTCAGCAAAAAAAAGTTGCATGTTAGCTACTTTAAAAAATATTTGCATTAAGAAAATGACAACAACTGCTGTTGTCTGCATGAAACTTTGCTCAAGGATCATCTGGAGTCATAACAGGGGTGCTGGTAACAGTGTAAGTAGTGGAAGAAAGAACATAAAATCACTGACCAAGATTTACTAACAACCTGTCTTTTCCATTATCAGGCAGGCATGTTTTCAGGGGTGCTAATAACAGTGTAAGTAGTGGAAGAAAGAACATAAAATTGCTGACCAAGATTTACTAACAATCTGTCTTTTCTGTTATAAGGCAGGCATGTTTTGGCTGTGAACTGTATTAAAATTCCAGTCACATATTTTTGTTACACAATTTGACCAAAAACATCCTTAAACAAACTTCATCTACACATACAAAAAATTTTCTTGCTGAAAATATTTCAAATTTTTTATTCACACTGACCTGAGTATAAAAAAAAACATGCCATTAAAATTAATATGTTAATTTCTTTTTTGTATGATGGCTCCAAAAAATGCAAATTTGGTAAAGATCCATCACAAACCTTGCCTAAGGCAGGTTTTTTTACAGACACAACATGGGTCATCTATACTGATTCACTTTTATCAGGAAAAAGTGAGAGAGAGAAAAAAAACCCATATGAAAAGGAAAATAAAGATGGAACAAAATACCAGTGTTACTACCCGGTACAATGCACAGAAGAAAAAGATGACATTAAAGAAAAGGTTAGATTCTGACAACAGTGACTGCAACATTACACAAGGAACTAACAGGTCAAAATTAGGAGGAAAAGTAGACAACTAAGACAGACACACATGAAGACCAAAGTGAAGGGAAATCATCATGATCACCATAAGGAAAATACAAAATCCAAACATGTGTTGCCTTACACCCGAGATTAAAAGCATCATTTGTTTTATAAACCGAAAGACACATTAAGTGATCAAGAACCAAATCATGAGTGTACCTCACACTGAACATTAAAACTAGTTTTCTATATTAATGGGAGGGCACATTGATTAATAATTACACCATGACAGCTGAATGTTTCTTTGCAATGAAGATTAAACCAGTGTGTTCTTTATTAATTGAAAGATGGATGAATTAACCAAGAATGTTGAATGACTGAGATGAGCCGCTCTGTACAGTAATGTTATTTCATGAATTAAGCAATACTTTCTTGCTGAAAGCTCAAACTGATATGAAAACTCACAAGCGTCATTATCAGTATCAGGTAGTACACCTGAAACTGCAAAGCACAGCCATGGCAAGTCAATATTTTACTGCCACAGTTCTCTCTGGTTACACTTAAATACAACAACAAGAAGACAAACAAATCATGAGCACCTTTTTACCCGCTGCATACTGTAAAATGTAGCGATACTTTTTTTTCTAAAATGAACGCAACTTGCCCATTATCATATTGAAGTTAAAGGATACAAGTATAGTTTTATCATACAAAATTTTGAAAATAGATTTGAAGTTATACAATGGATATGGTAGCAACTCCTGGTCCAAAGCCTTCATACAAATTTCTCTGCTGCAAGTTGTGGAATTTATTCTCATAACCCTATGCTTCTGTATGCTATATAGTTATAGACATAAGCGTTATAATTAATGTGTAGAAAAGTCAATTTAAAAAAAATTATCCTGATAGATTAATTCATACAAACTGTAGAAACCATGCTGTCAGTGATGAAACAAATTAAGTAAAACAAAGACTCAACTACAAAACTTTCATGCTCTTGTTAATTCTTCATCTTTAATTTTTAAGTACATTTCAAACACTGACTTTATTTACAACTATGAACCTTATCAGGGACAAAGTTTACGACAATGGATCTCATCACAGGCACAACAGATCTCAGGGACAAACTTTATAACAATGGACCTATTCCCAGACAAAGTTTATAACACACCTCATCAGGAACACAGTTTACAACACACTTTATCAGGGACACAGTTTACAACAACACACCTCATCAGGATTACAGTTTACAACAACACACCTCATCAGGATTACAGTTTACAACAACACACTTCATCAGGGTTACAGTTTACAACAACACACCTCATCATGGACACAGTTTACAACAACACACCTCATCAAGACACAGTTTACAACAACACACCTCATCAGGGACAGTTTACAACAACACACCTCATCACGGACATAGTTTACAAAAACACACCTCATCACAGACTCAGTTTACAACAACACACATCACAGACACAGTTTACAACAACACACCTCATCACGGACACGTTTACAACAACACACCTCATCAGGAACACAGTTTATATAACACACCTCATCACAGACACAGTTTACAACAACACACCTCATCAGGGACACAGTTTAACACACACCATCAGACCAGTTACAAACCACCTCATCAGGGACACAGTTTACAACAACACCACCTCATCAGGGACACAGTTTACAACAACACACCTCATCACGGACACAGTTTACAACAACACACCTCATCAGGCCACAGACACAGTTTACAACAACACACCTCATCACGGACACAGTTTACAACAACACACCTCATCAGGGACACAGTTTACAACAACACACCTCATCACGGACACAGTTTACAACAACACACTTCATCACGGACACAGTTTACAACACTCCTCATGAGGGACACACTTTACGACGACACCTCATCAGGGACAGTTTACAACAACACACCTCATCACGGACATAGTTTACAAAACACACTCATCAGGACATAGTTTACACAACACACCTCATCAGGGACACAGTTTACAACAACATACCTCATCACGGACACAGTTTACAACAACACACCTCATCAGGGACACAGTTTACAACAACACACCTCATCACAAAGTTTACAACGGACCTCGGCACCAACAATTTTTACAACAACGGGCCTCGTCAAATTTACAAAACTGAACCTCATCACAGAGAAGGTTTTCAAAAATGAACCTCAATACAAAGTTGACAAAAATGATCTTTATTAGGAACTAGGTTAACAAAAATGGACTTCATAAGACTGTGTTACAACAAAGTTACAACGACATAAGCTTACACCCTGATTACAGTTGGGGTTCAAGTCTATAATAATGGACTTTAAGTTGACAACATCTCCGTACTATGGTAATCAAACGGCTATGTCACAGACTAGTTGTACATCTTGGCAGGCAGAGGTAAAAAAAAAAAGTACAAAGCAAGCAAAATGCAGCTACTACAACACAGAGTAACTACCATGACACTAATGCAAAGCGATCTACTCACTGATCACTGGAACAAACCCAACAAAAACATCATGAGATTAAACAAAACTGCAGCTGCTGCATCATCTTAAAACACTAAAAGAAATCATTACACAAACCCTGAATGTAGAGGATGCATAACAAATTCTGATACAACTAAACAACATGGTATTAAATATGCTTGTTGCATCATTGACTTAATACCAAGTTCTGCTGAACAAACTTCAAAAGCAGATATCTTAAAACTTATTAAAGTATTGTATGGGAAAAAAATCTATCTAAAGTCAGAAATCATATTTTCTGACAAAAGAACAGTGCAAATCGCATAATATGTTTTGTTATCAGAAATGCAACACTAAACTGAATAAAAAGAAATATACTCCACCTCCAACCCACCCTCCCAAAACATCTTGAAAATTGAAAATTCTTAACTGTTAAAATTCATCTGCCACTATGAAGTAATCTAATTTTCTGAACATGCACATTTCAAATCTGCTATGATTGTCTGATGCTTTCTTATTTTGCCAGATATTTCTATGCGTATATTTCTATACATTTGAGCAATACTACGTATCATCTATGTCTTAGAATATGTCCCAATTTCAGAACAGAACACATTTCTACAATACATAATTCATATATTTCTACAAGGTGTACATCAGGCTTTTCATACAACCACATGACAAAAATAGACAAAAGTAAACAAGTTAATGATTGGGCTAAACCTCTAAAGTAGTGTGTAAATTTACTTGAAGCAAATACAGGTATAGCATAATACAATGTCATGCTGTGAGTCTATACCGTCCTGATCAACTTTAACATAACTGGACCTAAACTAAGTCAACTCTAAAACATCACATTTTAAACAAAAAGAAACGAAGAGGAAAAAAGCAGCAATTTAGAAAAAAAAATTTTGATCGAAGGAAACTTTCAGAGTTAATAATGGTGAAGAAAAGGGGAGATAAGGATGGTTAGAAAAAAACAACAATAAAAATTAACCTGGCCAGAAATGTCTTCAATTACTAGCAAAATTAAACTAACTTATCACAGCAACAGTTTAAAAGAAACTGCAAACAAAAGTGTCACAAAGAATTAGATTTTAAACATTAAAAACAGCATGACAAAATATCAATGAAGAAATTCTGACCACAAAAACATTTATTTTGTATGAAACGAAAAAGAAAAAATAAATACTACTGCCTCCTCACACCCAACCATCCCAACCCCAAGCAGTGTTCTACAAATTTAATGAATGCTACAAAAACAATAAACTAAACTCCATGATACAAATGATAAATCTATTTACCAAACCAAAGCTCGAGCGTAGCTTTTTTACCACCTCAAAAAACTATGCTCACAGACACACCTTGCAACCTACAGCCAAGAAACCTAACAACTACAACTTATAACAACAAGGTAATCAACTTACGTGGTGCCACCTGCACGCCAAAGGGACTGTTAGGGATCTGGGAGCCAGCGAAGAAGACATTGACGGAATGCAGACCCTGGTCAATGGTGACATACTCCACCAGGTATGTGGAGTCCTTGTCCGTAACGAGCTGCACGCTGGGTCGCACCGTGTCCTTGCGGCCATGGGGGTCCAGGATGACAACATCCACTTTCCCATTGCCAGCACCTGTCACACACACACCTGGGTCACCAAACTACATTAGGAACAGGAGATGCAGTCCACAGACACGTCACACTGTGTTACACTCATTTTCATGTTTTAAACTGAAAAATCCATTACCATAATGGTGTCTAGGTGAGAAGGTCAGAAAGACACAGTCATCAAAATTCTGTCCATGTTTAGCGATATAAAAATGCCTGCACAATGCCAAACGCAACCAATATAACATATCATGTAAATGCTTTGAATGCTTAAGGCAATTCTGTGATGCAGTGTATTAATATGGAAGAAATCAGTAGAAAATCTAAGTCATTCAGAATGTAAGAACTGGAGTATTATTACAGTTTAATTGTATGCAGACTATTACATGTGCAGAAATATTCTTCAGATTGTACAAAATGTCGAACAAAAGAACAGCCAATTTCTAACTACTCCCATGAAGGCACTTTCTCTACACAAATAATCAGCAATCCATGTTTACAAAATAACAGGCATTTATGATTTTAAAATGATCACCATGAAATAAACTAAAAATGTGATGGATGATTAAAAAGAAAGTATCACACAGTCTTTAACAGGTATTTATGATTTAAAATTGCTCACCATGAAATAAAACCAAAAAAAATGTGATAGATGATTTAAAACAAAGTATCACACAGTTCTCACCCTTGACAAAGACCTCAAAGTAGGTCTTCTTGGTGGCGACAACACCTGTCTTCTCGATACCAGGTCCTTTGGCTATCACCTTACTGGCATCCCCAGCAGCTCCTTCAACTGTCACCGTGAAGGGACTCTTAGCAATCACTTTGCCAGCAAACGTGATGCTCACCTGTTCACATGGTTCAGTATCATCATCATCATCATCATCATCATCATATTGTTGTCACTATCATCATTATTATCATTACTAATATAATTAGTATCATTATTGTTGTTGTTGCTGTTGTTGTTGTCACTGATTATTATTATTATCATCATTATCACTATGATGATGATGATGATGACTACTGTTATTAATACAGTTATTATGATTACATGACTAAAGAGGTGCTGTATTTTGTAAATCGACTGGTATTTTGAAGAGAACATCTCTCAACATAAACTTCAGAAACGCACTAACTGATACACTTAGCACAGGAGAGACAACATATTCTGGAAAATCTCCTTTTAAGATGAAAGCTTTTGTAGCATATATGTGTCTAATATGTCTAATATGAAGCTTGTGCGAAATGATCCCTTCTGTCCCACTGGATCATTTTGCAAGAAAATGTCTGTCAGTATGGAGGCAACCCTGTGATGCTTACTGTCAAGACACCTGACCCTTTCTCTCTGCTGTCAAACGTTCTAAGGGTACAAAGAATCTTTTTTTTTTAATGAGATACTGGAAAACTGTGACAGATAATGGTGTGACTGGCTCATTAACTCTTTCATTCCCAATTTCCTTGATTTATTACTTCCCCTTGTTCCTGACTTCCTGAACTCTTCTATTCCCTTCATTCCCGGCTTTAGCAGAAAGAGAGAAACTAAAAATCAGGGTACTTATTCAGACTGTACATACTGACAGCACTCATTGTTGTACACCCGGAATGTTATATGCCGTTGTGTACAAAAATGACGTGAGAAATTGTCTGTGACTAAGTTGACACTTTATGTGAGATATCATGTGACATGCAGGTGTTAAACAGGTAATTTTCAGTAAAAGTTTAGAGCAATATTAATATCAAATGCATGCATGGCTTTGTTTTGCATGTAGGGTGTCCTCTGCATGCTTGTACTCACATAGTAACATCCTTCCATTCAAGCTGAGGCACTGTTGTTGTAATATCCATGTCACAATTTCACAGCTATCATTTATCACAAATATATACAATCAGGTGTATCAACAGCCTTACATCTCTTTTGTCTTTTCTTGTCACAAACAGTCACACAGTAAGCACTAGTGTTTTGCACAGCTATATACACACACACACACAACACCTTCACTGTTTGTCCTAGATATGTACATATGGAATCAGTGTCCTGTCCTGTGTCATTTGTCACACATAGGTGACACGTGTGTGGTACACCTTGAAACAGTCCCGCTGGTTGCTGCACAGATACACCCAACACTTCTCAGTAAACTGAACAAGTTTTAGCAGAATCGTGTCCGAATAATATAACCGAAAATACTCCAGCGCCATCATAGATGTAGATCTGTCAAGTACACACACAGGCCCAGGTCTGCTCTCGTACTTGGTTCTTGTCTTACCGACAGGTGGCACATAATTTCCGCTTGTCCACTCGAAGCTTGGCTGAGTGTAAAACTGGCAGGTTTTCATCATCTAATTCATCTCTACTCTCATCATTTTCTTCCCAATTTACTACTGCCAATAACTCCGCTCTCTCCTCTTCGGTCAATTGTAGTAAATCAAAATCTTCATCGGTAAGGGCAGTGCAGAAATCGTCATCAGAAAATTGATCAGAGTCGGAATTCTGGCCAGCTTCCATTTTCGCAGTACACGTTTACAGTGACAAGTGCCACGCAGACAGCAGTACACTGACCAAAGAGAGAAACTGACCCCTTTCCCACGGTTAGCGGGAGTCTGGCACTCATTTAATTCATAACCAGTGCCCAGCGAGTGATCCGGTCAAGGACAGATGACGTACATTGATGACGCGACTCGCGCGAACTTCAAAGTGGTCACAGCGCATCCCGGTTTTCCGGGCTGCAGGAAGGAAAGGAGCTACTTTCCTGGGACCGGTTTTCCGTGCTGCAGGAATGAAGGGTACTGACTACGCAAACCGGAAAACTGGTTTCCGGGCATGAAAGAGTTAAGAGCTACTTTCATCCCTGAATCAAAATAAACTTTCACTAAAATGCCAATTTTACCTGGCACTGAGGCAAATTTGTTTTCCATTTTTGACTGAAGAAGACATAGTTTTGTAGGTGACATGGTTTGTAACTTCAAACAGTCTGACAGTCTAACGGATATGATTAAAAAGTGTCTGCATGTACTATAGTTTCAAACCAACAAAATGACCTGAAATTTGACTGTGAAAATGGAACTATCATTAGGCAACTGCAAAAAACATTATTGACAAAATGATGCATTAATCTGTGTTTGAAGCTACATGTTTAAACTTGGTAAAATAAGTACTACAATCTGTATTTTTAAAACAAGGTATTCATCTATTCATAAACAGAACCAAAAAATCTGTGTGGATAACTTTGGACCTTTCATGCAATATGACTTACCTATTTTGACTACATTCTTCCTCTTACCCCTCCTCTCTTTCGTTCATCACTTAAAATGGGGGGGGGGGGGGGGAGACGGAAAAAGACAGAAAGATCGTGATACAGACCTTGTACGAGCCCTCCATGGTGGGTACGTAGACACAGGAGTAAGTCAGGTTTCTGTCACTGTTGAAAACTACCTCACACTGAGAAAACAGAAAAACACATAACATTTAACATTCATATTAAAAAATGAACACGGCCCAACTAGAACTACACTCAAGCAACTAAATGTTTGTCAAATTTCAACTGAAGAATTACATGCATATACATGCATTCAAACACTCACAAGCAAACTCACGTTCAAGTTCAAGGGCATAACAATAACAGCATTCACATTCTTTATGAACACGTACAAAGGTTACATGTCCATGTAGTAGTCATATGCAATAACCACTCAATAACAGCCAATTACATTACTGTCATGGCAAGTCAGCAATTGTATGTCATTAGATTAGCTGATTAGTCATAATTGTCAGATTGTCTAGATTGTCATCAAAATCCAATTTTGAATTCAACAATTATTTTCAGAATAGTCAATGGTGCATATGTTCATTAAACTAATTCTCTCTCTCTTCTCTCTCTCCACACCACACCCCACACCCACACACACACACACACACACACACACACACACACACACACACACACACACACACACACGCAACACACTCGCAGACTCTTTCTCAAACTCACCAAGCCCTTTCCCTTTTCTTTCCACCACCATGTCGATACATGTTCATTAACCCTTTTGTCCCATTTCTTTAAACAACCACAGCAATTTCAAACCTTTTTCTTTCTTTCTTTTCAATTCTTACACACCTACAACCGACCAGTCCTTAATCTAACCCACAGTTTGCCCCATTATCCTAAACACAATGACCTGACAGAAAAACAAGACATGCTTACCGATTCCTTAACGCCTTTGGGGTTCAGGATCGTCACAATGAGCTCACCCTTCCCGGCAGAGAAGGTTTCCACAGTGAAGCGTGCAGGAGCCCCAACCTGGTTCCCCTTGGGCTCCAGGCCTGGACCGTAGGCCCGTACGCGGGCTGGGTTGACACGAGGGCGGAGGGGTGCACCAGGCTTGAGCTTGGCGTTGGGGAACTGGGAGAGGTAGGTCATCATGGACAGGTCGTCCACCTTGGGGTTGGTCATCTCATCAGGCTTGATCAGCTGATGACACAACACACACCATAGCATTACTATGTGTCAGTGTTATCACAATGAATATAAATGTAAAGGCTGTCCTATGACTCAAAGGATTATAAGGAAGCAAGGTGACAGCATCAATTTCTCAAGGCCCATCTTTGTCTTTCAGTTCAGTTCAATTGCTTATCACCCAGCCAACTACGATAGCCATATCAGAGCTAAACACCATGTCAAAAACAATGACCAGATCAAGATAACAGACATCAGTTAAAAAAAAACAATCCTCCTCTCTCACTGTTTTACCTTCCCAAAGCCTGAATAGAGACAAGTAACCTGAATGCCACATTACAAGGCACTAGCTCTTATCTTTACACTGTCCAGGCCTCAAACTAGTAACAGCCATGAGCATTAATAAGTACTCAACTTATATCGTAAACAGGTTTTTAATCAGAAAAAAAAGTGTAACATATAAATAAGCATGGACATTATATGCAAATCTCAAGCTCACATTAAGTCCAGACCTGTGACTACGACTTACGAAAACATAGATGAATAACAATTAAATGTTGTAATTGATCTTGATGATCAACCCAAGACAAGTCTCGATGATTGACCCAAGGCACCGTAAATGTATGGGTATGTTGAATGAGCATCAGCTATTCTATAGAAAACTAAGTTTTCATTGAACGAATGTCAATTTTTCTCTGCACAGCTAATTTTCAGTTCTGTTACCTTTGGATATGACCACCTGTCATACCAAGTTATAAGTCATCAAATATAAACACAAAGGTCACATCATATGAACAACATCAATCAAGAAGAAGTTGTAATGTATGTGTGGTTTGTGTAAGTGTGTCAGCGCGCGCGTGCGTACGTGCGTGTGTGTGTGTGCATGTGCGCGCGTGTCTGTTGAGTGTGCGTGCGTGAGCATGCGTGTTTGTGTGTAATTGAGATTCTAAAAAAAAAAAAGACAGAAAAATGAGAATAAGCATGTGCGTGTACATGGATATAAGTGCATATGCATCATGTTTCAACGGTGCATGATGAGAATATTATTGGCATATTATGGGATTGGGATGGCAGAAAGCCATTGGTGAGTTTTTGTGTTTTGTTGTTGCTGTCAATGTTCTTGCTGTTGTTGTTGTTGTCACTGTTTTGCTGACCATACTTGCTGTTATCATCATATCTTTGAAATAATTCACCAATTTAAAATACAATTATTTCAAAGAATCCAAAACTACATAAGAGATATAAGTAGTATATTCCTACATGCGTGCTACTGGACTGCCTAATTTGTTGGAAGAGGGGGGTGAATTTTGTTATTTTCATTTTAATATTGTAATCATCACTGTAACTATCAATCCTTAACCACCACCACCACCACCACCCCCATTCAACCACCACCATGCAATTTTGCAATGATGAGAATGTCTACTCATGAAAGAGAGAAAAGAAAAAGTGTGTTTCTGCGAACGCACCCTTCAAACTAATGTTTCCATACTAGGACAAGAATGAACATGAATGTTCAGTATCCTGTTTTTGAGAATTTGCAAAGGGGGGGGGGGGGGGGGTTTCCTCGGAAAATGAAAAAAGACCACACACAACAACAACAAAAAAAAGAAAATGAAAAGAGAGACAGGGAGAGACACTCCTTGTGGACCTCAAAAGAAGGTAAGATTCGTCTGGGTGCAGGCTTTCCACAAAGGTTAACCTCTCACATTCCCCTCTCCCCACCTCCACTCAGTCAAGCCTTCGCTCAATGGCTGTTCATGCATTTTGTTCTCAACACATTAAGGCGTCATTTCCTCTGACATGCAACTAGAGGCACATTCTACACGCATGGGAAGGTCAGAATGGTGTTTGCTTTATGGCCGGTAAATACCCCCCTACTAAACCTTAATTTGTACTGTAATCGCCAACTGTCCACTCCTTACTTACACATGCACTCATGTGCATACATACATGAACGCTCACATGCGTGCACACACTGGAGGTCAAAGGAGACTGAAGGAGACAATTGCGTCTTCTCAAGCAAAGATGCTGTCTGACAAGATTTCTGATTGAAATTTGATAGTTTGAGTATCTTTCCAAAGTTCAGGTTTTTACTCAAAGTTTGACAGTATGAGTACAAAGTTCCTTGAATTTTTCATCTTTTTCCCTATCATTCCAGAGAACCCCATCCCGTCTCATGTATCATCCCAATCATTCCACCTGCCCCTTCCTTGTTTGGTACCATAGAAAAAAAAAGTGTGGGATAAGAGACTTTTATTTTAGAGAGCCAAGGAAGGAAGGAGGGGAAATGCAGCAGTCACCAAATAATAATCATTTCAATAATTCTGTGCAGATGAATGATTGTTTACACAATGACACACACATATACGCTGACAGATAAATACAGATTTGCTCTTAATTAGTCTGCACTTCAAAAATGTGTGAAGCAAACATTCTGACAACGTCTCACATTAAATAAAGAGCTAAAACACAGCAAATGTCACATTTTTACACTCACAAACACCTAGTATATGCTTACACACACACATGCACAGATATGCATGCACAAACAGACACATATTTTGTTGCCCAACACACCTGCCCATGACAAAGCCTCAAATTAGAAAAAAAAATTCAATCACAGCGAGGGCTGATGAGTCAGTCATGCACACTCTCTAATCATCTGGAATATCACAGTAAGTAAACAGAGTTACACCAGTAGTTGTATAAATAATAGTACTAGTACTTGCAACAGTATCAGTAGTAATAGGTGGTAATAGTGGTGGTAATAGTGGTGGCAATAATAGAAGTGGCAGTAGTAGAACTTGTAGAAAGCAGCAGCAGAATTACCATTCTAACTACTATTAATCTATATGTGATTCCTCATCCCCTCCCCCTACTCTCCAAACAAAATTTAAAGATCTTCAAGTACAATCTGAATTTCTGTGAAAAGTCGACTTAATAAGACAATCAGTTTTTGCTTCCATTTTATGAACATCTAAAGCACCAATTTCAAACAGAAATTGTCCTTTCAGTGTATGATTAATGGACCTTCTGTGTCTTACCACACAAAAGCACAACAGCTGACACCTGTTTATTTTTCTGCATGCATATCAACAGGCATGGGAAAATATACCATGGCCCTAAGCCAAGATCACTAACGTACGTCCATAAACCAACAGTCTATTTCATGCTCAATAAACTAACCAATAAAAACAAGAAAGAATATTCATAAGGACACTGCTGAAAAGAGATATACAATAACATCATTAAATATGCTTAACCATATCAAATTAAATATTATTCAATGGCATAAAAGAAACATATTACTTTAGACGAGGACAAGCAAGTACAGTGGTTTTAAAGAGATTATTTTTGTATTCTGTACATAAATGTTTCTAATGACATGAGGAAAGGATTAGTGAGCAATGGTAGATATTTTTACCGGAAAAATATTTGCATTTAAAGATGGAATGAATGATCACCCATCAAATTTTTATTCTGTAGTTGTGTCAATGTGTAAAAACAGTGACCATGCTTTTTTATAATGTGTTTTAAAGAAATGTATTCTTTCGCTCTGCTCAACAAAATTATCACAAATGATGACACTGGAGACTTTGGAATATACTGGTATGTCACCTTCTTTTAACAGATTCATTGTAATCAGTCATACATGTCTGTCTCTGTCAATTTTGCCTGTGAACAAAGTTGATAGGGGTATGCAAGCAGTTAATCACAAACACAGAAAGTGCACACACATACACACACAAATACACACACATGAATATAAGCGCACACGCTCACACACATGCGCGCCCGCATGCATGCATCTGTGTTTGTACACACACAGATACACATGCACGCACACACACACAATCACAAAGGATCTTGGCCAACAGTTTCTACTTTCCAATCAATGGCATCAACGCTATACGGTATACCATACCTGTGGGACATCATCAACGCTATCGGTATACCATACCTGTGGGACATCAAGCCACTTCTCAGCAGCATCCATAGCTTCCTTGGCATTGTCATCTCCCTTTTTCTTGTCCCAGTCCTCCCAGTCAGGGCACAGACCTGTTACAAAAATATGATGCTGAATTAACAACAGATGTAATAATAACAAACCACCACCATAATCAACAGCTACAACAACAATAATGATAATAATGATAACAATAATAATACCACTGTTAAAAACAATCACGTATACGAATTTCTGTGGCACACATGTACAATGTTAGCAAGATAACTTTAAAAAAATTGATGACCTTTGCTCAGTCGAATACGCTTATGCTACAGACTAGGGATACTGTTATATAGCATGATATCGACACTATACTCAGCACAGCTCTCACTAAAACACACACACACACACACACACACACACAACACACACACACACACACACACACACACACACACACACACACACACACACACACACACACACACACAATCAGATTAATCTGAATAAAGTTTTCTTTCTCAGGTAAAAGAGAAAGATCGCAATAATTACGTACATATATATCACCGATAAAATACAACCTTAATAACCTTGTTTTCTTTTATAAAGCTTATGGAAAAGTGACAAAAAGCAACAACTGTGCGCAACAATAATAATCATACTCATAAAGCTTTCAATGAAAGGGACCACCCAAACGGCAAACAGACGGACTACCCAAATTGCACACAGACAATTTCTGTAAGGCAACACAATAAGAAACTGCCAAAAACATACATACAAAACAATACCATGTTCATTCACAAACAATGACAGCACCCCCAACTGACCAGGTCCGCAGGCATCAACAAGAGCACCTATGGCACAGCCATCGTTCCAGTCAGTGGTGAAGTTCTTGATGGGTAGATCGGGTACTTTGCTCTGGATCCAATTCAGCAGACGCTGCTTGGGCGTAGGGCCGCCTTCGCTGGGGGTGGGCTCCTCTCCTTCCCACATGGGCATGGAGATGGAGTAGTGCAAGATGAGCGTCCATATCAGGCCCAGGATCAGCTTCAGCTTCTTGTCCACAATGTCTGTGCTGTCTGCACACACAAGAAAAAGAGACTGTTACGAGCTATCTATGGTTATGTGAAGTGAAAAGATGTTTCAGAAATTATAGTAATAAATGATGACATGCACCATGAATTCCTTACAGCCACATGTACTTGCACATTGATGTCAGGCAAATGAATCACCATATGATGACTAATTTTGGTCCTAATTCTGTAAATATGTGTCGGTAAGGGATATTTTTCTAAAAGTGTCGATAATGGATTTCTGTGATGTGTTCTGCTGCACCTACACATTATTGACAACTGCCAAAAAAGTATTAAATTACATTTTGTTTCTCTGAAACTGAATGAGAATAGCTGAATACGATGAAAGCAACTTTTGTGATGTAGAAAAAGACACAATACAGCCATCATCTGCAGTATGGCTGTTTCTCAAATCTTTCTGGATGGAGCTAGAAAGAGTTTTAAAGAAAAATGTCTGCACTGTCAGAAAACATCACTCAATGTGGAACTGGGTTTTATTTGAAACAGATGAAACAAACAAACAAACAAAAACAGATCAACTATTTGATATATGGGAAATTTTACAAACACAAATGCAGAACAAATAAGACAAAACCTTTTCTTACAACATTTGGGGGTGAAATGAGGCACAGATACATGATAGAACAATGTGTTCATTTATAAGTGACATGACTGTGCTTCTTTTTATGAAAAACACACACACACACACACAGACACACACACACAGACACACACACACAGACACACACTAAAAACCAGACAAACTGTAAGTATAACCTTCACACTACAGATAATAAAACCTCTTTTTTTTTATGAGCAAGATTACAGAGTCACATTCCCCGACGTCTATGTGGTCATTTGAATGCAAAGATACACCAATGTCAAGCCCAAATGCCACACCAAGGAAAACACACTGGAATGCTGAATAACCAGCTACAGTAGTACCCACACCCACAGTGAACAAGTCAGGTGTGAAACTGAAAGTATGCTGCCATGGGTGGAAACAGGTGAGCCTGAATTAGTGAAAGACTATTTGAACTTTAAAACAGAGATTCAAGCAGCATCATTACTACAGGTGAGTGTGAATTGGTAAAAGACTATTTGCACTTTAAAACAGAGATTCAAGCAGTATCATAATACTTTATGGTAGTTTTACGTGAAAAAAAAGATGGCATGTATGCATGTGTGCATGTCTGTGAATCAGGCCACACAAAGATTTGATCAATGTGTATGCAGCAAAACCATGCCAATCTCTGGAAGTGTGTGTGGTACCTCATAGTAATGATAGTCATAATACATCACTCCAATAGCAATCTAAACGAAAATCAAGCATCACCTGTTTATAATTAGCTAGTTTGACTCTCAGACTTCCAATCTATTTTCCTCTTTTTTCTAACATTAATATTACCAAATGCAAGCTACATTTTGATTATCTTAGAGGTATGAAAAGGTGACGTTTTCACACATTCGGCTGGGTGGATACTCTGACCAATCATCAATGTTCAACGCGCAGACTTTTTCCAAAGACTCTTCAAAAATAGAGTCTTGAACAGGTTGTAAAATCAATCGTCTGCTAGCTCCTTCATTACGCTTTCCCCCATTACACTTCAGGAACACCAAATACGAATTTCATGATACACCTGTATTACATAACCTCAAATATCACAAAGTTCAGAAGAAGAAGAAAAAACGCAAACTTTACGAACCGAATCCTACACATCGAACTTTTCGTACCGGTACCACGATTCTTGCAAGGGGGAACAATGTTTGGTTTATTATGACATAACTCTACAGGGAGCAACGCTGTAACCACGGATACCATACAGACATAAAGCAGTGGCTTTAGATTCAGCGGAGGTAATGCAGCCCAACCCCAATCGTATTATTGAGATCTGTACCTCCATGTACTGGCTTCGTTGATATGCCTACACATCAGCAGCCAACTGTGCCATCTTCACCTCTCTCTCTCTCTCTCTCTCTCTCACGGTTTGTTCCTTGCATTCAGTCAATTCCACACGCGCTCCTCCCAAATCTTTCAGCAATATCTAGCAGATTCCATCAAGTGTAAATGATCGACTATGCTTCCAGACAGAACAAATAATATTACAAACATTGCTTAATTAATGCTGAAATGAAGCGTGGTGAATGCATTTACCTCCATAGAGGTAACAGTAATATGGCCTACATAGATAAGCTCTCCTCACACACACACACACACACACACACACACACACACACACACACACACACACACACACACACACTTACACTCACTCACACACACACACACACACACACCACACACACACACAACACACAACACATTAGCTGCAATATCAGGCACAATTCAGCAGCATCCAATTAAGTGATAACGATGATTAAATGAAGAATGTATATTCCCACGGCCCTCCAGACCCTGGGTGAAAGCCAATAAGCTGATGCTCAGTCCACATCAACGCATATTTCCGGATAAAAGTGGTATGATGGAAAAGACAGGGCAGCACACTAAAGACGGTACCCCCCCCCCCCCCCAACACACACTCCATACCTCATCCCCACCCCTCACCCCTGTCCCCGGGCCTAAATTCCAATTTTGCATTCTTTTGTTTTCGGGCTATTTTGAACATTCATTTGCATTAATATAGATTCTCTACGAGCATGCACTTATATGACTGTAAACCCCCCTCCACCCCACCCCCTTGGCAAGGACTGAATGTACAAATGCATTAACGTTTAAGCCACTACCCTCGAAATTTCTCTCTCTCTCTCCCCCCCCCCCCCTTTTGTGTGTGTGTGTTGTGTGCATGCGTACGTTGTGGGTGTGTGTGTGTGTGTGTGTGTGTGTGTGTGTGTGTGTGTGTGTGTGTGTGTGTGTGTGTGTGTGTGTGTGTGTACACCTGTACATGCATGCATGCGTACGTGTGTGTGTGTGTGTGTGCGTGTGTGTGTGTGTTACACATGTACATGCATGCATCATTGCGTGTGTGTGTGTGTGTGTGTGTGTGTGTGTGTGTGTGTGTGTGTGTGTGTGTGGTGTGTGTGTGTGTGCGTGTGTGTATGTGTGTATGTCTGTCTGTCTGTCTGTCCGTGTGTGCGTGCAAGACTTCGTTTCTGTTAGTCTGCAAACAAAGGCAACAGTCACCGTTTCTAATGTCACATTGTCACCAGTGTGGACTAATACATAACCAAGACTTCCAAAGTGTCAACATGTGCCTTAGCCCGCTCTTCAACTAAACTCACGATACATTTGGTCCGGTAAAAGACGAATACAGGCGATTTATTGTTACGCAAAGACACGCCACTTCGTACAGTACGTATATTCAAAAATCCTCGCTCACAAATATACATAACAAAAATTATAAACCTCTCTCTCTCTCTCTCTCTCTCTCTCTCTCTCTCTCTGTAATTATATACATGTACATGTATATATATATATATATATATATAATATATATATATATATATATATATGTATATATATGTATGTATATGTGTGTGTACACACACACACACACACACACACACACACACACACACACACACACACACACACACACACACAGTACATACATATGTATAATACATACACAGAACATAAAACGCTCCCTCTCACAGAGACGACAGAATAGAGACACTCTACAGACGTCCACCTTTGTCAGACGAGCCTTAAAATTTGTACGACAAAGTGGCAAAAGCCAGACGACCACATCCTGTACTGTGGTTAGTATCTAACAAGGCATCATTATGTGACCCGACATTTAGTCACAGCTTTCAACGGTCCGTAGAAACGGTTAACCTTGCAGCCACGGAGCAACAGGACCCTACCCATTATCTCTCATTATCCCCGTGTCGGTTATCATCATCTCCTGCAATTTTTGTCGCGGGGATTATTAGAGTTATATACGTAGTCCTGTATGTAGGCTGAGGTGTACAGCGCCCATAGCCCATGAAGACGGGTTTCGTAGCGCTCTCTCTCTCTCTCTCTCTCTCTCTCTCTCCTCCTCTCTCTCTCTCTCTCTCTCTCTCTCTCCATATATATATATACACATGTGTGTGTGTGTGTGTTGTGTGTGTAGACAGACAGATAGATAGACAGATAGATAGATAGATTGATAGATAGATTGATAGACAGACAGATAGATAGATCTGTCTGTCTGTCTGTCTGTCTGTCTGTGTGACTGTCTACCTACCTCCGAGAGTTATTAATATATGTTGTTCGGATGGATGCTGTATATAGGCGTTCTCTCTCTCTCTCTCTCTCTCTCTCTCTCTCTCTCTCTCTCTCCACACACACACACACACACACACACACACACACACACACACACACACACAACACACGTACGTGAAAAGCAATCCCATGAACAAATCCATTGTCAACAACATTTTATGCAGACGCGTGGGTGGACAATACACACCCTGAAACGCGGCATGGGGGTGAGGAATATAACACCAATGATCAACTTTAACAGAAAGGTAGGAGAATTCAAACACAACATCAAACTGCACTGGAGGGAAGAGACAGAGAGAAAAAAAAACAACTAAACCATCATCATCTAAGTATTAGTATGCAAACGTATGCCATACTGCAACAGTGTAAAACTAGTTTACAACCTGATTACGTCAAGTTCTATTCAAGACATACCTCCCCCCTCCCCTCATAACAATTTTCGTGGTAAACATTCAAAGATATAATGGGGACAGAATAACAATGAGAAGGGATGGAGATGGTTCACATTTCGTGGGTGGGGAGTTATCGGTACTTCGCTGAACTGAGTCCTACAGCTCCTATATGGGCGAACCATTCAAACTGAGAGACAGACAGAAGTGGAAGGGTGGGGGGAAGACTAGAGAGAGACATGAAGACAAAGACAGACGAGAGAGAGAGAGAGAGAGAGAGAGAGAGAGAGCCAGCCAGCCAGCCAGCCAGCCAGAGATCAAAACAGAGAAATGGCAGAAACTTCCAGACAACTCAATTCAGCCCTTCGAACAGTGAGGAAGCGAGGGAAAGGTGTTCAAATTACAACAGATTCCAGATTAAACTCTTTTGGGGTTACAGATTTATCTTCATCTAGTCATGTGGCGTATTAATAGATATACGCACAGTATATTATCCAACAACAACCAGACCGCTGGTGGATGAGGGAAAGATACTGGTTGGAAGAATTGTCACGAAACTGCTGCACTAAAATCGGTTCGTTTCCAAGTACAAGCATGTATGGTCGTTACCTGGTCGAGGTGGGAGGAGAGGCAAAAATGCTGTCTCTTCAATCAGAGGGAGGATTTGAATTTGTCAAAACGGCAGTGATATTGCGGCCGGCGCGGCGTAAGTACTATAAAATTGACCATAAAAGGCAACAGTGTACTCCACCTCTGCTCACTTGCTCACTCTCTCTCTCTCTCTCTCTCTCTCTCCTCTCTCTCTTCTCTCTCCCACCCCCCACCTCGAGTCGCGCGAGGCTCGGCAGTCTAGCTGCACCGACCACATTCCTTACAGACACGTCTTCACACCCACACACCCGCCGTCATTGCTGTGCCCGCGAACAACTCCCTTACGACCAACCCGCCATGAAACCGGCAGATCCAACATTTATTCATAAAATTTCAAGGAAAAGTAGGACAAATTTCGACCGGCATATCACACAAAATGTGTGTATCTGATTTCTTTAAAAAATAAAAAATAATAATAATAATAATAAAAAGACGGGGGGGGGGGGGGTAGGGGGCGGTGGGACTGGCCATAGTTCCGGGGTATACCACTTCACCCAGTTGGTCTTCCTAATCTGATCATATCCGTTCATCCCAGGCTTTTACAATAATTTCCTTGACTTTGAACTTGTTTGTCAATCAGACTAATACAGGTAGGCTACATTTATCGTTAATGTATGGTTTGATGTAGGAGTTTTACTATCAACCACTTGCCTGGTACAATTACATGAATGTGTATATAATTCCTTTCATTGTCGGTGACAGACATCACTACAGTCACCACAAGAACTGGAACTAGACCAGCGACAGATATTTCACTTTTACAATACCTAAAAGGTTAGATTTTTCGTTAAACGAATTTCAATAGCAGCTTCAAAAGCAAAAACGATAATCAAAACAGCAGAACACTCAAACATTCAAAATCCAACCGAATCGTATGTACAATTCTTTCTTCTTACTGACACAAAAAAAAAAAAGAAAAGAAAAGAAAAGAAATGTGTATGGATGACACATCAACAGAGCTGTGTACAATACGTCCAATGTACAGTTATATCCAATGAAAATATTTATGTTGTGTAGAAATGTGTGTGTGACATACGCACATAAACGAAAATCACTCATGTGACACAAGCAGCACGCACGGAACCATTCAATATCGTACCTCTGCTTCGTATTCATCGACTGAAAAGCACAGTCAGCATTTTCTTTGCTACTTCAATCTTTCTAACTCAAACTATCCTTTCACTGTATTCTGTTGTATTGTGCCAGTTATGACAGCTTTCAAAACAAGACATGAAAGACGCCAAAGCCCTTCAAACTATTAGCAAATAAAACGAAACACACACACACACACACACACACACACACACACACACACACACACACACACACACACACACACACACACACATCCGCACACATCCATGCAGGCAGACACCGATAAAAGATCAAAAAAGATGAACAACAGATGTAAATAAATTCCGATATCATCACCATTTTTCTACACCAGATTAGCTAACTGAGATATCATGTTTTTTCTTTACTTGTTAATTCAAAGGCTTGTTGTTTCATTAATTCCTTCTTTGTTCATTTCAGAGGTTTCAACAAAAGTAAATGGAATTATTACGGGACGACAGGCGCGTTATACACAAACAGTAATAACAGATTTACATCACGGTATGTGTGCCTCTGCGTGTGTAGATCTGCATCTGTATATATATATATATATGTATGTATGTATATAATATTATGCGTTCAGACATGCTTTGGGGGAAAAATCAAAGTAAACGCAGGACAAATTCAAACTGAATGCCAATATTGTCTACACAACACCTGAAAACACATCTAAACCCCATATAAAACAGAAAAAGGGAAAAAGGCAAACTCTTGCTAGTACGGTACTTCACACAGGTAACGCCTGTCCGGCTTCAGTACACAGGTGAGTCATGTCCAACCAGTAACTGCAAGACGACAAAGCCTTCATATTCAACGACCATGAAATAATCAGGGAGACAGGCATTTTTCTTTTGGAGGGAGGTGGGGGGGATCCTAAGAAAACAGCCTTACCCTGGTAGAGACCGAAGTGAAAATAGATCACCAGTGGATAAAAAACTTCTCTTCCCCGAAATATTTTCAATCCCTCCTCTGTTTTAACTGATAAGGTAATCGATATTCCTTAACCCCGAGGGGGCTGTGATTCAAATTTATATTGCTTATAGCCCAGCCGACTACTACAGCCATATCAGGGCTCAAGTTCAAGTTCATATTGCTTATAGCCCAGCCGACTACTACAGCCATATCAGGTTCAAGTTCACACTGCTTATAGCCCAGCCGACTACTAGAGTCATATCAGGGCTACTAGAGTCATATCACCACGCCAAAAACAACAACCAGGTTAACAAAAAAGACAAAAACCATGCTTATCGTTAACGGGGACGGTGATCAGCGAAAAAACTTCCACTTTTTCTGAGGGCTAGCATTTCCTGTCACTCTTTATCTTCCTAAACCCCTGAAGAGTGTCAGGTACCAATTTATAGCTGGGTGGACTGGATGCCACACGCACTAAGTTTTGTCGGGCCAGTATCAAACCTGCGCAAACCCCGACAGGCAGACTGCAGGGCGAGAGCTCTCTACCTCTCTACCAACTGAGTCTCCTTCAAACCTGTCTTATCTACATTCAGTATATATCCAAGTGAAAACGGACCATCATTCTTCAAGTGATAATAGACCCACCATTAGAGGACGACAACCCCGAAGACTTTCCAATCTCAGCTTATCTGGTGTACATTCATGTTTCTGAAATGTGGTCTCTTTATCGCCGGGTAGTTGAGGGCCGTGTGGTATATTGTGTATGTTGACACTTCAAAATTGGAAAAGGGTAAAGAGAAGATGGAGTAAAGATGTTGAAAAATGGATAATGAGTGTGTGTGTGTGTGTGTGTGTGTGTGTGTGTGTGTGTGTGTGTGTGTGTGTGTGTGTGTGTGTGTGTGTGGTGCGTGCGTGCGTGCGTGTGTGTGTGTGTGTGTGTGTGTGTCTGCGCGCGCGCGTGCGTGTGTGTTTGTGTTCATGCATGCTAATGTCTACAGACGCATGCATATGTAAATAATTACACTTCCGTTCACAACCAGTTTACAATAACACCAACACACACAAACACAAAGAAGAGAGAGAGAGAGAGAGAGAGAGAAAGAGACACAGAGAGAGAGAGCGAGACAGAGAGACAGACAGACAGACAGACAGACAGACAGAGCCTACTGACATGAGTACACGTTCCTTGAGCCACGGTCTCAAGACCCACTGACCGATCAACCACGCCCCTCCTGTCCAACAAGGGTTTCGTTTCACCCGTCCCATACACACCCTACAACGCTGATAACCCCCTACAAACGACACAGACAAGTGACAGAGAGACTCAAAGACACACACACCACACACACACACACACCACACACACACACACACACACACACACACACACACACACACAACACACACACACACACACACAATGACAGAGACAGAGAGACTCCCAGACACACATAATGATAGAGATGGCAGATTCAGACACACAATGACAGAGACGGAGAGACTCAGAGACACACACATAAATGACAGAGACAGAGAGACTCAGAGACACACACATACAATGACAGAGACAGAGACACACACACACACACACAATGACAGAGACAGAGCGACTCAGAGACACACACACACAATGACAGAAACAGAAAGACTCACACACACCACACACAATGACAGAGACAGAGAGACTCAGAGACACACACACAATAACAGAGACAGAGACTCAAAGACACACACACATACGACAGAGACAGAGAGACTCAGAGACACACACATACAATGACAGAGACAGAGAGACTCAGAGACACACACACACAATGACAGAGACACAATGACAGAGACAGAGAGACTCAGAGACACACACACACAATGACAGAGACAGAGAGACTCAAACACAAACACACACAATGACAGAGACAAGAGCACTCAGAGACACACACATACAATTCAAGACAGACAGACACACACACACACACACACACACACACACAACACACACACACACACACACACACCAGCAGCATGCGCACACACACACACAATGACAGAGACAGAGAGACTCAAAGACATACACACACACAATGACAGAGACAGAGAGACTCAAAGACATACACACACACAATGACAGAGACAGAGAGACTCAAAGACATACACACACACAATGACAGAGACAGAGAGACTCAAAGACATACACACACACAATGACAGAGACAGAGAGACTCAAAGACATACACACACACAATGACAGAGACAGAGAGACTCAAAGACATACACACAACAATGACGAGACAGAGAGAGAGACACATACACACCTGGACATCGTCCCCATAGTCCTCTTCCCCTCCCTAATCTAATCGGAGTTCACCTCAATTATCCCCGTGTCATCCTTTTGTGTGTTCTGGACCCTTGTTCGAGATACCTGTAGCAGCCCATGTCTTGGACTTTTCTCTTCCTAGGCATTCCCATCCACTCCATATAAAAGCACACTGTATTTATGCTTTTGTGCGTAACTTACAGAAAGCTTTACCATTACACGTAGGCACACATGCTCTCTCCTCTCTCTCTCTCCTCTCTCTCTCTCTCTCTCTCTCTCTCTCTCCTCTCTCTCTCTCTCTCTCCTCTCTCTCTCTCTCTCCCTCTCTGTCACACACACAACACACACACCAGACCAGACCAGAGAGACATAATTATGGACACAGAGAGATAGAGAAGGCATGAGATTCCACCTCGCTACAGACCCCACGTAAAACACTGTGTCAAGAAGATGCACAAAGTAATGTAGGTCTGTACGGTGTCCACACGAGTATTAAACACTCTTACTCTGGTCTACTTAACAGTTACCCTCTCAGTTAAAGTTACCCTTTCAGTAAGAATAAAGATACACTAGGAAAGGTAGTACTGTGGTGTCCACCCCCAACAACTTTTTGCTACTCGCACTACAGTTTCAGTTTCTTCAATTTCTCATGATAATGTCTTCGTACTCGGAATGAATTCCATATGCACTAACATCACAGGTGCCATGCGCTGGAGAAGATCCAGAATGATCACAGCACAAGCCTTAAGCCTACACATACACCCACGAGCTGGCCAGGTCCTGAGGTCCTACCTAGATAGTGCCATAACCCTGGGGTCGTAGGGGAGTGAGGTGGCAGAGACCTCAACTTTTCCCGGGCCAGCACAACGAGGACGGCGCCAATCCCCTCTCCCTCGCATTACGTGTATACACAAGTTCAAGTACCTGAATTCGTTGTGTTCAGTTGGAAGTACACTCAAGTATCTTGAATTCGCTGTGTCCAATTGGTCACTCTTTATCAATATAACCTAGTATCTGTCTTCATTCAACGTGTTAGCGACTTACAACTGCTACATGGGTTCAGACAGTCAAGGTCTCTTCTCTGCAATCTGTGTGTGGGTGTGAGCTTCGACAGTGTAGCTGGCTGGGTGGCAGAGGGAGGGAGACAGACAGACAGACAGACACAGGCAGTTATGTATGCGTCTGATACCGCTTATGCCTATAGTGCATAGTAGCAATTCCAGTTTTCTCAAGCCAGCGCTCCGCGTCAACGAATTTCTACATGCATTAAATATTGCAAATGCCATGCGATATAGGGGGCTGGTGGGGGGGGGGGGGGGGGGCGATGCCCAAATAACTGTTTTTCTCAGACAGTCGCTTCCTGGCAAAGGTACAACAACAAAACACACCAAAAAAAACTTAACTTGAATGCAATTTTTGACGTCATTCACCATATAAAAACCATCCGTTATTTTTGCTATGCAAAAACACGCTTAGTATAATTGCCACGATCCGTCTGCATCCTTTTTCCATCACATGGCATTTGCAGTGTCAGTGGAAATATTCCGAGCGCTGAGACATTGTCTTGATAAAACAGAAAACTGAAACTGAATGCCGTGCAAACAAAAGACCACATACTATTTTCCTCGTTTGCTTGTGAAATCCATGTTGTTTCTACAGAAATAACAGCAACAACAGTAACACACACACACACACACACACACACACACACAACACACACACACACACACACACACACACACACACACACACACACACACACAACAACACCACATCTTTTCAACCAAACTTGAAATCTCTGGTTCAACCAGAGAAAATAAGGGTTACACCTCAGGTTTACATCTCGAGTTCAATTCATCTGAGCTATGTGTTCGAGCAGTGGACAAGGAATGAGAACTCGGGGACCACACCTCGCCTGATCCCCTATCGCCAGCAAATGACATTAACCCTTTCACTCCACAGCCTGTCCATAAGCTGCAAAAACTTAACCCTTTCACTCCTTCACCCTATCCACCAGCTTCCTGCATGAAGCTGGTGGATAGGGTGAAGGAGTGAAAGGGTTAAATTTTTGCTTTGCTGCCATTGCTGGTAGATAGCGAGAGGGAGTCAAAGGGTTAATGCCCATGGTCCTGTAGCTGATCAGGTCCACTGAAGTAAAGACTGTGTGGTCATGTCACAACCTCTGTCACTTCATTCTCCTTTCCCTTTTTCCTTCGGCTTCAAATGTGTCACTAATTAGCAAAGCGTGTTCCCCTTCGTGGACATAAATAATAGAGATCAAAATTCAAACCGTCGATGGGCTGTTCCTGCTCTCTCGTCAGTTCTCTCTCTCATTAAATGTTTTTGGTTCAATGCTGATATGTAGATTGACGACGTTAAGTTCAGACATGACTTATAGCCATTAATTTCTGTCGTTGCAAAATAATTTCTCTCTCTCTCTCTCTCTCTCCTCTCTCTCTCTCTCTCTCTCTCTCTCTCTCTCTCTCTCTCTCTTGTGTGTGTGTGTGTGTGTGTGTGTGTGTGTGTGTGTGTGTGTGTGTGTGTGTGTGTGTGTGTGTGGTGTGTGTGTGTGTGTGTGTGTGTGTGTGTGTAAGAGAAAGAGAGAAAGAGAGACTGTGTGTGTGTGTGAATATGATGAAGTCACTCTCGCAAGTCTGTCTTCTTTCTGCGACATCCACCCCCCTCCCCACAACTCCACCCACACCTCTCAACTAACAAACCCACTCCATAAACATACCCAGGATGAACAACAGCAAGACAGCACAGAGCGTAGAAAAAAAAGAGGCTTAGAAGAAGAAGCTTCTTTCTAACCCCGTGTGCATGACAGTCTCCAAGCTTTCCTCTAGTATTATTATAGCCTGAGTGCTGTGTCATTAAAATCGCATCAAGCCTTCTGCCCCCCTCCCCCCCCCCCCCCCCCCCACACACACATTTTGTTTCACTCGTACGATTGTTCAAGGACGTCTTGTCTGTGGGAGGCATACCACCGCTGCAATGTAGTAGTACTAGCTGTTACACAAAGGTAAAGACTGTCCTAATAACTTTGAGGTCTTTGGGGAGAGAGGTGATGTGGTAGAGATTTCAACTTTCCTCGGGAGCAGCGTTATGAGGGTGAAGCCCATCTTCTCGCCCTCGCGGCTTTATCTTTCCCCAACTGTGGACAGGGTCAGGAACTCGTTTACAGCTGTGGGACTGGAGGTCCCAAATACAATTTTTTCTTCAGTTAGACTCGAGTCTACGCAGTCAGACAGGAAGGAAGGACAGCTTCCTTGAACACGAGACAAACAAGGTGACTGAATGAGAGAGAGAAAAAAAAAGCCGATATATGAAAACACCGGTAATGATCGATAGACAGTTCCTCAATACGTGATCGACACTCGCCTCAGACAAATTGCTGACTCTTCTGACAGTCATTTCGATTTACAGCCACTGTAAACTGGGTCAGTGTCTCAGTTCTTCACGCGTATGACAGGACAGTGGACATCCATCAACTTGCACGCTTCGACGATGACTACGCACGCGTAAATAATGACCATTACACATACAGCACGATACTAAGCGCTAGACTTTTTCCAAGGTTTCACAGACACGCAGAACTTCTATCAATTTCTATTTCTTGACTTTCAAAGGATTCCTGAACTTTGGTCAATATTTTTATTTCTAGACTTTCAAAGGATTCCTGAACTTTGTCAATTTCTATTTCTAGACTTTCAAAGGATTCCTGAACTTTGTCAATTTTTATTTCTTGACTTTCAAAGGATTCCTGAACTTTGTCAATTTTATTTCTAGACTTTCAAAGGATTCCTGAACTTTGTCAATTTTTATTTCTGACTTTCAAAGGATTCCTGAACTTTGTCAATTTCTATTTCTAGACTTTCAAAGGATTCCTGAACTTTGTCAATCTCTATTTCCGACTTTTAAAGGATTCCTGAATTCTGTCAATTTCTATTTCTAGACTTTCAAAGGAATCCTGAACTTTGTCAATTTCTATTTTTAGACTTTCAAAGATTCACACAAACACGCAGAATTTTGCCAATATCTATTTCTTAGTGTCAGGATAATTTTTCTTTCAGGCCTTGATAGGCGTCTCGATCTCTTTGACAAGAAAGGAATAAAAAGCGGGAAAAAAGTAAATTGTGACAGTTCTCTTGACAACTCGTGAAATAAAAATAAAGTACATTATTGTTTCCCGATTCCTCCCTGCAACACACTCACGACAATTATTTAAAGTCCAGAGTATCTCCCGTTATGTCTGGTATGTGAAGGCAACATATGAAAGTGGTGTTCACGCGTGTGAATGACCTATACAAAGATAACGGAATAACACCTGAATAACTAGAAGGCGCTATACTTGAAATTTAAAGCCGATTACTTGTTTGTACGTGTAATAGTGTATACAAGAGACGATGTACTCGGAATGTAACCACTTTTTTTTTCCACGTACAGGTCTTTCAAGTTCATAGTTCATACTGCTTAAGCCCAGCCGACTGCTAGAGCCATATCAGGGCTAACACCACGTCAAAAGGTACGGATTTTAACATATGTAGGAGTTTGCTTATAGCCCAGCCGACTGCTAGAGCCATATCAGGGCTAACACCACGTCAAAAGGTACGGATTTTAACATATGTGAGTTTGCTTATAGCCCACGACTGCTAAGCATATCAGGCTAACACCACGTCAACAGTACGGATTTTAACATATGTAGGACTTTGCTTAAGCCCAGCCGACTGCTAGAGCCACATCAGACACCACGTCAACAGGTACAGATCTTTACCATAATTATGTAGGACTTTGCCTTGTCTAATTTGAAAAATGGGTAATAATGTAACACAAAATGGCTTGACAATACGCTTGATATTTTTTTTCTCTGTCTATCTGAAGCCTACTTTACTGAATCCACTAAGAATGAGTCAGATTTTCCTTGCTATCTCTGTGACACAAGCCAAACATCCGATCTCTCTCGAACTCCAGACGAAAAACCAAACTGTGGGCGAAAACTGTTATCAGTTTAGTGGACTGCCAATGTTGCACTGGTGTGTGTGTGTCAGTGCATGTGTGTGCGTATGTTAGTGTAATGTGTGTGTGTGTGTGTGTGTGTGTGTGTGTGTGTGTGTGTGTGTGTGTGTGTGTGTGTGTGTGTGTGTGTGTGTGTGTGTGTGTGTGTGTGTAATAAAGCACCAAAAAGAGGACAAGGTGATCTTTTATTTTATTTTATTTATTTATTACTACTTATTTATGTATTTATTTGTATGTTTGGTTTTAATGGCAGACAAACCATATGGACAATCCTTCCCTCTTTTCGTGATACTGATAAGGCATGCCCACACAACTGCCGTCGTCATTTTTTCCCTCGAGTTATTTAAAAATTGGTAATGGATACATGTAAAACACAAAGAACAGTTCCTGACATAGTCGACTTACACTGTTTCGATGGACTTGCTTTCCGATAATGTAACCAGGGCATTAAATCTGACAATAAACCATGACCCAAACTAGGAAAATCTTGCATACATCAATAAACAGACCAATGAGAGAGAGAGACAGACAGACAGACAGACAGACAAAGACAGAGGGAGAGAGAGAGGGAGGGAGGGGGAGAGAGAGAGATCCAACGCACCCACCCCCTCTCCTTTAACAAAAGAAAGCAGAGAATTGAATGAATTCTGTCAACGTCAGGAGAGAAAGACTGGGTACTAATTCAAAATGTGCCTCGTCTACTGATCTACACAGGCACCTCAAACCCGCCCACAATCACCACCAAACAGGAACATCCTCGCCCTTAACATAAAACGACATTCCATTTCCCATACAGGACAGATCTTTTAATTCTCCTCTACACAACTTATGAACTCTCACGAAAAGAGGTTCACTACAATATCAATTATTCTGTTTCAGACATGGGATTTTTAATCCCAATTTTGTTTTTAAGTCGTCTTCCAGGAATCTACACAGTTTATTCAAAAAAACAAACAAGAAAGAGATTCCAGTGCAAGAATAATCTTTCTCTGCTTCTGCGAATATTGTGGACAATGGGCCATGTACTGCAGATGTCATTCCTCAGAGTCCATTTCTCTAGTTGCTTTGCGCTGAACTCTAAAGTCTTCTGTGACATAAACTTTTTCTAAAAAACAAAAAAACAAAAACAAAAACAAAACAAAACAAAATAAATAAATAAATGAAAAAAAAATAAAGAAAAAGCCTCGGTAATACATTCCATGTCTAATAACTATCAAAGGCTATCTGAGGTTTAGAGGATATGTAACAGAGCAAACGTACATGCTGGGGAAAAACTGAACGGGGCTTCTTAAACAAAATCACCTGTTCAGAAGTTTTCTTCTCTTTGATGATGTGTCCCCCCCCCCCTCCTCCTCCTCCCTTCCTTACTGTGCAAGTGTTCTCATCCCCACCATGACTACCGCCTGCCTCTCTCTCTTTCTCTGTCTGTCTATCTGTCTGTCTATCTGTCTGTCTGTCTCTCTCTCTTTCTCTCTCTCACACACACACACATACACACACAGAGGCCTCTCTCTCTCTCTCTCTCTCTCTCTCTCTCTCTCTCTCTCTCTCTCTCTCTCTCTCTCTCTCTCTCTCTCTCTCTTTTAGTTCTCTCGTATACGATCGCGTTTCGTATTTTGCCGTCGCATACAAATATGCATATACACTGATGTATAAACTACAAAGGTGTGTGGGTCCATTACTTAACATAAAGGGGAGACGGAGAAAAGTAGCGGTGAGAGGGAGGGGTAGATGGAGGGCTTAGAAAATGCAGTGAGTATGAGGAAAATGTAATCTATCCAAAGAAAACTGTCGACAAGACATGGATAATTATACTTTTACGACTCGGCAATAGACGTACGTCTGCCCTGGATAGGGCTACCACTCAGTCGTAGTAACTCTTTATCCCAAGGCTCCCCCCTCTCTCTCTCTTTCTCTCTCTCTCTCATCGCTCTCTCTCCTCACACACACACACACACACACACACACACACACACACACACACACACACACGTACACACACACACACATCACATTACATCACATCACATCACATCACACCAGAGAGGAGGGGTGTTAGGCTCGAAAGAAGAGAGACAGACTGACACAGAGAGACAGACAGACATAGACACAGAGACACAAACAGAGACAGACAGAGAGAGACACAGAGAGACAGAGACAGACAGGGAGAGACAGACACAGAGAAAAACAGAGATAGAAAGACAGACACAGACAGACAGACAGGCAGACACAGACAGAGAGACAGCCACAGACACGCACACAGAAACAGGCACAGAGAGACAGACACAGAGACAGACAGACACAGAGAGACAGACACAGAGACAGACACAGAGACTGACACAGAGACAGACACAGAGACTGACACAGAGACAGACACAGAGGCAGACAGACACAGAGTCAACCACAGAGAGACAGAGACAGACAGACAGAGACACAGACAGACAGGCCGAGACAGAGACGGAAAGACAAAGGAGGAGATGAAGAGACCTAAAGAAAGAAAACAGCACAGCAGACTACACCCAGGCAATATGACGAAGACTATCTACGTACGTTGAGACACAGTCGACACCACTTCAAAAGACCTTTTCGGCGACAGTGTCAACACTGATATTACAAATTACACCCTGGTATAAATCATGTACAAGACTTATACAAATAGCACATAAACCTGAATACATCCGCTCAAAACATCAAGGCCAGTATCGTGTTCTAATCATCAGTAACACAGTCATGAAACCAACCATAAAACCCACTTGGCAAGAGTGCAGGCAGGCGCGCGCACGAGCACACACACACACACACATACATGCACGCACGCGCACACACACACACATGCACGCTCGCGCGCACACGCACGCACACACATGCACGCGCGCGCGCACACACACGCGCGCGCGCACGCATGCACGCACGCACACACACATAGCC
>CM060312.1:57919401-57929401 GCA_030674185.1 Monoplex corrugatus | reverse complement strand
TTTATTCGAACGAGTCCGTTCTTTGAACAAAACCTGTTGCTGACGTGAGGTAGCAAAACGCTCAACATTCATAAAAAATTTTAAAAAATTAAAAAAAAGAGGTGGGGGTAAGGGGTATCATGCATGCCGGACAAGAGAAGGGACTAGGCTGTAATGACAGCTTACGTATCACTGTGTAATGAACTTTTCAGGTCTACTTTCCGGAGGACGATTTTCAAAAGGTAATTTCAAAGACTATATCCGATATTCAGCTTCACACCTTAGATCTATCTAAACTGATGAGAAATATCCCCTGACTTAACACACACCTTATCTAAACTGATGTGAAATATCCCCTGACTTAACACACACCTTATCTAAACTGATGAGAAATATCCCCCTGACTTAACACACACCTTATCTAAACTGATGGAAATATCCCCTGACTTAACACACACCTTATCTAAACTTATGAGAAATATCCCCTGACTTAACACACACCTTATCTAAACTGATGAGAAATATCCCCTGACTTAACACACACCTTATCTAAACTGATGAGAAATATCCCCTGACTTAACACACACCTTATCTAAACTGATGAGAAATATCCCCTGACTTTAACAAACGAAAACAACGTCTGAAAGAGACCATAATAATGACAGAGGATTTGAGTCCACTCAGCCGTACACATCCTTACTACAAACACTTGAAGAAAAAACATACCCCTAGTCCAAGTTTCTGACCACGTATGACCTCACAACGACCTGCCTTGACCCAAGGCTTCTTTTACCAGGTGGTGACTAACTACCCAGCTATTGGCACGTCTCCACACAACGCGACAACTTGTCGCTGACACAACGCTTTTCCCGTCCGACATTGTAAGTTATCATGTACAACATAGGCGGACATCTCCACCGTCCTCGTGTAAACTATAAGAAAACACTGCCCCCGCAAAAACTCTTATCTGCTAAAATAACATTTTCAATGCGTTTCCTACCCAGGTATGCGCTTGTAAGTGAAAAATCCCTTCTACCTCCACCCAGTCTGGCACCAGACTATCGTAGGCGCGCCCTCGCATAATTCCATTTTGTAACTGATAAAGATATTCAATTAGTGCAGCCCGAAATTTCTGCTCGTGCGGTCAAGACCTTTATTCATCCTTGCACACACCTATCAAACGCTGATAAAATAACGCGTTCTTCGTGTTAATCCGCAGTGTGCATTATGATTTTCATAGCAGAGCGTGCCTGCATATTCCCTCGTCTGAACTCTCCAAAATAAATATCTTTTCAGTCGCAAAACTCCGGTGTGCAGAAGGCACGCACAACCCATCTGTTGTTGTAAACACGAACTTACAAAAGAAAAAAGACACACACAGAAATTCAAGTCCCTCCTAAAATGCACAGAAAGCATGTTGTGTTATGTGTACGCCCTCGTATATTCCCAGTGGTAAAAGGAAAACAAACATCCCTAATCCTTGCCTGACTACTCAAGCATGTTCCCATTATGGCTGGCAAAACAACGCTACAAAATTTAGCCTGAAATTACAGCGAAAAGTTTTCCCCTGTATTAGCACAATCTCATTCGTTTTGTACCAATACACACACACACACACACACACACACACACACACACACACACACACACACACACACACACACACACACAAACAAAACAAAAAACAGCCCGCGTAATTCAGATCTGGATTAACAAAATCCAAGTAAACAAGTACTGTTACTGAATACACACCCGCATTTATTCCTACTTCAGTCAAAGACCTTGCTGCTTCAGTTCAGCACATTCATTGACATCCGTCTCTCTCTCTCTCTCTCTCACTCTCAACCATTCTGCGAACAGATGTGCATCATGCAACGCTCTGCTGCACCCAAAGTACCAAGCATTTCCTGACTGGAACCATTCAAAGATTTTGGAGAATGTCCCGAGCCGGGGCCGCTGTACCAAGTTACAGGGGCGTCACGGTACTGACTGTGCTCGGTGAGTTGCTGAAGCAAATGTTTCCTTGTAGTAACCCTTTGACTCCGCACCCTAGCCACCAACAGCAAAACCTGAACCCTTTGATTCCTCACCCTATCCACCAGCTTCCTGCAGGAAGCTGGTGGATAGGGAGAGGGAATCAAAGGGTTAAGGTTTTGGTTTGCTAGTATGCTCGACAACGCAGGATGACGTGGAGGGTGCGGGAGTCAAAGGGTTAAACTAAGAAAATGAGAGAGACAAGAGAGAAACGAAACAGATACTAACCTCTTCGTCCTCTTTTGGAGAGAGAGAGAGAGGGGGGGAGGGGGAGAGAGGGAGAGGACAGACAGACAGACAAGACAGACAGAGAGACAGAGACAGACACAGAGACAGAGAGATAGAGAAGAGAGAGAAAATGAAACCTGCAGCGAGCAGGTGCCTAAAGTAGTGTTCGTCGCCTCTTGTCAGGAAAGGAAAAGCGTTGAGCAAACAAAAAGTCTGAATACACGTGTGCAAGCAGTGTGTACGACACGTGTCTGGGATCCCCGGCGATCCGTCAACGACAGCCACAACCAGCCTTCGGCACCGCTGACCGAGGGTTTCACATTACCGTGTCCGTTATACACGAAATCACGGACACAGAGAAAGGACGGTGGGAGCAAGAGGAGACATAAAAAACACATAGAGCTAAAGGGATAGAATGAAGAAGGATGGACAGTGAAAAATGAAGACTGAATACATACGAATGTTTCACCGTTTCATATTTTGTCGACCTATTCACTGGGGAATGAAGTGGGATAGTCGATTGGAGGAAAAAGCGATGACCAATAATTTACCAACATTTAACACAAAGACAGAGATCCGTTGTGTGTGTGTTGTGTGTGTGTGTGTGTGTGTGTGTGTGTGTGTGTGTGTGTGTGTGTGTGTGTGTGTGTGTGTGGTGTGTGTGTGTGTGTGTGTGCGTGTGCGTGTGCGTGAAGTCGGAACCTAATCGGTTAGTTTTGTCATAGTCCATCATCCCATCCCTCTTTTCTGGGCCTGGTAGACCCATGTGTTCGCTCACGACTTGCCCAATCGGTGCTGAAAACAACAACAAAAATTAATAAAAAATCTTTATTTCTCTTCTTCCTTTTTTTCTTTTTATCCATCTCGAAAATAAAAAAAATCTATTTCTTATCCCCCCCCCCCCCCACTTTTTTTTCTTTCTTTATATATATTTTTTTCTCCTTCTTTTGCCTCATCCTTCTTCATTGCAGCCGGGACTGACAGTGGTTTTGGGTTACGCTCTACGCGAGAAGTCTAAAACGAGCTGGAAGGACACAGCAGAACAGTGCCTAGGCACATACCCCTTGGCTTTATCCTCAGCTTAGGAGGCCCCCAAAGTGCAAGCCGAGACACATGCAGTGCGGTCGGCTAGTTGAACCTGCCAGCGAGGCCAAGTTCAAAGGTCTCGCGACATTCCAATATTGACAGAGTGGGCAACAACCCTCGGTCGTCTGAGCAACTAAATCTGTCCACACACACAGCAAACCAAGTGAAATGTTTGTCCTCACTCCTGTACAGCCAATTACATCCCCCACTTCCTTTACTTCTCTCTTTTTTCTCCCTTTAAAATCTCCCTTTTTGAGGAAAATAAAAGGAGGGGATAGGGAGATTATTTCATATCACCGGAGTGTGTGTGTGTGTGTGTGTGTATATATTATTGTGTTGTGTGTGTTTGTGTGTGTGTGTACATGTGTTGTGTGTAAGTGTGTGTGTGTGAGAAGAGAAAGAGAGAGGGAGAAGAGAGAGCCCAAAACACAGACAACAGACAGACAGAGAGAGAGAGAGAGAAGAGAGAGAGAGAGAGAGCCCTATCCAAAGCCTATTTTATGCCATTTGTCTAACAACCACTAAAAATAATATTATGTAGACTTCGTTTCTCACCTGCATGGAGATTTGCAATGAGAATTGTTTTTGGTGCAAACTAATACTCCTTTTGTTTCTGTCAATTCTTCTGTATTGAAAGATTACAGAATAGCTTTACTATCTTGTAACTTTCTCCACAAAAACGAGGAGGTAGGACGCACTGTTTTTAGAATCAAACTGTAGCTTCTACGTTCAAAATAAAGTGAAAATGATTCGTTTAAAATAACTTCAATAAGAATTTCCCGAGTGTCTTAGGACGAATCTTCACCGAAGTTGGGCAAAATTTCTAGTCCATAGGGAATTCATCGAACATTAATTTGAAAAGGCAAGATCTACTATTTAGGTCACAAAAGAAAGTTCATGGGTTTCCCACTCCCCCCCCCCTCTCTCTCTCTCTCTCCTCTCTCTCTCTTCTGTCTGTCTCCTACAATTCTGGTTATAAATGAATTTCAACAAGTTTGATTTTTGATTAATCGTTTTGCCTACTGTGCATGAATGATTGAGATTTGTCAATTTTCAAAGCATTCAACAAACACCACGGCTGTCAAGATTTTGATACTTGGATCTTCTTCAGGCTTTGTCAATTTTCATCAAAAGTTCCCACAATGTGTTCGAAGAAGATGTTATAAGTAAAGTTTCTGCTCAAAATACAGTTCAGAGATCACTTTACCACCTTTTTCTGCCACCGTCCTTAGCGAATGCACACCATTTTATTATACTCTAAATCTATGCTATCTGAAACTTACGTCTCCTTCCGACACACACGTGCGTGTTGTACCTTTCGTCTGTTTGGGGCTTTTTTTCGCTACACATTTAGGCAAGAGCTATAAAAATGTCCTCGCGGCGTCCATAAAAGAGGAAAGACAACGCCACGTGAAGTATTTGCCCGAAGTCTCGTGGTGAAAGAACGCATATAACTTTGTACAACTTGACGAATGATTATGTTCTTCATCATGAGGAAACTTTCCTTGAGGCTCTCAACACCGTCACGTAAATGCAGTGAAGCCTGAAAATTTCTTCTTTATATTTTGATTACTTTCTCACATCTTCCTTCAAGAAAGATTCAAGATCAGATCTTTTCTTCCTTTATTATAACCCCCCCCCCCCCCCCCCCAAAAGTGATTATATTTAACGAGCGAACATCTGCAACCTTGCCTTTTGCATGTAATTAAAGGAAGTGAATATAACTTGAAACAGAATTACTAATTCACAAGTGTGACAATACCGATTTTTTTTTAAAGCAGACTAGTCTATTTTCAAGTACGATCAAAACTACTAGTACCTGGCCCTACACAAATCTGTATATTTTCAAGGTCACAATAATGCCACATTTGTTGAATGCTGGGAGCATTTTACGAAGAAAGTTTACCATTTCTTCATCTCCAGTGATCTTCTTTCAATTTTATTTTTCATTTCAGCCATATCACGTTTTTTATACACTGTTTATGTTGTATTAATTAGGTTCAATTTTTTTCTTTTTAATCTTTTCTTTTATATTTCAAAGTTGTATCATGCTTTCATACATGTTTTTTGTATGTTTCTTTGTTTAGTTTTGTTTTGAAGCCACATTATCATTTAGTTCCAATTTTTTCCCTTTTAAGGCGGCCGTACCACGTTTTCACACACTGATTAGTTACACATACTCTACTGTTTCATTTGACCTTTTTGTTCGTACTTTTCATTATCGTATTTCCCGCACAATGATGGTACACTGTACCTAATGCTACTTAATTAGCCACGAATCTCGACATACTGCTACATCCATCTTTGTTCAGACGAACGATGCAGGGCAAGTGGGTCCCACAGTTATGTCATAGGGACCGCCTAAAGCTGTGTCATACAGGGTTCCGACCGGAATCCCTCACAGTGATGGTACATTATAACTAATAATTAATTAGCCACGAATCTCGACATATCGCTACATCCATCTTTGTTTAGACAAACGATGCAGTGCAAGTGGGCTCACAGCTATGTCACAGGAACCGCCTACAGCTGTGTCATAGCGGGTTCCGACCGGAATCCCGCCCAGCATGCCGTCGGCAGTGAATAATTGCATCAATCATACACGAGTGCACGCCAATTATATCTTCTCTCTTGTGTAGGCTGAAATTTCACACCGCTGTCTTGTTAATAGCGACGCACCGTTTTGCAGTCAACCTTGGTCTCCTTCGACAAGAAGAGAGAGAGGAGGGAGGGAGGGTGGGAAAGAGAGAGAGAGAGAGAAAGAGTGTGTGTGTGAGTGAGTGCGCTCGCGTGTGTGTGAGTGCGCGCACGCGCGCGCGTGTGTGTGTGTGTATGTGTGTGTGCGTGCGTGCGTGCGTGTGCGTGCGTGCGTGTGTGAATGTGCATGCGTGCGTGCGTGTGTGTATGTGTGTGTTAATGTGTATGTGTATGTGTGTGTGCGTGTGTGGCCTGACAAAAAAATGGTGTGTGAGAGATGATGATGATGAAATACGTTAGATCTAAGATATCGGATTACTATTCAACGCCTGGAATTTCAGACGAAAACAGCAGCAGTGAATGCGTCTAAAACTCGCAACAGACACGGAAAGTAAATAAATGAGCGAAAAGAACCCCCATCTATGCACTCAGCATCCCCCTCTCTTCCTGACCGTGGCAAATCCCTAGTTGTATGCCTCGCCAATCCTAACATTTAACCCTTTCTATCTTTCAACCTACCCATTAGCTTCCAGCAGGGGTAAGGTGATGGAGTGAAAGGATTAATTTAAAGGGGACACCGTGACCTCCATCAACGTGCAGGGAATTTCATCCAATCAAGTCGCAGCTTACATGAAAGCGCCTGAGCTGCCTTATAAACAACATCTGTGCTGTGAACTGCCTAGACAAACTTGGACAAGAACGCCCAGGAATTCACGTCTCCAGCAACAACATCCAAACAGGATCGAAAAAGAAAAACATAAGTCTCAAATAAGCGCTAATCTGAACCACGGGGCATGAGTAGTTTTGAACAAGAAAAACGGAAGCTGAAATGAGCACCATTCCTAGAGAAGGTAACAAACAGAAGGTCTGGCAAGATATCTTTAAAGAGTTGGGCTTATTCAGTATCCTTGTTGTCGATGTCCACAGGAACTTACGAGATTTCCCCCAATGTAAGCACCTCCCCACATCTGTGTAACATCCATCTTATTCAATGTCTTCGTCTCAACTTCTTGAACTCGTAACACAAGAAGTCAAACGCTGACCTAAGCTTTTCGACCTTTAAAATCACACACACACACACACACACACACACACACACACACACACACACACACACACACACGCACGCACGCACGCACGCACGCACGCACACACACACACACACACACACTTTCTGTTCGTCTGTCCAGAGGAGATAGGATGTGTTAATCACCCCTTAAATGCGGCATGACATCATGATTTATGGCCAGGATGGGGGGTAAGAGGGGGCGTGGATCATTCTGTGCGTGCTTCACGGTAGCCCGCTAAAATATATTTCAGATTTGGGTTCCGTGCTTTATCTTGACACGTCTTGTCTTCTAATTCATGTTTCACTCACTCCAGTCTATGTACCTTGGTTATTCAACCACAATATTACAACAACAACAATAATGAAATATGAAAAAAACAATTCTCTCACACACACACACACACACACACCCCACACACACACACACACACACACACACACACACACACACACACACACACACACACACACAATCACACACAATGTGTCTAAATCAAAAGTCTACTGACAACACAATTATTATTTTACTAAGCACAATCACAATGAAAAACACTACGCAGACAAAAATCATTAAAAGAAATTACAAACTACGCTTTATGGAGATGATAATCATTAAAGTGCAAAACGATTCGCATAGAAATAACGCAAACTTTTCAGATACTAACAAGTTTTACGATACGTCAAGAGTGTATGACACCGATCTATCGATATTGTATCCTGTGAATTTTATACACAATTTCTTTTACGCACATCATCTGTTCATTGTTGTTGGTGGTGGTGGTGGTGGTGTGTGTATATGTGTGTGTGTGTGCGCGCGCGCGTGCGTGTGCGTGTGCGTGTGTGCTAGTAGCTGCACGCAACAAAACTGTCAAACAGACTTGTTTCAGGGGAGGGATGACAAAAGCGCCAGCTACGTGGAATACATTATAACATTTAAACGCTGCAATAACAACGGCTGCACGCTGTTCTCTCTGTCAAGGGCCCCCACACGTGTGGGAAAAGACAAGATGGAAAAGCCATAGTAACACCATTCAATCTTTCCTACAGGTTTACACACTCTTTCCTAAATCATTTACACCACACACTATACTCAGTCTATGGTCGATGTACTATGCTGTCAGACTGGAATGGGTCATATGGTCCAAACAGTGCAGCTGAGATCTTGACTTCTATACAGTCGTGATCAGTTGTTATTGTTATTGCTGTTTAAAGCCCAGCCGACTGCGTAGAGCCATATCACGACTATAACCAGTTCAAAACATGCACAATACTTCAACAGGAAAAAAAGAACAAGAAAATTAAGTACACGTATCAATGCATTCGCGCACATAATCTAAGGAGATGCCCCTGGCGTTGACCATTCCGTCCAATTTATCACACAGGGGATTTAAATAAAACATGCATGAATACAAATTTAATCATAACTAATGACACTAAAACATAGATAAAAACGGGCATAATTTACCTAAAATTGCTTCCGCATATTTAATTATCCCTAGAGCCAAAAATGGCACGTAACACATGTACCAAATTATCAGTCCTAATAGAAAGTTCGTAAGACTTTATCGAACACATACAGGTGAATGGACCGACAAGGCAGGACATAGGAAGAAATGACAGAAAGCAAAGAAATAAGGCAGAAACAAAGAGAGTAACAGAAAAGAGGAAATTTCTAGCACAGAATTTCCAGAAGGTGGGGATACTATTTATACTGAAAATGCCCGCGGCATTCCCAAGGGGCCGGGGGGGGGGGAGGGGGAGGGGGCAATCGTGATCAAACTGATCGGATTTGGATGAACGTGTACTTATAAAACAAACAAACAAACAAACAAAATCTTAACTTCGGCAATACGAGTACACAAGCGATAGATCTTTCAGATATATGTTCATGCTTCCAATGGCTGAAGCCCCAAAATAATACCTACAGTTCAAACCCAAGTATTTACCGGGATTCCCTCCCTTTTCCTGCCGATCATGTGGAGTTGAGCCGACTAGCACAGTGAGAAAAGCCCATTCAGCGTAATTGTGTATTTCGACTCCCCACTGTGCCCGATCTATCGCACGCGCACGTTCGCATCAACTCCTTTTCTCCTAAAACCTCCGTTCTAAGCACCTAAAACCTCCGTTCTAAGCACAACATTTAATACGAACCAAAGTGTTTGTGATCTTACGCTTGATCACAAAGGCCAGTTGGCCCGAAAATTTGAACCTGTCTCGTCTTGTTGTGTATTAAATACGCGTTCTCATTCTTTTTCGTGATTTTTTTCTGGTTCCTGGTTACTTGAACGCGGGCAGTCACACTTGTTTTGAAAGAAAAGAGGTACTCAAATTAAACTTTAGACTTAAACTACACATTGCTGAGTGCGAGTTGCATTCAATGTGTATGCTGTTGAAAGTGGACCGGGTTATACGATCTAAAATCGTACTAAACACCTGACATGTATGATGTGTAAACTTGTCGCTGGGTGGTCGCGCCACTGTACTATCCCATTTAAAATTTAACGTTTACTTTCAAACTATTCTTGATATCAATATGGAAGCTTGACTGCACTGTAATGTATAATGTTGCACCGAGCTTTTCCCCTAGATATTTTACTCTCTCTCTCTCTCTCTCTCTCTCTCTCTCTCTCTCTCTCTCTCTCTCTCTCTCTCTCCACCCTCCTCTTCTCTCTCTCTACCCTCTCCCTCTCTACCCTCTCCCTCTTTCTCTCTTTCATATGACAACTACATAAATAAGACATAACACGCTGCCATCTTCAACACACTTTTTGTCAATAGTTTGTAATGAACAGGCAAAAGACCCTCTGCCCATTCGATGTCTCTTCCCTCCTTCCGCTACCCCATTTCGGAACAGCCTGTGTGGTCGACCTAAAAAAAAGATTAGCACAAATGGCAAAATGGATGCAG